>JAKSZU010000008.1:81425951-81960951 GCA_026018925.1 Tupaia tana
AAAAAAGAAAAAATCCACACCAGATACTCACTGTCCTCTCTCATCCCTGGATCACTATAGCACTTTATCTTATTTTCATGATCCTTAGTGCCATGTTGCCTTGAGTGAGTAAGATATCCATGAAGGCAGAAATTGTCTTTAAAAAAAATTTCTGAATATATAATATCTATTTTAGGCTGCTTCCAACTTCCAGCTTTATAAACACTGAGACTCACATTTTTGTACCTAAATCTGTATGCATATTTATGACTTTCTATTTTCCTAGAAGTGGAATTACCATTATCTAACATTTTAAAGCCTTAAAACATTTTTCCAACGTGTCCTCAAAAATTTCAATTTTTACTCCAACCAACAAATTAAAATACTCTCATATGATATTCTAAAGAAGTAGGTTAGAAAGGCATTACTTTGAAATTTGACAGCGGAAGACACAGTTGTCAGAAGGTAAGTGACTTACTGTGCCAGCGATTCTACATACCGCTTTCAAATCTATCTTCCTTCTCCCCTGCTCTGTAGCACTGCGGGGTCAGGGGTGGGGTCTTACATTTTATCCTTACATATTGGCTTCCAAGTAGGCTTGGCTGTTGGGTGGCACCAGTGAAACAAGGGAAAGTTGGAAGAGAAGACAAGTCAGAGTGTCTCTGCCATCTCGCTCTGTCTCAGGCATTCTCTCCTTCAGGAGCTGCCGTTACCTCTGAATTTGGTTTTAAATCCTTTCCAGATAGTTCCCTTGTCTTTGTTCCAAGCTCTCACATGGTAGCCCTGACAGAGTATAGTTCTTGCCTGACAATATCTGCTTCTGGATTCTGATACACCACCTTCTCCCTGTGTCCCTCTATGCTCTTCATTGATAGTAGTTTCTTGCCATTACTACCTTTTGGTTATCTTATTATTTCCTGTTGTCTTAACAACTCTTACAATACTCATGCTCCTTCTGCAAGACCATGCAAGAAATATTAGTGCTTAAAAGTGTTAAGTGAGGGACCAGCAGATGGTGTAATGGCTATGTCACTGGACTTCCATGTAGTCAAATGTGAATAGAGTCAGACCCAGTGGCTTAAAGTTCTCTCCTGGCATGTGTACATGCATGCCCAGAATCCTGAGAAGAGAACAGAGGAGAAGGGATTAAGGTATGGCTATGCCCTCTAAGTAGGGTATTTCAATGCTTTCTGTCTCTCTGTCTCTCCGACAAGTACATGCTCCTTACAGCAAATATCTCTCTCTCTTAAAAAAAAGATGTTAAATTAAGTGAACAGTGTAGACAACTGCTATACTGGATACATGATATAAGTAATTGCAATGGTCTGACATCATCAGAGATGGGTTTGTATAAATGGTGTCATTGAAATAGCCTAAAGTCTCAGGACCAGCAGTTGGCATAATGGCTATGTCATTGGACTCCCATGTAGTAGCCAACAGCGGTTAGAGTCCCGGACCCGGTGACTCAAACTCATGTCAGGAGCATGTGCATGCATGCCCAAGATCCCGAGAGGAGAATGGAGAAGAAGGGATTGCAGCATGGCCATTCCCACTCGGAGTTAATTTCTCGCTTTCTTTCTCTGTCTTTCTGGCAAGTGCACACACCCTATAGCAGAACCTCTCCAAAAAAAAAAAAAGAAAGAAAAAGAAAAAGAAAAAGAAATTGTCTGAAGTCTCACAGGTAGGTCTGAAAGAACACTCCTACGTAGTTGAAGATGCCATTGTAATTAGCGCCTCTGGTTGGTTCAAATCTAATTCTGGCCTATGTGTTCTCTACTGTCTCTAGGAATCTTTTCTTTCTTTCTTTCTTTTTGTTTTTATCCCAGAAGGCATGTGTGCACACACAGGAGAGAGAGAAAGAGAGAGAGCAACCCCCCGTCCTCTCAGTATCATAATCCTTATTCCTCTTATTTTCATCAGGTTTCTGGGCATGTACACACACACAGCATGTTTTCTCCAAGCCTCCAGAGCTAAGACTAGACCCCTTGGTTGGCCCTGTGGGATCTGACTTCCATAATGCAGCATTTAACCACTGTGTTAAAAAGTCAGTCACTTTATTAAAAAAAAAATCTCTCCAGAAGTGAGAGACCCTTCCCCCACACCCATTGCAACAGGGTCTCAATACCACAATCCAGCCCAGCCTCAGCCATCCAAGATCACAGGCACAGTGGGTCCAGCATACTCAGGGAAGACTCCAGACATGAACCAAGAACTTTCCCAGGTGGAATTGCCTCACAGACCCACACATCATCACCTTTTATTACTGCACCACCATCTAGTCCCCCCTTTTTATGTGAGAAATTATTTTGAAAGACTTCTAATTTGAAAATTGCAAAGTACATATGAGGAAATGGGACTGCTTTTGCTGTTCTTTAATTGTACATTACTGTCAGTGACATTTTGACTTCCAGTTGCCTAAAAAGAGACCACAGCTTCTTTGACTATTTATAATCCCTAAACATTGTAATCCAGACATGGATTGGATAAGGGAAGTGAAAAATCACAAAATAATTATTTTTTTCTGAACTAGTGGTTTCCTTTGGTATTTCAGTTATTCATAACTCTCTGAATCAAAGGTCAATGAAGTCGTCTAACCTACCTGACTGGACCTGCTTCGGTGTTTACTTCATGAATCCCTCCCTTTTTCAGCTGAGGTTTTTCTATTTTCCCATCTGAGCTTTTTAGTTCTTTGGCCCCAATTTCTATCCCAAGAGTCTTTCAACACGTATTTTAAAAGCTGACTCTTACTTTATGCAAAATGAACACTGTATAATAGACCTCAAGTGACCTCTGCCAAGTTCATCACTACAAAAAGAAAGTATAAATATGGCTTTTGTGTTTCTTCCTCCTTGATATCCATTTAGACTGTAATTGATTGATTCTAGCTTCCAAATGGTTTCTTTCTTTCAGAACAGAAAAAGTGACTGGTCTAAAAATCTAATTGACCGAAATGATCAGTTTTACCACAGTTCACTACACTCAGAAAGCTGTTCTTCGTGGCAATTTGACAGATCTGTCCTTTAAAATTGACATTTTCTAAGTATTCTGCAAAATTACAGTTGGGCCATAAATACAACAGGTTAAACTCAAGCACCTGAGAAATTACATAGGTGAAAAATTACAAGGACAGGATCATTCCACTCAAGTATGTAAAGATTTAATCTCCCAGATTAAAAAGCCCAGAACATAGTGATTGTGTCAAGATAACAGCTTGGAGGATGCTCGGGGATAGGGTTCCCATGGTATTTGCAGGGGACTGAGTCGTGGCCTGCAGAGACAGGTGTTTCACAGTGGGGTATACACAGGAGCCTTTTCACCAGTATCAGGCCAGCTGCAAGCTTATCTGTGGCATCATGCTTTCAAGGAATGAGTCCCCAGAGTCTGTCTAAGAGAAAGGAGATGAACCGCATGGGAACTGTGTGCATCTTGACAGAAGCAAAAAGAAAAAGTACAAAACAGAAAGCAGGCTTGGGTGGCTATGCTATATGAGAGATGGTTCTATTATACTAAAAGACAGTAGTAGAAGATACTAAAACATCAACTGTCTTGATTTCTGTCCATTAGCTAGACGGGCGGTACTCTCCTTCCCAGGAAGTCTCTGTTCCCTTATCTAGGTTTATTACCACTGTCCTTTAATCCTCATCATCTGACTATCTCGGGGTTTTCTAATCGGGTCTCTCAAGCCCATTACTCTTTCCTTCTAATCCAGAAGCCAAAGAAATCTCTCTAAAACAAATCTCTCTGTTCTACGTCCATGCATCAAGCTCTCCCATGGCCTCACATGGCTCTCAAGATCTGACCCAAGATCCTTTACCTGGTATCAAGGCCCTTCATGAAGTGGCTTCTGTACAAGCTCTCGCCTAAACGCCCAGTTCTCTGTCGCCTTCATCTTATACTCCAGCTACGTAATGGTCTTCTTTTGCCAGTGACCAGATCAACTTAGGGAAGCCTTTAAAAGATCACAGTAGTCATACTTCTGATACATGGCAACTAGGAGCCACTGGCACATATCCTAACAGTGGAAAGGAGAAGCTATATCACCTTTTATGACCTCACTTCTTAGTCAAGCTCCCCTTCTGTGGCACTGCACTAATTGGTGTACAATATTCACAGAGGCCTGCCTGGTTTCAGGGGAAGGAAAATCAATATGACTTCTTGAAGCAGGTGTTGATAGAGGGGAAAGGGAGGATTTCTGAAATTGTTGATGATTCTCAAAGACTTTAGGGACAGGAAATGTGTGTGAAGCCATTTGTGTAAAGCACAACTTGCTACCAAAAAGGAGTAGAAATTACTTTTTTAAAAAGTTTGACTAAGAAGGGAAGGTTAGGAAAGAGGGAAAAGCATTAAATTAAATTTTCTTCAATCTGAGCATAGAAATGCATTACCAGAAAATGGAATCATTAGAAAACAATCCAGGCAGCGCACTTAAGAGTTCACATCTTCGGACCAGCACTGTAGCCTAGTGGTTAATGGAACTGGATTTCACATGGCCGGCTATGGTTTGAATCCTAGCCCTGGTGACTCTAAAAACATACTGGATAGGAATGCGCATGTGTGCCACAAATCCTCATGGGATGGAGAAATTAAGGAGAAGGGGTTGCGGTGTGACTTCATTCTGTTAAGGGTACTTTTTCTCCCTCCCCTAGCCCATCTGTCTGTCTCTGGCAAGCATACATACCCTCTGGCAATTAAAACAACACAGAATTCACACCTTTAGCCAGTTTTCTACAGAACAATGTCTCCAGTCTATGGCCTATAGACTAGATAAGGTCCATTGACTGTTTTTCTTAAATTATTTTACTATTATAACTTTTAATTTGCACATAATAGTTTTATACACTTATGGGATCCAATGTGGTTTTTCAAAACATATATTTATTATACAGTAATCAAGTTAGGGCAATAAACATTTCCACCATCTCAAGTATTTATCATTATTTTGTGTTGCTCACATTCAAAATAAAGCTAAATGAAATAAACCAGGCACTGAAAGACAAACACTGTATGTTCTCACTGCCTGTCTTCATAAGCTCTATGAGCTAAAAATAGTGTTTACTTTTTTAAATGGTTGAAAAGATGTCCAAAGCATAATATTTTGTGACACATGAATATTCAGTATTCCACATCCAAACATGGGCTGTGGAAAATGGAACACAGGAACATTATGTAGTTATGGAGGGTCTGTGGCTGCCTTTTTGCTCTAATGGCAGAGCTGAGTACCATAGTTCATATGGCACACAAAGCCATGTATATTTACTATCTTGCCCTTTTCATTTTCATTTATGTATTTATTTATTTTGAGAGATTTTCACTATCAGGCCTGAGTGCTCACCAGAGAGACAGAGATACAGAAAGCGAGAAATCACTCCCCAGAGGGATGACCATGCTGCAATCCGTTCTCTATTCTCCTCTCAGGATTCTGGGCGCATGCACACAAGTGCCCGACACGAGTTTCAAACTGCCAGGTCTAGGACTTGAACAGAGGTAGGCCCCGTGGAAATACAGCACCTTACCCACTGCACCACCTGCTGGTCCAACTATTGTGCCCTTTTTCAAAAGAGTTTGCATGGGGAGGCCAGCAGATGGCATGATGGTTAAGGTGCTGGACATCCCACATGGCTGACCATGGTACAAGTCCCAGACCTCATGTCTTGCTTTTTAACTTTTTATCTCTCTCTCTCTGTGTCTCTCTCTCTGGTCAAATTAAAATAAATAAATGAATAAATAAAATTAAAATAAATACTTTAAAAAAAAAAGAAGAAGAAGAAGAAAGTGTTTGCCTGGGCCAACATGGTGGTTAAGGCAGCAGGATCCCACATGGCTGACTGTGCAGTTGGAGTCTTGGATCCAGCACCTAGAAAAGCACAACAGTTACATGTGTGTACATGCCCAAAATCCCAAAAAGAGGGAAAAAATGGAAGAGAAGGGATTGTGACATGGCCATCCTCAATGGGAGCGTATTCTCATTTTCTCTCTCTCTCTCTCTCTCCCTCTCTCTCTCTCTGGTAAGTACTCATAACCTCTGGCAAAATTTTTAAAAAGAAAGCACCGATTCCTGGTGTAGCGTCTCTCCAGGAGGCCCATTAATACCCTTATGTGCTAGAAGATGTTTGGTTTCCTAAAAGTGAAAGGGCCCTTCTATACATGGCATGATTTAAAAAAAAAAAATCACAACTTCTACACTGGCTTTCTATAGAAATATGAAAAAGGTGGCTCAAAGTTCTATTCTTTTTTTTGAGAGATTTTTGCTATAGGGCGCATGAACTCACCGGAGAGACAGAGAAATAGAAAGCAAGAAATCATCCCCCCAGGGCAGATGACCACACCACAATTCCTTCTCCTCCAGCCTCCACTTGGGATTTGGAACATACACACAGACACACGTGCCTGATGTGAGTTTTACACTACTGGGTTCGGGATTCAAACCTCAGTCAAGTACGTGGGAGTCCAGCAACATAACTATTACGCATCTGTTGCTTCCTTAAAGTTTATTCCTGGTCGTATTTGTTTATGCTTTATCACTTAAATAACACATTAATCATCTGTTTTGGAGTGTTGCTAGCACTTTCTCATTTGTCTTTCCAATCTTAAATATGATTTTCAAAGAGAGGTTCTTTACGGCTCTGTTTAAAGTGGGTCCACCCTTATTCTCTTACTCCTGAACACTGCACTCTGAATGTTCTCGTCCTGCTAAGCACTACCATCTCTTATTATTCCATTACTTTGTTTCTCTGTGTCCTGGTCTGTCTCTCCAACACCAGCATATGCTTTCCATGGCTGCAGGGACCTTGTCTATCCTTGTGTTCCCAGAGGCGATCATATTCTGTACTCTTTTGGCTTGCTGCCAAGGTCGATGAATACACTTACGAATGGGTGAAAGCTTCCTACCTGGATTTTACCTACTGAAAGTAGATTGGCACTTCGATTTTAGCATCATCTGAAGCAACCATTTCTCCATTTCTATGAAATAGAAGAATGATTCCTGGAGATTAGATAGTCCACATCCCCCGTGATTGGAATTTGGAGAGCAGAGAAAAATACAGGACATTTCCAAACCTGCCCTCCACATATAATTGTGCTGAAAGATCCGTGCGGAAGGATTCCAGCAAGGGATGAGTCAGGAACGATCTGCTGGCTGGGGTCTCTCTCATCCATAGGGATGCTGTTTCCTGAATTTCACGAGTGTGTAGTGGTCACATGGTGGCAACAAGGAAGGGAGGGGTGCAGTAAGAGCAGAGGTGATGATGTCATTACTGAGGGAGAGCTTGCAGGAGTGGAGGCACAGTTCATTGTCTATGACCTTGAAATGCTCATGCCAGCTTCTCCCTTCCTCCTCCCTAAGTCCCGCACATTCCACATTAAAAGCTGTGTCTCATACTTGTCCCTTCTTCACACTCGCTCCTGTAGTTCATCCCTCCTGATCTCTTTTTCTTTCTTTCCTCTTGTTTTTTTATGCCAGAGGGCACATGCATGCATGAGTGAGAAAGAGAGAAATTCCCCCTACGGTGCCTAGTCACACCTCAGTCCTTTTTCCTCCATTCCTCCATCCCATCAGGATCTTTGCCATGCCCACACATATACCTAGCATGCTTTTCAAGCCACCAGGGTCAGGAGTCAAACTGCCATCAACCATGTGGGATCCAGGGCCCTCTGCACAAAGTTTAACTAGTGTACTGTGGGGCCAGTCCACAGACCCTCAGTATTTCTTAACGAAACTACTACACAAACTTTCTGTTCAGTCTTGCTCCAGTTTCTTTTCTAGCATACCTCCCAGATAAGCTTATAAAAGGATAAATATGATCATGATTAAAATTCTTCAATAGCTTCCTAATGCTTACCATATAAGGTCTGAATATCTTTTATAGAGACATAAACTCCTCAGTTGGTGCCTATAAGTCACCCTTTCTTTTAAAATTTTTTATTTATTTATTTTTCCCATGAAGAGAGACAGAGGGAAACTGAAAGAAAGAAGAGAGAGAGACAAATACCCCCACAAGATCTTCACACCACGATTCAATCCTAGCTCAACCATTCCAGATCACATGTATATACGCATGTGCTCTGAGTGTACAGAGTGGCACCAGAAAGTAAACTCAGTACCTTCCTTTGGGGGTCCAGTTGTGTTATCACTGTGAATGACCAAGCTTCTACAAGCCACGCTTCCAGACTTTCTTCCACCATTCCTTTCCCAAGGCCAATTCCATTGACTATTCTATTCCTAAGGGAAAAAGAGCTTTTTCCATAGTCTCTTCTTTGCCCAGAATGACCCATATTTTACACTTGAAACTCTTACTATTATTCAAGATTCAGCTCAAACATTAATACCTCCGTAACCTTCCCCCAAGGTTCGTTGGGGAGTTAATGTTCTGCCTACCGTGTATATCTGTATGTCCTTGCCCAGATGGGTGATTCTCCTGATGCATGTTCTGTGTCTCTAGTCCTCTTTATCTCATTCTACCTCTGCCTCTCAAGGAATATAATTCATGGCACTGTAATTTTATGGGATGAACCTCTGTTTTTGCTTTCCCACTCAATTACATTATACCATATTTGAGACCAACAACAGTCTCATTCAGTTATGAATCCTCAATCTTGACTATACTTCTTGGAACATAGCAAATATTAAATTAAATGTTCACAAAAGGGAAAAAAGAAGCTGAAGAAAAGAATAAAAAATAAAGGAAGGGAAGAAAGGTGAGAAAGAAGTTTCTGTAGAAAGAAGCATGATTAAGCCACCGATGGCCATGGGGATGCTTTTGTGAATGGCTAAAATCTGTGCTGAATGGTCAACAGGAGCTGAATCACAGTCAGTGATGATGGGAATCATGGCTCCCAACAGCCATCATGTGTTGGATTGATGGAGGAAAAGGATTCTTACCAAAGCTTTGTGATCCAGAGTCAGAGTGCTTGGGTTTTCCTCTTAATACTTGGGAAGCCTTGTAGAATCTGACTGTCTTTTGTGCTTCCAGCTCCTCATCTGCCTACTGGGACAATAATATATCTAGCTTAATATTTAACTTTAAAATGCTACTTTAATTGAATGTTGAAGTGGGGAGATTAATGTCTCTGTACTGACTGACATGCATGGCATTCCCTTTTGAAAAAGCAATGTAATACACTGTAAAGTTATATGTAATTCAATGTAATATAAAGAAGAATATGATGATAATAAAAAATTTTAAAAAATGCTACTTTAAATATATTTAAATGAAACTACACTTGTGAATTGTTTCAAACAATGTTTAAGATAGTGAAAATAATCAAGAAACATTAAACCAAATGAAAACAAACTCCAAATAAAGTTAAGGTAATCAAAATGGGTTCAGAATTCAGAGGCCAATTAACATGACCCTTCATTTCACCACTGAGGAAATGGGTCCTTCCCAACCAATGTCCAGGGTCTTCTTTATGCAAGTCACTGCAGCTGAAGGGCAATGGGGAGAAGGAGATTCGTAGATCATTATTGTTACAGAGAGAGAAGCATGTGCCAAGAGCTATTTCATTTGCTTCCAGCATTCACCCAGGGAAGGTGACATTATTCCAGCTTGGCAGATGGGAAGATTGAAGAAAGAGCCTCTTTATAGGAGACTAAAGGGAGAAAATATTCAGTAATTCTGCCATGAAGGCCTTCCCAGACAGGCTGGCCTGTGAAGATACATCCTCATAACTACTGCAGAATGCCAAAAACTGGTAGGAATATGGCCAGCATTACAGTGCATAATGAGAACCCAGCCTCCAGTTAAGAGAAATATTACTTTTAAGTCATTGTCATAATAATTAAAAGGAAGACACTTAAGTTGCTTCAAAAAAGAACACAAATAGATAATTGGACCAGGTGCAATGTCCTGGTTTATGTTAGGAATGTATAGCTTTGAGTGGGTTCTCTAAAATGCACAGGAGAAGAACAAATTGTAACTCCTTTGAAAGCCTTTCTTTTCTTTCTTTCTTTCCTTTCTTCCTTTTGTGGGTCTCCAAAACACTTTTAGAACAATGTCTTCAGTGAAACCTTTCAGATAGTCATTTTTTATAGCTCTATAGGTATAAACTTTCTAAATATTACTCAAAATCATGATCTTTTCATCATTTGCAAGTACTTAACACCATAAATAAAATGTTGGCAGTTCCCTTCTTAAAGATAGTTATTGGTTTCTCAATTTTATTAGAAAAATGTCCTGAAACCTAAGAGGGGCTCTGTGGAATGTGGCCAGATTTAGGATGGTTTATAGTTGATACTAGAGCCACATATATGGAATTACTTTTGAGAATATTAAGTAGATCAAAACATATTAATTCCATTACTGAATTGCCAAGAGAGTGTGTATGTGTGTGGGCACTGAGTCCTCATGCACATATGTGGCGTGTACTGGGTGCAGGGGTGTGCAAACTCCGCAGTTCTGGGATTTTGTTACTCAACCTTATACACTTTTTTTTAAAGTTTCTGTTGTTCTGAATACTTCAGCTAATAATTAGGTCACATGTAGCATTTTGTGAGATGCTAAGAGCTGATGTTGTGTTGAGAAAATGCAGCAGACATCTATGCTTAAGGGAGAGGGGGGTCCAGTTTTGTTACCACTGTGAATGACAGCATGCTGATGAGTGCTTTGGAGGTTCACACTTCTTCAGGTTCTTGCAGGCAATGTGAAGTTCTGATTAGTGTGGATCTTGGCAAAGTGGTATTTTCAAAACTTGAAGACAATAAGTTGAAAAATACAGAAAAGTCAGGTTTCAGCTAGTACCTCAGTGCTCTTCCCTGGAACCACTGAGGCTAAAAATGTTTGCAAAAATTACCTGAAGAGATCACAGGTGAGAAGAACCAGAGGATAATGAGGAGTTTTCTACTGGGTTGTAAGAAAAGTCATATTGCATTTTTGCATAGAAAAAAATACAAAATATACATCTGGCAGCCCAATACTTAGAGAACATGGATGGATAAAGGAAGAAAACTGACCTCAGCCATTATGCCCAAAGAGACAGTGTGAGCTACAATGGTGAGAGAAGTTTAGTAAGTGCGGAAGTGGAGGGGTTTTTGTTTGTTTGTTTGTTTTTTGTTTTGTTTTGTTTTTGACAGTTGAATGTATTATATATGCCTTGGTCATACAAGTTTCAGGGCTCAGATACAGATGGGTATAGTTTTACCTCCATTTTTAGTTTCCCTATTTTAAGGTCTTTGGGTCAGTCAAGGACAGTTAAAACAATCCCCACATTATTTTTGCAATAACCCTTTTCTTTGTCATTTGTCACTATGATCATATTCTTCAGCAAAAATGCTAAAACATCAGTTCATTTTTCAAATAGAATATTTCCATAAAGAGGTAGTAAGATTTATATTAAAAGCAATGGTATTTGGAATGAAGGTGTTAACATACTGGTTCTGCCACCTACATGTTTAGTTTTGGGCAAACCATCTTAAATGTTTGGCCTTAGTTTCTTCTCTGTCAGAATGGGGAAAATTGAAATAGTGCATGTGATGTGTTTAGTACAATTCTGGAACAAAGTGGGTGTCAATCTATTAATTTCCATATATCCAAACTCTCTCTACTCAACTTTTCACTGACACTAAGCAAGCATTAATGCTAGGTTTGCTTTTGAGCTCAGTTAATTTGTGAGTTGGGTTCAGTCCTCAAGGTCTGAGAAAACTACCATAGTTAAACCCTGTAAACCACAGATGACTTGACAAGATGTTTATTGATGAAGGAAAAATACAACTCTGTCCTTGTGGGTGGGGCAGTAGAGAGAGGTCATGTTTCTGAGGGAATTAGCTGAGAAGATTTCTTATAATCTCTGCACAGTTCTAGAGTTAGAGGAACTGAAAAGGAAAATGAATTGAATTTATATTGATTTCCTTCAAAATACACTCATATCAGGAAGAAAAAAATTGATTCCTGGAGCAACCCTTTATCCATGTCCAGACATGATCCTCAGCTTCCAAGAGACATAAACTCTCACATCAGAGGCTAATGCAGAAACACTTAAATGTACTGCAATTGAGGAATATTCACAGAAATGGAGGAAATGGATTAGAGGAATAATGTATTCTGACTCTGGTCTCCCAGAAAACATCCTTTTATAAAAGGGTATCAATAAATGGGTAAGAGTATAAATCAGTTGTGAAACTGTAAGTCTCAAAGACCATTGACCTAATCAACACACACTTCCTACCTCCCACACTGGTATCCTTCTCCTTAAAGGTTAAAAAATGTTCCTGTTGGGTACGAAGAACATTCAGCATCTCCTCCTCTCTCCTGTGAAGTGATTTTGTCATCAGCACAATGACAGGGACCTTTCTACTTCCCTGAGCAGCCCATTCCAACCCCACATATTTCCAACTGTTGGACAAGTCCTTTGTAGTCTCTGGTTTCTTTCCCATGATCTCTACCTACTGGTCCCAGTGAGATCCCTAAAAAAAATCAGCAATGAGGGACCAACAAATGGCATAATGGTTACGTCCCACCTAGTCAACCACCATTCAAATCCCAGACCCAGTGTCTTAAAACTCACGTGGAGTGCATGTGCATGTGTGCCCAAGTTCCTGAGAGGAGAGTGGAGAAGAAGGGACTGTGGCATGGCCACCTCCTCAGGGGGTGATTTCTCACTTTCTGTCTCTTTGTATCCCTCTGGTAAGTGCATGCGCCCTATAGCAAAAACTCTCTCTAAAAAAAATAAATAAAATAAAATAAAATAAAACAAATCAACAATAAGAAAGACAGTGGTGAGATGGAAAAGATTTAACAACCAACTCTCCAAGTAATGTGTGTACTTGTGTGCACATGCGCATGTGTGTGTGTGCTGGAAGAATGTACACATATTTATATTTACATTTATATTTAAACATGTATATAAAACATTGCTATAAAAGATGTGCAACACAAATTTAAGAATAATAAAAAGTATAACATTCTTTATTATTCATCAATTCTCTCTGAGTATTTTCAATGATGTTTACTGAACTTTTTAATCATAGGTAACCTGTGGTTTCCATCGACGAATGGATGTAAGTTGATATTCATTTAGGTTAATGAGTGAGAAAAAAGTGAAACAATAAAAACACATATGCTGGAATTTCTCTCATTCATCAATGACATTGAGTGACTTCTTAATTAATAGTTTTCAAATACTAGAAGAATATTTTCCAATTTTTGGTGCTACTCACATGTAATAGCTATCAATGACATACTTTTTAAATCTGCATTTTTAATATTTCTCATCACTTCTGTTAATGCAGTTAACAAAACAATAAACCATAACCTGATGTGTAGCATTGGCTGATTTCCAGGGTGTAAATACCCCTACCTGACAGATTTCAAGCTTCCCACTGGGAGCTGGGAAAGAACATGTAATAGCTTGGCATTCCATGATCATATCACACAGATGCTGGTGGAGATGTAAGTAACCTCCAGAGCACAATAGCTAAATAAAGGAAGTAATGCATGCTGAATATTAATTATCTTCTAGTTTTAAAATTATTTATTTAATTATACTTATTATTATTATTTAAATTTGATACAAGTGAACTCACCAGAGAGAAGCAGAGAGAGAGAGAGAGAAAGAGAGAGAGAAAGAAGGTAAGAAAGCAAGCCACCAGATTCTAGAACTCTAGCCAAGGTTGGCTATGTGAGAGTCCAGCGCCTTGACCACCATGCCATCTGCTGGCCCTAATTTATTATTTTCTACTTTAATGTCATATATATAATGTCATATGTTTATATAATTTTATTGTCAGTGATGTTTACGCTTAAAACTGGCTCACAAAGTTTCTAAAAATATAACCATCAGCTTTCACAACCAGCTTCAGCACACCACTGCTCAGCATGTTCATTGTACAGATGAGAAACCGAGGTTCTGTGAATAATTGGGGATGGTCCAAATTCAGCAACGTCACTGCCAGAGTTTTGTCACCAGAGCCATGGGTTTGATTCTCATTGTTGCTGTTTGCTCTGGGTACCCCTAAGTAGGTTTGTGATCTCTCCGAATTTTAATTACCTTTCGTGTTTTATAGAAGTAATGATTTCGTAAATAAGAAGCTTGTTACGGAGAATAAATAACAGTGTTCCATGTGATATTCCTAGCATGACAGCTGATAATGAGTCATCAGAAAAGTCATGACACAGTTTTGCATAGAAAAACATAGAAAAATACATCATGACTTTGCTGACAGCATATTTTAAATAAGTTTTCCATAATAGCCATTAGTAGTATTAGTTTTAGGTTAGCATTAAACTCACTGTTCACTTTATGCTATCCTCAGTACTTAGTGCTAACAGTATAATTTAAGAAAAAAAAAAAAAAAAGAGTAGTTTTACTGTTGGATCTGACCATACTTTTAAGTCTTATCACCTAGGCTTTGTGTTTGTGAGTTTTTTATTGTTTGTTTGTTTTGTTTTGTTTTACTAGACTGGCCACATCCATGAATTGGATTGAAGTTTGAGTGCTGCATTTTAAGAATCTCACTAGCAAACCAGAATACGTACAGAGGAGTAGGGATCTAGAAACAATTGCAATTTGAGAAGGCTGAAGGAAGTGGTCTTTTCTGTTGTGGAGGATAGAATATCAGACGGAAAAATCACAAGAAGTCTAGAGCTTATTTGACCCTAGTTGAAATCTCAACTTGTCATTTATGTTTTTACTGAGCTTTAAGAAAATACAACGCATTATTGAATATAAGTACAATAAGTGAATGATGTATGGCTCACAAGAAATAGAAAACACTAAATAAAATCATATTGCTTATTATAGTCTCTTAGGTCTGAATTTCTTCTTTGGAAATAATAGAACAGCAACCTCCTTGACAGATTGTTGTAAGATGAAAATTATGTGACAGAAGAATTTCAGACATAGCACAGTATAAATTGTTGCTATTATTATTCTTCAGTTTTTCAACTGGCTTGTCTACACTTGAATCCGTCCATAGCTGAGGGGAGAAGGCAGGACTTAACCAATATGTTTCAGGGGTCTGTGTGCAGCAGAAAACCTTGGAAGCTCAGGGGTCTGTGTGCAGCAGAAAACCTTGGAAGTTCTGACTTTATAAAAATAATTTACCCCTTTCCCCAACCCCATGCACCTTTTGGCATCTACCATTAGTATCTATTTCTGTGACATCGAATTCTTCAGTTTCTGCCAAAGAGTGAAGACATTTGGTATATGTTAAGTGAGGAAAATGATCAATAGGCACAAGAATGCATGTAAGCAAGAATAAGTTGTGGAATGGTGTACAAGAGCAGAGTAAAAAAATGTCATTCACAATTCAGTATATAGTCCAAAACAGGAAAAATAAAATCTAACAGAACCATTATCAAATGCCCACAACATAATGTTCATTGTTGAAGAAGATAAATATGTCCATATCCTTGATTTGATTATTACATACTATGCTTGCTACGAAAACAAGACTGTACCCCTGCAAAGATACACAATGACTATATATAAACCAGAGATGACAATTCTTAAAAATAATAAAAATAAATAAGACATAAAGAGATAGCCTTCAAAAAATTTGCTGAAGGTACATGGAAAAGAAATGTTGCTGGGGACAGTGACGTGATTTTTTTTTTTTTTTTTTTTTTTTTTTTTTTTTTTTTTTTTTTTTTTTTTTTTTTTTTTTGCCATAGGGCACATGCATTCACCAGAGCAATACAGAGAGTGACAGTGAAAAATCATCCCTGAGAGGGGATGGCCATGCCACAATCCTTTCTCCATTCTTCTTCTGGGATTTTGGGCATGCATGTACATATCTCCAGCATGATTTTCAGGCTGCCAGGTCAGGGTCTCAAACCAGGGTAAGCCATGTGGGAGTCCAGCACCTTAACCGCCACATCACCTACTGGTAATTAGTAACATAATCTTAAGTAGCCAAATGACTCACGCTGATCTTCATGCCATTATCCCCATGGTGATACTTGCTAAAACTGTGAAGATAATATGGGATGAATGAAAGACAGGGTATATATCTGATCTGTGCATAGATCTGAGTTTATTTGGGAGCAGCAGAAAGTGAACCACATGGCAAAGATCACTGGTTACCTCCCAATATCCATCCTTCGGGAAGGTGCCAATCTAAAGAACTGTTTTATATCCTCTCATCCTCCTGGTGGATGAGATCATGTCATTACATTCAGGCCAAAGAAATGAAGGCAAAATAATTTTCTAAAATTTTTGCCAAGGCTTCTTAAAGAAAGAATAAATATGTGCCGTTTTTCTTTCACCTTTTTAGTTTTTCTTCTGCTCTATAATTGCAGTGTGATGGCCAGAGTTCCAACAGCCATGTGCAAACACACAGAGACCTTGAAAATGGAAGTTGCAAGGTGGATCCAGATGATTCAAGGAGCCTGGGTTTCAGCTTACAGGACAACCACCATCCTTTCCTGAAATGTGTTCCTTCAGAGCTCTTTTTACATGACAGAAATAAACTTCAGCCACAATTTCCTATCTTTACTACAATAGACATGTTAAAAAGTCTTAGGGAAAACTCTACACTTATCCTAACCAAATTACCAAAATCTCTATGGGAATAGAAGTCCCCAAGTGACATCTAGGTTCATTATTAATAATTAAGTATGATTTGTGGGACCAGCATAATTGTTATGTTGCTGGACTCCCACATGGCGGACCATGGCTCTAGTCCTGGACTTGGTGGCTTCAAAATTACAGTGGGCACATGTGTGTGTATGCCCAAGATCCTAGGAGGAAAATGGAGGAGAAGGGATTGTGTTGTCGCCATCCCCCCCTGGGGGGGGGGGGGGTGATTTCTCACTTTCCTTCTCATTATGTTTCTCTCTCTCTCTCTCTCTGTCTTTCTCTCTCTCTCTCTTTGGTTAGCACAGAGGCCTCAATGCAAAAAAAAAAATTATAATTTGAGACTTGGTCTGAAATTTCAGAGTTTCCTTCTGTACCGCATACTACTGATGCGTCACCTTAAGACCAAAAGCAAAACTATGCTACAGTAAAAATTTTATTTCTTTTTTTATTATGAAAATACTAATGCAAAAAAAGTATAAAGAAAAATAAATGCAAACCATTGGATCCACAACTCAATTCAAGAAATTTAAACAATGAATCACTAGTAATTGTAGTTCCTCCTATTATTACAAGGTGCTTTCTCCTTAAAGAGACACACTT
Source organism: Tupaia tana (assembly GCA_026018925.1). NCBI lineage: Eukaryota > Metazoa > Chordata > Mammalia > Scandentia > Tupaiidae > Tupaia > Tupaia tana. Next base: position 81,443,043 of record JAKSZU010000008.1, read on the forward strand.
TCTTTCATCACATCTGCTCCGCAGTTTCTTTCTTTGTACACTGCATCACAGTGACTATTTGAACATCACCTTCTTATTCATCCAACTTTATAGCATAGCAAATGTTGAAACAAAGGCCCAAAGAGGAGAAATTTCTTTCCCAAGTTCAAATGACACTATAATCCAGGTCAGTTTTATTGTATATTTTAAATTTTATTTTATGATTTCTTATTTATATTTAATCATTGTACATCTTTGTAAAATACACTATGGTTTTTATTCCCTTCCCTTAATTCCCTCTTTCCTGGCCCCCTCCCCACTGCCCATTGCCCTTCCACTCTGTTTCTGGTATCCACAGTTGTTCTCCATGTTTTTATACCTTCCAATCTTTCAGTTTCTGCCATAGAGTGCAGACATTCATAGTCTGGCTTACTTCACTTAGCATTAAGTCTTCCATATTTGCCCACTTTCTATCAAATGCCAGGGTCTCATCATTTTTTATGGCTGAGTAGTATTCCATACTGTATATGTGCCACACTTCTTTAATCCATTCATCTGTGTTTGGACATTTGGGTTGATTTCATGTCTTAGCTATTGTGAATGATGCTGCAATAAACATGGATATGCAAGTGTTTTTCTGACTGAGTGTATTTCTATCCTTTGGGCAGTTACCTGAGAGTAGAACTGCTAAATCGTAAGGTGGTTCTATTTGTAGGTTTTTGAGGAACCTCCTTATTGTTCTCCACAGTAGCTGTACTAATTTACACTCCCACCGACAGTGTAGATGAGTTCTTTTCACACCACAACATCTCCAGCATTTATCATTCTATATTTTTTTAATCTTAACCATTCTGACTGGGTTTAGTTGGTATCTCATTGTGGTTTTGATTTCCATCTCCCTTATGATAAAGGATGTTGAGCATTTTCTCATATACTTATAATCCAGGTTTCTGAGTCCTGTTACAGTGTTCCCTCATTTCATCATGTTGCCCTTATGGAAATGAAATACTCATTTATTGCAAGTATTTATTTTTATTTATTTTCATAAACAATCTTAGCATTTGAATTCATTTGAAAACTATGGAATAAAAATGTAAATTTAACTTGAATCAGTCTATTCCTAATGCACTCATAGATTCAAATGATCTTTTCTGAGAGTAAAATGAAAAGTATTCCAATTTTATATAGCAAATAAGAACTAAAGAAAACACAGACAAGCCATGAAAGAAATATCATTTTTCTTTCCTTTAAGCTGATCCCCTCATCTCTCTAACATTCCCAATACTAAAGTATAAGCTTATACTTTACAAGTGAGTGAGAGGCCCCCAATCATTACCTGACTCTACTCAGAGAATTAATATACCCTCAAGAATCAGGCCCAGTGAAAAGTGCTTAGAAACAGTCCGGGCTAAAACAGCCCTTCTGATTCCATTTATCAGTGGTGGCGGTGGTGCTTTTTGAAGTGGCTTCCTTCAGCCTTGGCAAGATCTCAGAGAGCCACCAACATAGGAGAAACTGCCACCCAGAGCCTGTAAGAGGCTTCTCAAGGAGGGGGGTACCTCACAGCTGGAGTGGGGCCTACTGGAGACAGGCTGAACCAGGGAAAAAATTGAAGAAAACCCCACTGACTCATGACTTTGGCCACTAGTAAACTATTAGGAATTTCCTGGACCAGGAATTGCACATAAAGTTTTTCCTTCTTGGATAAGAGAAGTTATGAGGTTTTTTAAATATATATATAAGAGGGAAAAAAGAGAATTCACTACCAAAGATGTTTTAGGGGTGTTACATATACTAGCATATACTAGCTATGTATGCTTTCCATTATCTTCCTTATCTACGTATGCTTTCTTCACTCTGCCATGTTGCCTAGGAGTCTGACTTTATATAGACTATATCAATGAGCTCCCTTGCCACTGAACTGTGAGTTGGCTCTGGGCAACTGGATATACTAGTAAGAGATATAAAGGGTTAAAAAGAATAAGGTCAGGTTATGTATTCCTGTAGCCTTCTTCCGGTCAGCTCAAGAAGGTTCTATTGAGGGAACCAGCAGTTAGCGTAATGGCTATGTCGCTGGACTCCCACGTAGTCGACTGAGGTTCGCGTACCGGACCCAGTGGCTTAAAACTCATGCCGGGCGCGTGTGCGTGCATGCCCAAGATCCCGAGAGGAGAATGGAGAAGAAGGGATTGCGGCGTGACCATCCCCCCTAGGGGGTGATTTCTCTCTTTCTGTCTCTCTCTATGTCTCTCTCTCTCTCTGTCTGGCGAACGCATGCGCCCTATAGCGGAAAAACCTCTGCAAAAAAAAAAAAAAAAAAAAAAGAAGGTTCTATTGAGTCCCACTTTCTAATGACCACACCCCTAACAAGTAGTTATCTTCACAGTGCAACTTTTTCCTCTAATAAAACTGTTACTCAGGGTGATGTGAAGTAGTCACATAACCTAAGATAGGCTAATCAGATTTCTTCCCCAGAAATTTGAATCTTAAACCAAGTGATGCATAAATGGAGAATGAGCAGGAGCTCATGAATGCCTGCTCACAGTTCTGGAAGCTGGGAAATCCAAGGTCAAGGTGTCAGCAGATTCAATGTCTAGTGAGGGCTCTTTGCTTCAGAGATGTCACCTTCTGACTGCATCCTCACACAGCAGAAGATGCAGACAAGTCTCCTAGGCCTCTTTCATAAGGGCAGTAATCTCTTTATGACCTAATCACTCCCCAAAGGTACTATTTATGGGAGTTTAAGTTTCAGCATATAAATTTTGGAAGGACGTAAGCATTCAGCCCATAGTTAAGTGGTAAACAAACTGACAAAGTTTTACCTCTTGCAGAAGGGAGAAAAGACAAATTTAAGTAATTAAAAAGCATGAAAAAATAATTTAGATATTGCTAAATGCAATATTTACAAAATAATAAATGTAGTACTCAGATTGTTTTTAATGTACTTGATGAATTTTCAACAAATGGTGCTGGAACAATTATATATCCATATGCAAATACATAAAGCTGGACTTTTCACTGACACTATACATAAAAATTAACTCAAAATTATAACAGACCTCAATTTTAAAATCCAGAAAAGCCATAACTCTTGGAAGAAAAATTAAGAGAAAATTTTTGTGACATTGAGTTAGGAAATAGTTTCTTATATATGACACCTAAAGCCAGGCTATTAAAAAAATTATTAATTGGATTTCATCAAAAGTGAAAAGTTCTGTACCCTCAAAGTAGATCATAAATAAGGTGAAAATACAACCCATGAAATGGGAGAAAGCACTTCTAAAACATATATCTGATAAAGAATTTGTCTCCAGAATATATCAATGAAACATTTAGGTTGTTTTTTTACTTGCTTAATTATGCATTTTGTTCCCTCTCTGAGTGCCATTTCAGAAATGGGCAAAGAATTTGAATAGACATTTTTTCTAAAGAAGATATACAAATGATAAATACCTATTCAAAAAAATGGTCAAAATCAGTAAGATTTTCATTTTCCTAATGAAAACTGTTTGATACACTTTGAATTCCTATAATTTTTTTTTAATGGAAAGTAACAAGTGTTGGTGAGAATTCAGAGAAGTAGGAAACTTCAGCCATTACTGCTGCGAGTGTAAAATTGTACAGCCACCATGGGAAACAGTGTAGTGAGCCCTCAAAAACTGAACATAGAATTACAGTATGACCCAGAAATTTCAGTCCTAGGGTTATACCTCCAAATGAAAATGTATTTTTATACAGAAATTACACACAATGCTCATTGCAGCATTATTCATAATAGCTAAAAAAAATAACAGAAATAATGAAAATGTTCATTAATATAACTCAGTGAACAAACTATGTTGTTTATATGAATAATATTCTATATAATAGAATAATATTCAGCCACAAAAAGAAGTAAAATTCTAATATGCACTACAGTTTGGATGACTCTTGAAAACATTATGCTATGTGAAAGTGACAGTCACAAAAGACCGCATATTCTATGATTCCATTTAAATGACATGCCCAGAAGAAGCAACTCTACAGAGACAGAAAGCAGATTTGTGGGTGCCAGAGTTTGGGGAAAGGAGGAATGGGAAATGATTGTTAATGAGCTTTTTTGGGGGGTGAGGGGTGATAATTAAAATATTCTGATGTTAGTAGGGTTAATGGTTGCAGAACTCTTTGAGTATCTAAAAAGCACTGAAATATACATCTCAAAAAGTTATTTTCTTTTCATTGCCAGAGGGCATATTCACTTGCCAAAGCGAGACAGAGAAAGGGAGAAAGCACCTACCAATTAGGCACTGTCATGCTGCAATCTCTTCTCCCCTTCTCTCAGCTCTGTTGGTTTTTGGGACATATGCTCACACATGCACATATCCCATTTTTAGTTTTGTTTTTTTTTTTTTTTCTTGGAGAGGTTTTTGCTATAGGGCATGTGCGCTCGCCAGAGAGACAGACAGAGACAGAGAGACAGAAAGAGAGAAATCACCCCCCCAGAGGGGATGGCCACGACGCACTCCCTTCTCCTCCATTCTCCTCTTGGGATCTTGGGCACGCACACACACCTGCCCGGCATGAGTTTAAGCCACCGGGTCTGGGACTCGAACTGCAGTCAACTACGTGGGAGTCCAGCGACATATCCATTATGCTAATTGCTGGTCTCACATAGCCTATTTTTCAAACCACCATGGACTAACTTTCAAAATACAACCTCCAAAGTACATAATCTCAGAAAATTTATATAACCTCTCCAAGTTCCATGTTCCTTATCAGCAGAGTAAGGATAGTACTTACCATGTATGTGTGCATGTACATGTGCATAAAATGAAACAATGCTGGTGACTCAGTTGTGTTAACTACTATTACTGTTCCCATGGTCATTACTGCTTTCGCAACAGGCTCTGGACTTAGACTGAACTGGCATGGAAGGGTGACCAAAGACAAAGGCTTCTCTTCCTGTTACCATTTGACTGATTGTTGGCTCCTGTTGTTATTTTCCTCTTCCTATTTAGTTTCAAGAATTAGCTCCTCAACCTTACACCTGTCTCCCAAAATCACCAGGGAATGTGCGATTGGTTTGCTTTGGGATGATCCTGCACAGGAAGGAGGAAGGCTGAAGACCAGCGGAGTCCCACTTCCACCTCTGATCTCTTCCTTCCCTGTCCCAAAAATGGTCTTAAAAGCAAGGATTTTAGAATCAGCTTAATTTCCTTCCATGTGGCCTCCCAAATTGCCAGAAGTATCTCTTCTTTAAATCTCTGAACTATATCAAACTATGTGATGGTTCAGGAGAAACCAGTTTGCTCCACTCAGAGGAGAGCAAAGGAGGGATGGATGGAGGAAGAAAACATAGTGAGTGAGAAGAGACAGGATCATCCCTGAGGCTCTTAGAAGAAAAAGAACATGGACAGTAAAGACAGGTGAATACTAAGCTGTCCCAGAGTCACCACACCACCTATCTCTATGGCTTTGTGCTGTGGCCCCTGAGCCAGCAGTTCCCCGCTTCCCAGCAGAAGCTGCTGACCAAGCCCATATAACCACCTCTCAGTCCCTGGACAACCACTACTCACCCTCTGGTTGGAGAGGGCCGGAAAGGAGGAGAAATGAGGCATGTGCTTCCCACCTCTCATCGCTGAGCTCGTATTTTATAATATAAATGACAACTTTTGTTCGCCAAGTACTTAAGAATGAGGAATTCACCAGGTGACCAGAATAAGTGATAGAGGTAGATATAAGGGAAGCCTGTTTCTAACACTTGGGGAGAAAAGCTGCTGTGAAAACCAAGGGTGGCTTCACAGAGGAGGCAAAAGTAGGGCTGCTGGGATACCCTTACTGAGAATTAGCATTTCCTTTTGTTCTCCTCCATGTCAAATACTGTATATGAATCAACTAATTGACCTGGACAACTTGAACCCAGCTCTATCTATCCAAAATGATTCTTCTTTCCCCCTCACATAAATATTAGTTTCTGTAGGGCTGCTCTGAAGATATCCGAGGAGGGATTTAGGAACCTTGGCAGGGATATTACTGACTGGGAAGGAGGAGTAGGATTTACAAGCTGTTTTTGAGAGCAGAGGCTCTCAGTAGATTATGACTATAAGCAAAATCTGGCAAGTCTGGGAGACAAGCATGACCTCTAGGTTGGGAAACCCCCTGAACACCTTCTCTAGGCCACATGATGGCAATACTGGGTTGAACAGGTCCTGTTCACCATTTCCTGACCTCAGTGCACCAGTTGTCAGGGCCAGGAATCCTAGCTGTGTCTTGTTTGCCAAGCTGCATCCTCGCAGAGTTCAGGATGGTCCTCCCTATGCCTGTTAGCAAACTTCTTAGTATCCACCATACACATGTAAGCAAAATTCAGCCAGAAAAGAAGGCTTTTAGGGCATTTATTTCAAAAATAGAGAACTTTGCCACCAGAGACTCTAAGTATGTGAAGATAATTCAGAAAATGGAATGTGATAAAGATAAGTGTCTGACGAGGAGAAAGTGTTGAGAATGTTAACAGGGCTTTACAGAGAGTTTCTTCATGGGGAAATTTTACAGAGCAGGATTTGTGAAGCAGGTATCAATGCTTTGTTTCCCTACATTTGTTTTCTTCCCTCTGCTTTTTGTCAGCACAGCTGTTAATGTAAAAACTAAGAGCTGGGACCATCAGTTGGCATAATGGCTATGTTGCTGGACTCCCACGTAGTCGACCGCAGTTCGCATCCTGGATCTGGTGGCTTAAACTCACGCCAGGTGCATGTGCATGCACGCCCAAGATCCCAAGAGGAGAATGGAGGAGAAGGGATTGCGGCATGGCCATCCCTCCTGGGTGGTGATTTCTTGCTTTCTGTCTCTCTGTCTCTCTCTGTCTTTCTGGCATGCGCACGTGCCCTACAGCAAAAACCTCTCAAAAAACAAACAAACAAACAAAAATCCTAGGCCAGGTCAGCCTGAAACATGTGAAGCATGTTGCATACCCAGATCTAATGGGCTGAAGGTCTAGAGGAAGGGGATTGTGGCATTACTAAACCCTGTGAAGATGCTCATTTCTCTCTCTCTTTTACTCTGTCTCACTCTCTCGTGTGCCACATTTTATCATGAATAAATAAAAAAGTTAAAAAGAGAAAAACCAAGCAGAATATTAGGTAAAGATGTTTACAGAGTGCTGGACGTATAATAAGAATATCAGAGAGCCAACCCAAGCTTTGCATAGTATAGCCTACCATCTAAACCCAAAGAAACTGACTTTAAGCGCCCACCATATACAAACTACAGATATTCATGCTTTCATATCAGAATCTCTTTGTTCAAGTAATGTCAACACATGTTTCTACCTTAAAATTGAGTGAACAATTTCCCAATTTAAAACTGTCTGTAGTCTCTAAGGGTATCATTTTGGGGGATAACACCATTTATCAAGCACCAAGAACCTAGCCAGCTTATCTACATCACTGTTTAATTTAATACTCACAACCAACCTGAAAGCAGATATTAAGAACTTGTTACTGATGATGAAATTAAGGCTCCAAGGAACCATGGAACCTGCCACAAGTCAGACACTCAAGAAGTGAAGTCATAATTCAAGTCTGTAATTTAAAAAGTCTTGCTTTTCTTAGATTTGCTCTTGCTCTCACCATGTGCTAAAATAAAATTCATAATTCTACATAATGTAAGCTGAAAAAAGAAAAAAGCTTCTGTGTATACTCTAAATCATAAGAGAGAGATATATCCAATAAAATTAAGTCTATAGCTTTTAGATCAGTAGATAGATGATTGGTAGATAGATGATAGAATTTTTGCATTTCTAATTTACTTTAATGATTTTTCATATGACAGATACATAACTAATTCTCCATAGAAGGAACAGAAAATATGTATAATTTTCTAAAAAGAGACCAGTATAAAAAGAACATGTTAGCAAGCACGTCTTTCCTCTCCTATCGCACTCATGCCTTTGCTGTTGTATGTCATCTTTCTTGGTGAGAGAGATCGGCGTTCTGACGCTTTCTGACACACAGCACCAAACCACCTTTTGAAAAATTGTAGCACTATGACACTAATTTTGCCCTTTAGCTCAGTATTCACTAAATATGTATTTTGATCACTAAGAGTATGCATGCTTTATCTGATTATTATATTTATTTTAATAAACAATTTATATATTTTAATAAATAATGTATATATTTACTCAACTTTTTGTTCATTTTTTCCTATTTATTTATAAACATACTTTATATAAGATTACTTTTATGACATGTAACATATATGACCATTTGCCACAAAGTAATATGATATGCAAAAGACTATTTTCCACTTACATTACCAGTCTTTTGCTTTACATTTTCCAATACCAGTTTCTTAAGTATTTTTAACTTTTACATTTGTTATATCTTTGCTATATCTTTATTATTTTATTCTTTTTGATTAAATATTTGACATATTTAGACCTTATTTTGGAGTAGTAAAAAACTTTTTTTAGATCTTTAGTAAAATAAAGGACATAAATAAATAACACTTAGTATTTATACTTGACATAATTTTCCTGGTAAAACAAGAATTCTTTTGTTCCATAATTTGCCTAGTTACTATTTTAGAAATTTGTCATTACCATAAATAAGAGATGTACAAGGGGAATTAGAATTTCTGGGTTTCCCTCTCAATAAATTTATGAATTGTCAGGGAGATAATAAAAATATAAAACAGTATGCTATGGCACCATGTGTAATTATAGTAAATGTGAATTTATTTATTAATTTTTTTGACCTGAGGGTGTGTGCACTCACCAAAGAGAGAGAGAGAGAGAGAGAAGAAGAGGGAGAAAGTACACCCCCTGTGAGGAGTAATCACACTGCAATCCCTTCATTTTTCCATTAGGGACACATGTACATGCACCTGGAATGTTTTTCAAGCCACCAGGTCCAGGATTTAAACCACAGTTAATCATGTAGAGTCTTGCTCCCTTTAACCACTAGGCTATGGGATCAAAGCAAGTAAAGGTGAAATTTTAATGAAGCCTAATGAATGCAGCACTCGCTTTTAGAAAGAGTAAAAAATTTAGAAAATAAGTAGAATTCGGCAAGATAGAGAGAAGGAAAAAGATAGGTGAGACAGAATCACATGGGCAGTGATGGACCAGTGCATGAGTAGCACAGAGACCAAGCTAAGCCTTGGCATTGAGTTGAAAGAGAATAGAAAATACAGTTAACTAGAGGGTGTGTTATCCTGACCATGAACAGCTAATCTTTATTTTTTCCTTTTTTTCCCCAACAGTTACGATCAGTTTGCAACAGAATTTACTATGTTTAAAAGATTAGTCAAAACATTGTTCTGAACTAGAGAAAACTGAAAGTGAAGTTTGAGTATGATGCCAACAGTTTGTATAATTCATTACTGTTTTCATTTGTTCATTTATTCATTAATTCCATCATTTTTTCAGCCACTAAACATTTTTGTAAGGTTTCACCATAGGGTGCATACACTTGACAGAGAGAAACATAGACAGGCAAAGTGAGAAACCATCCCCAGGGAGGATGGCCATGCGATAATCCCTTCTCCTCCATCCTCCTCCTGGGATTTGGGCATGCACACGCACAGCACTGACGTGATTTTTTTTTCAATTTATTGTTTATATTACATTGAATTGCATATAACTTTACAGTGTATTACATTGCTTTTTCAAAAGGGAATGCCATGCATGTCAGTCAATACAGAGACATTAATGTCCCCACTTCATCATTCAATATCTTTTCATTGTTTTTCCCAATCATTATTATTATTATTCCAATTATTTTTTTAAAACAGTCAATCACTATTTCTCATTTTGCTTGTAAAAAGACTTTACCCGTGACTGATGTGATTTTCAAGTCACTAGAGCCATGGTTGATCATGTGCAAATCCAGCACTTTAACTACTACACTACCTGCTGGCCCCTAAAAAAATGTTTGTTTCATCAAATAAATATTTTTCTGGTTCTCTATGAAATATAAAGCACTTTTTTTTTTAGGAGAGATTTTTTGCTACAGGGCATGTGTGCTCACCAGAAAGACAGAGAAAGACAAAGAGATAGAAAGCAAGAAATCACCCCTCAAGGGGGATGGCAATGCTGCAATCCCTTCTCTATCCTCCTCTTGGGACCTTGGTCACTCACACACACTCGGTGTGAGTTTGAGCCACTGGGTCTGGGACTTGAACCACAGTCGACATAGCCATTACACCAACTGCTAGTCCCAAAATATGAGGCACTTTGCAAAGCATCAGGGATATAAGAAATGTACAAACCTAACCCCTGTCCTAGGGGACACTCATAGATTAGAGGGGGAAACAAAACCATAGTACAGCTGCACAGGGAAGAGCTTTTGTGGAAAAGTGTCAATTGGGTGTGAGAGCATAAGGAGGGAGTGATCAGTGGTACCCGAGGTTCTCCACAAATGCTACCCATAGTCAGTGTCATTGAGTTGATCTCTGATGGTTGGGTAGCAGGCAGCTTATCAGCTTGAGGTAGTTGAACAAGGTGTGGAGTGCTGAAAACAAGATAGTCTCATAGGATTGGCACCCACAGTGTGGACTGGGGGGTCACTGGGGAAGCCCCTTTTTTATAGCCCTTTCCCTTTTGACAATGGTACTTCACTATAACATTCAGTCCACTTCATCCTTTATTCTGTGTGTGTGTGTGTGTGTGTGTGTGTGTGTCTATATGTGCACACATGTGCACATCACACATGTGTGGTGTTTAAGACATGGCTTCTCTAGGTTGTAATCTTCTGGCCTCAGCCTCCCACAGCTAGGACTACAGGCCAGATGAGCCACCGCACCCAGTTCCTTCAGACAACATCTTGCTATGTTGCCTATGGTGGCTGTGAGCTCCCCATCCTCCTTCTTTAGCCTACTGAGTACATCTCTCTTTACCAACACATGCATGGAGCCACTGATTAGACATGACCAAGCCCATGGATATCACCTGAGCATCTCTGCTATAAGCAACATAATCACAATAGGTGCCATTTATTAAACTCTTATGTGCCAGACACTGTTCTAACCATTTTTACTTATTTTATTCACACAACCACCTTCAAAACACCTTATTCTGTAGCTGAGGAAACCGAGGCCTGGAACTGTCAAGAACATTGCCCCAAATGCCTGACTACTAAATCGTGAGTCTAGAAAACAGTGATTCAAACTTAGGCAGCCAGACTCCAGAGCCTGTGCTGTGGAATATTCAGTCTCATTCTGCCTTCAGTTTACTAGAATTAGAAGTAGAAGCTACAACTCCGGGTGAAAGTAATTTAGCACTGACAGTTATTCTCATAGAGCATATGAACTGAGAAGAGAACAGAGAAAAGTGAAAATGATCACAGAACAGTCAACTGTTAGATGTTATGGGGTTTTGTGTTTGTTTTGTTTCTTTGTTTGTTTTGCTATAGGGTGGGTATGCTATGGGGGAGTGGTGAGAAATCATCCCTTCCTCCCCCGGGGAGATAGCTATGCTGCAATCCCTTCTTCTCCAGTCTCCTCATTGGATTTGGGATATGCACACACAGGCACCTGGCATGATTTTCAAGTCTCCAAGTCCAGGGTTCAAACCTTGCAGCTGCCCATGTAGGATTCAGTGCCTTAACCTCCACACCACCTGTTGGTCTTATGTTCTAGTTTTTAAGAGAAATACAATGCAAGAGTTTAGATAAGGAGTAACCACATCATTTTTTAATTTAATTTCACTATTACTGTTTTAATTTGCTATAGAGTATGTATGCTTACCAGAGAGAGGAAAAAGAGAGAGAGAGAGAGAGATGAGAGAGAGAAAGAGAGAGAGAAAGCCACCAAGTCACTAGGTCTGGGACTCAAACTGCATTCAACCATGTGGGAGTAGAGCACCTTAACCACCATGCCACCTGCTGCCCCATCACATCACTTTTTGTTGGCCCAATATGTTATATGTGCAGAGTCAAACTGCAGATCATCCTGTGGATTGGTTTGCTTTTTCTATTTCACTTACTCCATAATGGATAAGAGTAGAATTTCGATGTTTTCCCATCTCTGTAAGATGAAGAATAAAGTTATTTGATATTTAGCAAATTTTCCATAATTTTTATTTAAGTAGAATGACATTTTTGAAGGAAAAAACCCAGAGGTTAAGGTATTCTTTTATTGGAGAACCACAGGAAGTCCAGCTGTTACAGCAGTGAGACAGATCCAGCCTTCCCAGCTTCCCTTTCAGCAATTATTCTTCCACAGCACCAACAATTCAGTCAAGCACAGAGCTATCTGCGGGATCATTGCTAACATAAATCCATGCCTAGGAAATGGTTCGTTTGACCCTACCTAGAAAAAAGGTTTATTAAGATTAGCAATGAGAGCTAAAATTAAAATGGTCAGTGGTAGTCCTGTTTTGGGGGTAAACTAAGACTGACTCTCCCATGTGAGGCCAATTATCTAACCTATGTGTGTGATTTGACATCACCATTTAGGGCTGAGTTCCTAAACTAACAACTGATGGACCATCACCTGTCTTATAATGCATTTTGCTTACCTCTTAATATTTAAAAATATGAAAGAATGGATGATGAATGAACAATATAGTAAAATGCAAATATTAGGAGATTTCCATAAAAATCCATCTCTTCAATTTCATGGACAAAATTGGAAGACCTGGCAGTAACATCACCCATTCCTGCATGGCAACAGTTGATTGCAGATGACTTGAAACAACACAATTAATACAGGGTGTGTCTTCTCCCCTTCCCCCAGAAACATTGCCTATTTCACTCAAGTGATCTGTCTGGCCCCAGTTGGATTTTTTTTTTTTTTTTTTTTTGAACACTGATTCGGAGCCTTGGGAGACTGATACTTGATATTTACATACTCTGCAACATTTTTTTTATGGTCACATGCAAAATTATAACTATGTCAAAGCTAATGACTGAACTATGACTAATTCATGCAGCAAGTGTTGAACAACCAGCATAGGTGTTTATGTTTCTATTCATGACTCTATTTAGTCTTTTATTTCTAAACATAAATCAATGCCCTTCAGAAGGGTTTCTCTATCGATCAATGTGATTAATGCTAGAAATTGTATATGAACTGCCTAGTTCCCTGGGGTGAAATTCAAATACTCCTGCAATGCACAAAGAATGCTCACGTTTCCTAATATTAGTAATCGGGAAAGAAACCATTAACTAAATGATTAACAAAGAGAATAACTCTTTAAATAACATAAGATGTGTATGTGCAAATTTGTAAAAAATATGCTTTCAGCAACTGAAGAACATCTAGATTCAAGGGAAATCCAACATGATTAAATGATATCCTGAGATATAGAAAAGCAAATATTATCTTGTTAAATTAAGCTTATAGTCAGGATATGGGTATCATCTAATATTCTTGAAGCCAATGTCCTTTAATGAAATATAATACAAATTGCAGGCAAAATTAACATGATAAATTTTTCACATCTAGCCACCTGGAAAAATGTTATCTGTCAAAATCTACATCAAGCACCTTCTGTGAAGCCTTTAAAAAAACCTCTCTCTCTCCTTTGAAGCTCCCCGTGATGATCTTAATCTTTAGCTTTATTTCACTAAATTATGATTATTAGCTACTTGGCAGTCTTTCTGTTAAGATCATGAGCTATTTTGATAACAGAGTCTCGGCTTTTTATTTGTTTATTTGGCCTCACATATCCAGCATAATATCTGACCATGGAGAACAAAGTAATATTTTGAAAGAATAAGTGGATAAATGAGTAAGTCAATGGATGTTAAGTAATTAAGCATTAGACAGCTGTGGAGAGGCAACTATACAACAGGATGTAGTCAGAATCCTTAGAACTAAATTGCGAATCTGCAGCCTATCGCATTGAGATATTAGGCAAGGAATTTTGCATATATGAACCTATCTTTTTTAACCAATTTGTGTAATGGGGCTTTTGTGAGCATCTAATGGCATATTACTTGTAAAATAACTTGAAATAATTCAATATTCATCAAGCATATGGGCTTATGGAGATGAAGAATCCTGTCATTTCCAGAAACTGGTAACAATCACTTATATTCTTTTTGACAGTTCTTTTCACTAAAACTGGAAAATGATGCCAGTGGTGTTCTTGTTTTCTTTTTTTTTTTAATGTTTGTCATTTGGAGCCCTCTCAACCCAGACAGTTCTCAACCTCAATCTTGTTTTCATGATACCATTGTACCAAGTATCATGAAGGTGGTAAAAACCAAGGTGGTGGTACATTTTTCTAATCATTATATTGAAGTCAAATTTTTGGTGAGAACTAGGGATGGAGACAAAACATTTTCAAGGTCATAGGAGAAATTTATTGAGGAATTCCAGTTAAAGCATCAGAGGTAATTCTTAATTCATATACTAAGTGTAGAAAATAGATGCTAAAATAAGAATGATTTGCTAAAATCCTTGTCTACTCACAATAATCCGGGGACTTTGGAGGCTCAATATTCTCATGTGTAAATTAGGAATGATGATAAATAAGCTTTCAGGTGTTGGGGATTAGATGAAATAATCTACTAGAGCATCTGGTACAGCATCTGGCACATTCCTTTTGGAGGTAAATGTTCAGTCTTCCTAGGATGCTGAAAACAGTGCTAGACTGGCAGTCCCTGTTTAGCCTCCTGGAAGATTTAATATTGCTTCTCACAGGGGACCCAGCCTCAGCAGTCTTCACGGGAAGTTACTGCATCTGGCCCCAGAAGCAGAGCTGACATCTTTGACAAAGCCTTAACTGCAGCCCTCCCTGGGGTGTTGTAACTGAGACAAGATGGGGCAGGTGGCAGTAATTGGCATTGCATCTATTCAGGGATTGGATAAAATGTGGATTACCATGGAATTCCCTTTTTTTTTTTTTTTTTTTTTTTTTTCAAAAGAGACTTCCATGAATCTTAGCTTGTTCAAAATCCTTTGATAATTATTTCTATCATCAATTACACAGCTGAAGGTTGAAAGGAAAGGCCATATTTTGTTCAGAGTAAGCAAATTGACCCAAGTGCTTCCAAAGAGAGTAGTTTGTTGTTAATAGCTACCAATTTACTATCACTATTTTACTGTTCAGTCTTACAAATCAGTGCTTGGATCCCCAAGGTACCACTCTGCTTCCTGTCCTGACACACTCCTCCATGCCACCTGTACAAATCCAGGGTCCCTGAATACAATGCACCCTTTAACATTTCATGCCTTGCTATCTTACAGATACTTTAACTTTAAAAATTAAATAAATAACAATTCTATTTTCTTTTCCACTTTTTAATGTCCTACACCTTTAAAATTCAAAAGCGTAATGTGGAGTTTAAAACAAGGCAGATTTTAGATAGAATTCTCACTTTATTGAGCCTAGAACCTAACACACCTTGTTTGTCCTTTCTGATTCTTACCTAGGTAATATACAAAATGGGAATGACACCCAGTATACGGAATTTAAATGAGGGCTTAAGGTAATATATGCTAATGGCAACACAGAATGTGGCAGAAGTAATCATGACAGATTAGGTCTTTGCAGACTAGCCCCACTAGCCCTGACACTCATATCAGTATATTGTTGCATTAATTAGAAAGATCAGATATTGCGTTGTTGGAATAGTCATGACACATTTTTGCATAGAAAAGTACATCATGACTTTCCCTACGAGCTAATAGATAAAAAGATAGATAGATAGATGATAGAGATAGATAGATGATAGATAGATAGATAGATAGATGATAGATAGATAGATAGATGATAGGTAGATGATAGATAGATAGATAGATAGATAGATAGATAGATAGATAGATAGATGATAGATAGATAGATGATAGATAGATAGATAGATGATAGATAGATGATAGATAGATAGATAGATAGATAGATAGATAGATAGATAGATGATAGATAGATAGATGATAGATAGATGATAGATAGATAGATAGATAGATAGATAGATAGATGATAGATAGATGATAGATAGATAGATGATAGATAGATAGATAGATAGATAGATAGATAGATAGATAGATAGATGATAGATGATAGATAGATGATAGATAGATAGATAGATAGATAGATAGATAGATAGATAGATAGATAGATAGATAGATAGATAGATAGATGTTAGACATAGAGAGACAGATATAGATAGATAGATTGACAGACAGATAGACAAAGGTAGAAAGATTCCAAAAGCAATGCTTCATAAAGTAGACTCTGCTGATGGTTTCACTGGGAGACAGATATGTGATTTCATTGCTTAGCATCATTCAATTTCAGCGGAGATTACTTTTTAATGCTATCTAAAAGACTAATTATATCCTTCATAAAAAATTTAAAGGATATAACATTTATGAAGAAAAAGGATCAAAAGAATAATTGTTATTTTTAAAGGTCTGTCTACACAGGGTTAGGCCAGGAATTTGCAAAGTCATAGAACAGACTACATGGGTACCTATATCTCTGCTTCTCAGGATGGTATCAACACAATTCTCACTCAGGGAGATACGAAACTAGGATTCTCCAGCTCTTTTCTTCCTCTTACCTCATCTTAGAAATCATTGATTTAACAAGTATTTGTTAACCAATTCCTCTGTGTCAAGTAGCAGCAATCAAAGAAGATGAAGAAATTAGATAGAAGCAGTCCCCGCTGTCATGTGGATTACATTTTAATATAGGAAAACGTATTCACACTGTATTATAACCATGAAAGAAATATATATGGTACTTTGAAAAAACAATAGGAAGATCTACTTGAGATGGGAGAAAAAGCATAAGAAAAGGTTCGGAACATGACTTCATTTTTTGGAAACCAAAAATTAATGCTCTTGAATCCCTTCCTTCCTTCCTTCTTTCTTTCTTTCTCCCCTCCCCTCTTTCTTTTATTTCAAAGAGAAAACTTCCTGTGTGAAAGGAATCCTAGACGACAAGGTTTCACTTACTACTTCCAATCAGCAGAATGCAGAAATAATAAAATTGAAGTCCTAGTGAAATTGGGCTTAGCTCAGATATTCTCAGAAGTAGGGAATAAATATTCAGACCAGGAAGCTACTATAGATTTGGCTATTATCAAGAAGATAGGGATGCAGAAGAGCACAGTACATGTTTAATGATAGCCCCGACTAGATAAGCAGAAACTCTGTTTCTAAATTATTAATAATAGCAATCGTGGTAATGATAATAGACTCCGTGTGCTAGTTCCTGTTCCAGGCACATCCTGTGTGTAATGCCCTTTAATGCTGTAACAGTCTGTTTTATTCACATCAGCACTTAGACAAAAGGCTTTGTCTAAAGAGGCATGAAAAAAACTCTGTACTGGCTCTGGAAGGTACAACTCTCAGATCCTAAATGAGAGGCAGACGTGAGAGAGAGTGTTACAATCTCCCCAGGTGAGGACAAAGTTCAAGGTACAGCAGCCAGGCAAGATGTCCGAGAGCAATCTTAGCTTCAGCAGAGATATTCATCTATTTACTTAATCTTCATTCAACAAAACATGTTTTGACATCATTCATGTATTAATGAAGATGTATCAATAAGAATAATTACAGTTCACATTTACAGCACTATGAATTTGCTATTGACAAAGAGTCTGGGACTCAAACAGGAAGACCTAGTTTATGGTCTAGTGATGTCTTCATGGGCCCAAGGTTGGGAAAGAACAGTCCATATGCCAGGTATATACTAAACTTACATTTTCTGTATAGGAAAAGAGACCTTACAAGGGAGGATTACTTGCTCAAGGTCTCATGATGAGCTAGTGGCAAGGTCACAACCCATATCAATGGATCCTGGGCTACTGAAGTTTCTATGTGTTAAGCTAACTTACGTCAGTGACCAGACCAGTTACTCCTTCAAAGGTCAAAACTGAGTTTGATCCCCACTGATAACAACTCAAGAAAGACACATGGAAAATACTCTCACAATGTGATAAACACAACTACACAAGAGAGTGTGGATGACTTAATGTCCACATTCTCCTCTTTTGGAAAGCAAGAAAGGTTACATTCACCCTGTAATAGGAACAATAGCATTTTCTTTCTTCCCCTCTATGTGCAAGAACTCATAATTATTAAATCGAGGACAGGCTGCTTGTTTTTGTTTGTTTCATTTTTGCTATAGGGTGAAAGCACTCACCAGAGAGAGAGAGAGAGAAAGAGGGAAATCCCACCTGGGGGCAATGGCCATGCTGCAGCTTTGTCTCCTCCACTCTCCTCTTGGGATTCTGGACATGCACACAGACCACCTGGCATGATTTTCAAAACACTGGGTCTAGGACTGGGAACCAGCAGTTAGCGTAATGGCTATGTCGCTGGACTCCCACGTAGTTGACTGCGGTCCGCGTCTCGGACCCTGGCTTACAACTCACGCTGGGCGCGTGTGCATGCGTGCCCAAGATTCCGAGAGGAGAATGGAGGAGAAGGGATTGCGGCGTGACCATCCCCCCTGGGGGGTGATTTCTTGCTTTCTGTCTCTATGTCTCTCTCTGTCTGTCTGGCGAGCGACGCGCCCTATTCTCCAAAAAACAAACAAACAAAAAAAAAACACTGGGTCTAGGACTCAAACTTGGAAACTGCTCATGTGAGATCCAGTGCCTTAACCTCCATGCTACTTGCCAGCCCTGGCCTGCCTTTTAAGGATCCTCTCCTCCCTCATTCACAAACTTTCACCTTAAGCAACTCTTCTTACAAATGTCCACAGAAAGAAAGGAAGGCTACCTTTTATTATATTATTATTATTTCTATGAAGCATGGAGTTAATGCATGCTATACTTTCTATCAGTTATCAAGGCTATTTTATGAAAGCAAATGGATTCCTTCTAGAGTCTTGGGCTAGTTTCTCAAATACAAGCTAAAGTATCAGCCAGCAGAGAATAAAACAGAGAACATTCCACAGGCATCAGAAAAGTAGGGTTTTAGTCTTGGCCTATGTGTGACCTTGAGCAAGAATGTTGTCTCCTCTTTGGTTACCTATCTATGAAAGATAAGCTCTAATGTCCCTTATTTTGATGCCTTTCCACATTTTAAAAATTAGGAATGTACATAAAGTGGACCAAGTTATACTAAAGCACAGCAACAAGTGTCATCTCTGTACTGGAGTCAGGGACAGTAGCCTGAGATTATACGCTCAGTGAGTCCAAGGGGGTCTCCATGTTCCAGTTAACAGCTAAACTGACAATGAAGACAAATTCCAACATCATTCCTATGAATCTCCATCCAACTAAGCATATGACACTATATATCTTAAATCTAATATTTCCCAAGAAAATAGAAAGTATTTATGCTTCCATAACATTTTCAGAAAAGGTGCTTAAAATCCACAAATTAAAAGTACAATTTGTGTCACTTTTAAAGAGACAAAAATGTGAGTATTCTAAATGAAACATCACGTCAGAACTAGACTGTATTATTTGGCAAGAAGATGAATGTTCCTGGCAGTTGGCAAAGCTAATGTTGCAGTGCTGTGAGTTCAAGGAATAAAAATGACTGTATCTGTGGAATTTAAAATGTAAAAAAGAACCCTGTCGCATGCTTCATCTCATTCATGAGCATCTATCCTTTTAAATTATCATAGAGTAAAATTAACTTTTATGCAAATATAGGGTTTTTTTCCTTTTTTTTTTTTTTACCCCCTAGCAGTGCGTGCATGTGTCAGAGAAAGAGACGAGGAAGAGAGAAAAGTGTCTCTCATGGGTAATAATAAAGCAGCAGTCCCTTTCTCTCCATCTCTCTCTCCTTTTGAGATTTTTGGGCACACGTGCACTTCCAGCCAGCATGGCTCTCAAGCTGCTACGTACAGGACTCAAACCACACTTGGGCAGGTGGGATCCAGCTGCCTTAACCACCAGGCCACAGAGCTTGTTGGTTCTATGCATTTTAAAACATTGCATAGATGCATGTAACCACCACCACAATCTACATACAAAATTCTCCAACACTTCTTCAGGCTCTCCTTTTATAATCAGCTTCTTGCCTCACTCCTAACCCCTATCAACCGATGTGTTTTCTGTGGCTATAATTGTTTTCTTTTTCCTTTATGAGAATAATATACATGGTATCACATAGTGTATAACTTTTTGAGACTGTCTACTTTCACTCCTCTGTGGTATTCATTTGGGATGTTCCAATAACAATGTTTCACGCACTTTGTGTACGTGTGTGTGTGTGTGAGTAGTATGCTGACATATAGATGCACCAGTTCATTTATCTAGCCCCTGAAGAACATTTGTGTTGTTTACAGTTTGTGCTGATTATGTACACAGATGCTATAAACATTCCTGTATAGAGTTTTGTGTGAACGTGAGCTTTCATGTCTCTAGGGTAATACTTCAGAGTGGGTAATACTGTAAGTGTATGTGGTACTTTATAATAAATTGTCAAACTGTCTTCCTGAGTGGCTGTAACATTCAAGCATATTTGTGTAAATATATATATATATACTGAAGTTATGCAGGTTTTCTCAACTGGTTCTAACCTGTCTCTGAGTCTCAACCTCACCCTCTTTCACATCTAACCCAACCAAGGGGATTTCATATTTAAGATTTCACCATGACCACCCTCACTTTTAGGTCATTATTTTTTCTGCCTAATGGCTAACCTGTCTTTAAAAATCTGCATTCTCATGTAATTTATGCTAAAACTCTTTAAGTCTTCTTCAGCTCAAACAGAATTTTTTTTCCATTGTTTGCTAATCACATTTGTTCCACTCAATTTTGCCTATCAAGAAGGCAGGAACAGAGAACTGTTTGACTTTCTATTTTTATTCATCCATATATTTCAATAGTTTATTCTTAATCAGTAAACATTTATTGAGTATGTATTATGTTCAGGCATTGCCTGGGTCCTAAGGCTACCTCATCTGGTATGAAATAAGTAATCAGGAAATAAAGAATCTAAACACCATGGCCAAGGTCCCACATGACAATAAAACTTTGATCTATCAATTGCTCCTTCAATTGTCTCTTAATTAAGCCACACCTCTCCCCAGGGACAACTGAGCGATACTAAAATTCTTTTTGGATAAAATGGAGTTTCATTAATCTTTATATCACATGAGCTGACACTTGGGTGTTCAATAAACATTTGTTGGAATGTACTGACATGGTTAGTGGGAACTGCATTTTACAGTCATAGGTTTTCCATCTGATACAAAACCAAGCTGTTTTTAAAAATATTTCATCAGACAATACACTTCTTGTTTTTATATTGGAAGATTTAGTCCAACCAAAATCACTTCTCCTCCTCATAGTCAAGGTTTTCTTAAACAAAAAGTAAAACATAATCCTCTCATTTCATATTTCATGTAGTAAGCATATTTCCTCAACAGCAGCTCATTTTCTTTGGCATCCAAGATTTGCTTAAATAATTGGCTATAGTCTGTAGCAGCAGTTTGCAATGTCTTTGGTGGTGCTTAGATAATAAGGCATTGTGGTAATTCGGTCACTTTGTTCAAATAGCTGGTTGGTTTAATAAATACCTATTAAACATGTACCATTTATTCATGAAACACTAGTGCCAGAACCACACTAGGTACTGGGACAGCAGAGATGAATGACACATTGTCCTGAACATTCTGTAAGAAAGAGACACTGTAATCTAGTCCAGGAAGGATGGGGACAAATGGTTACTAAAGAATACATTCCAGGCAGATTTGAAGATTACCACCTATCTTTATATTTTTGCCTGTTCATTCTTTTGTTTCTAGTTCACCAAATGCAAATCCCTTTGGATTTCTTATACAGTTAAAATGAACGATGTTGGATTTAACCCACATTCCCACATTTCTCAGATACTTTCTGAATCCAAATGTGATTGATATTCTTTTGAAGCACTCCTAAAATGAAGTTAATCTAAACAAAATATATTAAAGCTGTATATTCTTAAGTTTTTATATTTTGAATCACTTAACTAGCAATGTGAAATATTAGACATTCTCACTATAGATTATTTTAGTTACACTTAATAAGTGTATGTAATAGGTCAAGATTCATTACAACAACACAGTTACTATCTCTTTCCACACAGAGCTTAGTCTAAAGTGGAAAATGGACTTGAAAGCATGTGGTTAAACTAGGGGGCCAAACATGGAAAAAGACACCAGCGTATTTTGAAGGGAGGGAGTCAGAGAGGATTTCTTGAAGAAAAAGACATATAAGTAAGTCTTGAAGGATTATTGAGTGCTTATCAGACAGACAAGGGACCAAAAGATTATAGAAGAAGAGCAATAAGTTAGAAATAGCATGACATATTGAGGAAACTCAACACTTCATTATGCCTTGAGGAGCTGGTAGAATCAATCCCCATGGGATCTTGGACCTGGCAGGTGGCATGGTGGTTAAGAGCACTGGACTCACACGTGGTTGACACAGTTCAAGTCCCAAACCTGGTGGCTTGCTTTCTCTCTCTCTCTCTCTCTCCCTCTCTCTCTCTCTCCCCCCCCCATTCTCTGATCAAATTAAATAAATAAATAAATTTAAATAAAAATAATTCAAGAAAAAGAGGAAAGAATATATGGATTTTTTTTTGTGTTTTTCCCCCCACTAATGCATTTCAAGCACCTTGAGGAGTGCTTGACCCTAGAACATGATACGTGTTAAATGAGAAGCAAAGATCTTGTTGTCAAGATAGAAGCAAATAATGGAGAATCAGGATTAGAACTAGAGAGCCTAAAGAAAAAAATGTATTTCTTTTTTTTTTTTTTTTTGAGAGGTTTTTTTCACTATAGGGTGCGTGCACTCACCAGACAGACAGAGAGAAACATAGAGACAGAAAGCGAGAAATCAGCCCCCAGGGGGGATGGTCATGCTGCAATCCCTTCTCCTCCATTCTCCTCTCGGATCTTGGGCACGCACGCACATGTGCCCGGCATGAGTTTTAAGCCACCGGGTCCGGGACGTGTACCGCGGTCAACTACGTGGGAGTCCAGCGATATAGCCATTACACTAACTGCTGGTTCCCAAGAAAATATATTTCTAAAATAGAATCAGTGGCTCTGGTCTTGGGGGATGGAATTTAGAAGCACATTAAGTGCATTTATTTCCCCATCTCCTTGCACATAACTTCACCTTCAGGGCTTACACAGAATAAAACTTCATTTTAAAAAAAAAAAAAATAAGTTTGTTTATTTCTTCCATGAGCTATACAGAGAGAGAGAGAGAGACAGCACCCCCAACAAGATCAGGATACCACAATCTACCCACAACCTCAGCCAGCCCCAAATTATGGACACGAGCATGCCCAGTATTCTCAGGGAGGTCTCCAAGCATAAACCCACAATTTCTCATGTGAGTCAACCTCACAGAATGTGGATTTTTACCATTGTGCATCCTTCAGGCCCCAGAACTTTATTTATTGAAGGAAAAGATTGAGCTTTTCCTCCCAAAATGTGATAAGCACTTCTGCCCCACTCAGCCTCAGGGTAGAAACAAAGATAAGAGAAATAAGCCGTAAATTGGTTAATTCATTTGTTCTACAATCTTAACTTTTTTCCCCCTTCTGGAGAAATTTATAAAGAAGTAGAAGCAAATATTACTGGCCTGGGGTACGCTAATTGGAGGGCTGCATCCTGTGATGGTCTGAATTTCTTAGAGGAAAGAGGGTTGGCATGCATCTTTGGTGCCATTAGCTCCAGAATGTCTACCTCAGCATGGCTATGGAAGGTCTGGAGAGTGCTAGAGCTGTGTTGTATTGGGAATTTTGTTAGCCAGCTATTTTCCTAGCCAGCTGTTAAATATATCCATCCTTAAAATTCCAGCTACAAGGGAGTATTCACACAACAAAAATCAGCAAATTCTACAAAGCAGGGTGTTTTGTCTTTCTTTTTGTTTTCTGAGAGCTAGTTTCTACAACCGAGTATAAAACGGACTAGAGGATGTATTGTCATGGAAAACATAGTATTTTCCCTTTGAGTCTATGCTTTTCTGGGTAACTTGTGAAGGGAAGTGATCGAAAATTCCCAGGACCAGCATATGATGTAATGGTTACATGGCTGGACTCCCATGTAGCCAACTGTGGTTTGAGTCCCGGACCCGACAGCTTGAAACTCACGCCAGTGGTGTGTGTGTGCATGCTCCAAATCCCGAGAGGATATTGGAGGAGAGGGGATTGCGGAATGCCCATCCCCTCTGGGGCGTGATTTCTCGCTTTCTGTCTCTCTCTCTGATGAACACACATGCCCGATAGCTAAAATCTCTAAAAAAAGAACAAAGGAAAAAACTCCCAGAGTCATCCTTTGGTTTCACTAGTTTATTTGGTTGACCGGTTGAACCGCCAGTAGTCTGCTGGCAATTGAATATCTATTTTCCTCTGAAAAGAAATGCCAGAGTCCTATAATATATTCCTTAAATACTCTGTATGTATGATTAAGTCATAATACACAGGGTATAATCTTACTGAGAAAAAAATGTTCTAAGATCAATTGACCCATGTCCAATATTATAAAAATATTGTTATATAAACTCCATTTTTTAAAATTATGAGTGAGTTATGTTTTGTATTATGAATCATGGGCCTGCATAACAGTAAGTTCTGAAGACTCTAAAGGGTGATTGTTAAAAATCTTCCCATCTCTCCTCACTCTGGCAATTAGAAAGCTCTTCTAGCAATTGTTCACTTGTAGCAAGAGTCTATGACTCTTCCCTGCCCCCAAATCTGCATCTGCCTCACATCTTAACCAACACCAAGCCCTCCTGGATGTTCTCACGTTTCTACCCCTTTTCATGCTCAGCTACACTCCCTCAGAACTTCATGACCATCTCTCTCTGCATTTTTGAATCACTGTCAGATAAAGGAGAGAAAAGAACAGCTAGGTGCAGATTGTGGCTACCTGGAGGAATCCTCTCTGGGAAATTTGCCTTTGACTTTGAGAAAGCCAAAGATCTTCACAAAGATTTCTTACATGACCTTATTATGACTGAGGATAAAGCCATAGTATGGTATCATTTGGTCTTAGACTTTGACCTGAGTAGCTTTGCCGTATCTCACTGCTGAGACCCTGACCAGTCTATCCAAACTTTTACCTTCTCCCTGTCCTCACCTGGCAGATGGAGATGAGGCCAAATATATCCCAGGCTTGGTAGTGCTTCCTAGACTGAAGGGTATATGCCAGTACCTGGCATAAGGAAGGGGCTTAATCAATGCTTTCTGCTTTATTTTATCATTTTTAATACAGTAAAAACCTTAGCTCAAGCAAATATATGACACTTATGGTGAGCTCTTTGGATTATAGTACAGAATGCAATGTCATTTATAAAGCAATTATTGTAATGTCTGTGTGACAATGAAAGCCAATAATACCATTATGTAATCACTAATAAGAAAAAAATACTTACATAGATTTAACAATGTTTGCTAATCCCCAGAAGCTGTCCTAAGCACTTTGCATATACTAACTTATTTAATTAACAAAGTAACCCTACTAAGTAGGAACTGTCTTTATCACTTTTATTATACAGAATCAAGGAACTGAGGCAGAGAGTTTAACTTATCCAGTATCAACCATCCAGGAAGTAGCAGAATGGATTAAATCCAGTCAGTTTGATAGCAGAGTCTATTCTCTAAGCCAATAATCTATCCCACCCTTTATACTAAAGAAAGCGTTTTATGTGTATTGTCTCACAGACTTCACAATAACCCTGAGAAATAAGCTATTCCAAAAGTTTTTTTGATGTTCTTCCTGTTTGGACTACAGTTTGATTTGGCTTACTACATTTATGCCGAAGCTCACAGCATCTAATTTTCAGACCTTGAAGTTGGAGACCAAACTTCCTAGTCAATTCACTTTCTGTAACTATAAACTCATGATCATGCCAGGAGCTGTAGTCTCTGCTGGCATCTGTGCAGGTGAGAGCCTGGGGTTTAAACCAAGACTCATTGGGTTGTAAGTAAAAAATAATATACAAAGGAACTTAAGCAGAAAAGTAGTAAAGGTAGACCTTATCAAAAGGAGATAGGGATATTCTCTGAACACCAAGGAAATATAGTAAGATATTAAAACCTAAAAACAGAAACTGGTAAAAAGACAAAAATCAAGGCCCAAATTTCTTAGTCCCTCCCTCTCTCCACAACATCATGTTTCACTCCATATTCTGTTTAAATATCTCTCCTATACTCTCCCTTCTACAAACTACTTTTCTTTTTTCTGTGTGGCAGAAAGTGGCCATCCTATATATCTAAAGTTCACATTCTTCTCGATTGTGACCAGAAATATCTAACATCTTTGAATCCCAAGTCTAAACACTTTTTGGGGTCATGTGCCCAGTCTTCACTCTATAAAAAACATGACAGGGCAGCACTGGAAGCACAGGTTCATATGGTGACCAAAGGCCACACCCATAAGAAGATGGCAATTATTAGAAAAAAGAGTTTATTGGCTAGACAGAGATACCAGGGGGCAAAAAAAAGACTGTATATTTAATTCTTTCTGATCCTTTTTTCTTCTTGCATAAGGATCTTGCCATTCCTCAACCCACCCTTCTTTCTGGCATTAAGTTCCCAATGATTATGTTATTTCCTGGAATTTTTGCAAATAACTTTTTTTTTATCACAGTAATGATGAATCTTTTCCAACATAAAACTCTATCAGAACATAACTCAGCATGAGCATAGCTGAATACAGGCAAGTAACCCAAGGTGCTCTGTAATAGAGAGCCAGCATTCTCAAAACCGCAAACTATGTTCTTAAAGAGGTTAAGATGAAAGAGTTTAAAATGCTCTCATATTTTAAAATTCAATTTTTTCAAACCTGCATTTACTTCTACATAGAATCTTTGTCACTCTTAGAAAAAAAAATGGAACTTTATAGATAGGGATCAGAACACTTTTTGCTCAGCAAACATTCTCTACTTATAGGAATATTGCTGAAAACAGGAGAGATACTTGTTTCTACTCAAAGTTGGTGATTCTTTACAAGTCATTGCAAAAATTATTAGTTATATTCAAAAAATGCACATTTAAGTACAATTCATTTTTCTTGGATACTATCAAATTTATTTTTATTTTTATTTATTTATTTTAATTTTTTTTCTTTTTTTTTACATTAATTCACTATACATCATAACAGTATACAAAATGAATTTTCCATCCAAAATACACTGTCTATTGGCACAATCAATCACATCAACATACATGTTATCAGCAAATAATTTTTTATTTCTTATGTCTTGTATATTTTGCTTTTTTTTTTTTTTTTTTTTTTTTTTTTTTTGCCATCCTTGATTCCCTATCCCTAACCCTCTGCCCTGTCCAACCCTCCTCCCACATTGTCTCTGGTATCCATGGCTGCTTTCTATGCCTTCCCTCCCCCCGCCATTTAATTGATTTGCTAATGAACTTAATTTGTCTAAATATTTGCAATAGCAAGTGAAGCTGATATATACATACACATGAATCCATGTCTGACTTTAGGCATAAACCTCAGTGAGTAGAATGAACATACTATGAATAGTATATAGCTTACTGTGGTCATCAAATACACAGTTATTTTTTAAATTTCGATAACAGTTTTAGTGTTTGTTTTTTTTTTCTTCTGAATTTTTTTTTTTTTATTCACCATTCCTTCCCTGAGCATCACCACAACACATTAAATGTGGTTTCCCATCTAGAATAAACTGCATAGTGGCTTAATCATGCATATTATCATCAATAATATTCCATTTCTGCTTTCATATATATATTTAAAAGCTTGAAGAACAGATGGCCTGATAAATAGTCTAAAGCTGAAAGTAAAACTTGGAGTTCTGCTCTGCTTGACTCTGTGTGGGTGGATTGGTGGCCTAGGGGACTTACTAAGTTTAGATACTAGTAATCCTTTAGCTCTTCTCTTCCTTACTCTGAGATCTCTAATAAGTGGTTTCATCTCTCTGAGTTTCACTTTTCCCATTCTTTAAAAAAGATAACCATGCATACTATTCAGGACTGTTGTGTAAGCCTTTTAGCAGAGTTCCTGCAATATATAGCAATCATTCAACAAATATTCTCTTCTCTGTTAGCCAACCATTTCTCTTTCTGGCATGAAGCCCCTTCTATTTTATACTAGCCCATCCCATCTAAGGATTTAAGATGTCACTAACTTGAGATTTACCTGACTGTCTTACCAACTGACTTTGTAACCAAAAGTCTACCACATGCCAGGTAATATGGTAGAAAAGAAGGCACAGGTAAATTCTCCAGATTTTTTTTTCATTTTTTCCCTTTATTTATGATGGATCATGGGCATTAACATGTGAAGGTAAGAGTGAAAGAGAGAGACTGATGAACAAATGTTAAGAATCAGCCACACGGAGATTCTCTATCTCCATCTACTAGCTCATTGCATCTTGAGCATTCCCATATGTACCCAGCATGTTTCAGGCTGATCAGGTTGGGCGGTCAAACCACAGTTACCACGTGAGATCTGGCTTCCCTTGAGCAGCTTATTACCTCTGCACCTTGCCAACCCTCTCCATGTCTTTTCTGACTTACACTTATTTCTGGCAGAAATTATTCTTCTATTTGTATGTGACCAAACACAAGATAGCACACTCTAATAATAAAAAAATCTTAGACTATATGCGATCTCAGGTGGTCACACTGCCCATTCTTCTCTACTCACCAGAGACCACTAAGTCACCATCTCATAACCTTACGTCTGTGTAGCAGCCAGAACAGTAGCATTGATATATATTATTGGTGTATTAACGTATATTTATTTAACTATTAGTAAGTCTTCTCTATTTGTCATTAGTTCATATGCTATTCCTATTTTCTTCTTCTAATTATTATTTCATGTCTTATTTATTATACTGTCAGCTGATTATCTTCCTTTAGTTAATTAGTAAGAGAGCAGCATATAGTAATGATATTAGTTAGTGGTCTGCAAAATATATCACAGTTTTCCAGTTTATTGTTTAATTATTTTTCTTCTTACCAAACAGTATTTTAACATTTTACATATTCAAAACTGTTCATAGTTAACTTTACAAATTTATTTCTATTCATTTTTATCTTTAGAAAACTATAATATTAAGACAACTATCATAGGTTGCTGTAAGGAAGCTTAGGACAGAATAATTTATTAAATGAAATACAATTAAACATATTTGGGGCAATAGGTAAGATTGTGTCCAAATGAGGTCCAGAAGCAGTGAATCTGTCCCAAAGTGTAAATTTGGATTTAATGATGAACAGGACCCTGAGTCTTTAAAATTCTGTGTCTGAAGTCATGTAACATTCTTCTCTTTCCAATATGTTGCCCATGGCCTTTCAATGGAAGAACAGACCCAGATGTGAAAAGGCAGGAACCCTTTCACAAGGACTGAAAAAACTTGTAAAGGTTTCATTTAAGAAGCAATATATGCCAGGAGAAATAGATTCATGGCTGTGAGCTGCTGGCCGAAAACATTTAATTTTCCTTGTCTAAAGGATGGACCAGCTTTGATTTCATATCCCTTCTCACTGAACAGTGTGCCTAAGGTAATACTGCAGAAATGCAGCCCATGAAAATAGATGTAGCCATAACAAAATTTACCATGGAAAAGAAAGTATGTCAGATGTTTTAAGCACCTGTTACATGACAAATATCACACATGCTTTATCTTAATTTCACAACAATTTGTGATGGAAATTCTTATTCCTATTTCACAGATGAAGAAACTGAGGTTTAGAGAGATTGTCGTACTCAATGTTAAACAACTAATAACTTGTAGAGGCAGAATTGGAACCCCCTTTTCTCTATTGAATATAAGCTTTCATTTATGGTAACATAGAGCTTCTTGTCACCAAAACACCAAAATGAATCAAATCTTTCTTAATTAAAATATACCTACCTTAATCTGGTGATGATTATCATCTCTCTGCTCTAAATTTCATGGCTTTCTTCCACTTGGAATATTTGAGCATATCTGCTGCCAGGACATCCATCTCTTAGATTGCTTTGGGATGTCCCAGGGCTGGCTAAAATAGGTTGCAACCCTTTGAGCTGAGCTAAAAATAAGAGTCAGGCTCCTTGAGGGACTTGATCTCCTACAGTTATTTCATTAATGGAAAGCACTGTATTTGCCCTTCCCCTGACCTCCTTTGTGCAAAGGAAGAAAACATTTTGTTACACCAAGACTCTTGAGTGTAAGAGAGAGCTAATGAAATCATACGGTCCAACCCTCTGCATCAGGGCAATGTGGCACATCCTTTTCAGAAATATGATTCCACCATTTGCTATGGAATGCAATGCACTTTCAGACATTTGGACTTATGTAAAAGAGACAAGGGGGAAACGTTAAGTGCTCTTAAACTGGTAAATGGCATGATTTTGTTTCAGACACACCAATAGGTAATAACATAGATGATGAAATTGAGCATCTAAACTTGGAAAAGTAAGAAGGCATTTGTAGTAACTCAGTGGATGATGAAGATCTAAACTGGTGCCTACTGGTGGTAGTAGAGATAAAGAGAGACATATTTTAAAAAGTAAACATACTTAATTTATAGGAATAGAGATGAATAAACCAATAGCATAGTAACAAAAATAAGAAAAGCTAACATTCATTGAATGCCTACCACGTTCCAGACCATGTCTCAGTATTTTGAAGTGCAATAACATTTTATGCTGTTAACCAAACTAGTAGGTTATATTATCTTGCTTATATTGCCTAATAAGAAACAGAATTGTGTAGGGATTAATTTAGCTTTCCAAGGTCTTACAGCCAGCCGAAACAAAACAAAAAACAAACATATAGGATTTGTCTCCAGATCTATTTAATTTCAGTATAAGGGGCTAAAAATGGAGGGTGAGAAGAATTAAGAACAGAAAAAAAAAAAAAAAACGAAAAAAAGAAAAACAGCATCAAGAGAAAGTGTTGAATTCAGTTGACTGACTTTGGGGTTACTAGAATAGGTGTTATCAAGTGTGTGGGATATCTAAGAGAGGCTGAAAAATCAACAACAAACATGTTAGAGAACATGAGAGAGAATGGCATGATCTGTGTAGAGAATACAGAGATGAGTGAAGAGTTAGGAGAGAATTCAAGAAAAACTGGACTCAAGGAATAGGACATGAAGAAGACAATATTTATAAAAAGAAAGAGATAGGACCAGCAGTTGGCATAATGGCTATGTCACTTGACTGCCATGTAGTTCACCGCGGTTTGAGTGCTGGACCCAATGGCTTAAATTCACGCCAGGTGTGTGTGCATGTGTCCCCAAGATCCCAAGAGGAGAATGGAGGAGAAGGGATTGTGGTGTGGCCATCCCCCCAAAGGGATGATTTCTCGCTTTCTGTCTCTCTGTCTCTCTCTATCTTTCTGGCAAGCACACATGCCCTATAGCAAAAAACCTCTCCAAAAAAAAAAAAAAAAAATGAAGCATCCAGAGCATTAACAACAATAACCAATATATTTTGAACACACACTATAAGCACTCTTCTAAATGCTTCACTTGAATAATATAATTTTTACTTACATGCTTAAGTAGTAAATACTGTTATTATTATCTTTTTAAGTATGAGGAAATTGGAATATAAAGTAGTTATGTTACTTAGCTAATGGCTAATATCCACAACTAAAGAGAGCAAAGTGAAGATTTGTTCCCAGATCCTTTAGCACCATAGCCCACACCCTTTTTTTCTAAAAAACTTCTTATTGAAATATAATCTATATTTTGAAAGTTTACAAATTGTAAATATACATCACAGTACATTCTTACAAAATGAGACACTTATGTAACCAACATTTGATCAAAAAAACAGAACTTTGTCAGCAGCCCAGAATCCCCTTTCTCACCCATTTTAAATACTATTCTCTCCTCCTTTCCAAATATAACAAGTATATGACATCTAACATTGTGAGTCAGTTTTGACTATCTTTGAACTTCATATACTTGAATTGCAGTTTAGATCTTCTGTGTCTAGCTTTTTATATTCAAAATTATTTTCTAAATTTTATCCATGTTGTAACTTGAGCCATGACACATACGTTCAACTATTGAATAGGTCAACTTTATGAATATATCAAACTGTAGTTGTCTACCCTACTGAGGAGAGACACATGTTGTTTCCATTCTGGAGCTAACACAAATACTTTATTAAAAACATATTTATCTCCATCTTTTGGTTCATATCTGCACACTCTTTTTTTAGTTTTTGCTTTTGTTTTGTTTTTAGTTTTTGCTATAGGGTGTGTGTGCTCACCAGAGAGACAAAATGAGAAACTAGCCTCCAGGAGGGATAGTCACACCACAATCCCTTCTTCTCCATTCTCCTCTTGGGTTTTGGGGCATGTGCACCTATGCACCCAGCACATATGTACACACATTTCTGTTGAGGGTAAGCAGGGGTAGAATTGCTAGGTCGTCATATATGACATGCACATATACAACTTGTCTAGATAGTGCTGAACAGGTTTTTCTTAATCTCACAAAAGTATGTACATACACTTGCAACTAATATATCTGATTAAGTACTTATATCCATTTTATATATATTTTTAAATATATATATATATATATATATATATATATATATATATGTGTGTGTTTATATATATATAAATAAAGAAGGTTACAGGTTTGTCTTTTTTTTAAATGAGCAAACAGTGCACTCTTCAAAAAGGGTAAGATAGAGCCAGCCAGGTGGTTTGGTGGTTAAGGCGGCTGAATCCTACATGACCAACTATGTTGTTGGAGTCCCAGACCCGCAGCTTGGAAACAAACCAGACACATATGAGTGGATGCCCAAAATCCCAAGAGGATCATGGAGAAGGGACTGTGTAGTGGTCATCTCCTCTGGGGAATGTTTTACCACTTTCTCTCTTTCTCCCTCTCTATCTCTGTTAAACACACATGCCCTATAGCAAACTAAATATATATATATATATATATGAGGTTTTTGCTATAGGGCACATGCGCTCGCCAGAAAGACAGAGAGAGACAGAGAGACAGAAAGCAAGAAATCACCCCCCTGGGGGGGGGGGGATGGCCACCCTGCAATCCCTTCTCCTCCATTCTCCTCTTGGGATCTTGGGCACGCACGCAAACGTGCCCGGAGTGAGTTTAAGCCACCGGGTCCAGGACTCAAAAAGCGGTCGGCTACACGGGAGTTCAGCGACACACCCATTATGCTAACTGCTGGTCCCAATATACACATATTTTTAAAGCTGGTAAGATATATGAATATATATGTCACCAAGGATGACATACAGATGGACAGTAAGTACATGCTAGATGCTTAAGATGTTTAAGATCGGCAACCAGCAGTTAGCGTAATGACTATGTCACTGGACTCCCACGTAGTCAACGGCAGTTTGCGTCCCGGACCCGGTGGCTTAAAACTCATGCCGGGCACGTGTGTGTGCATGCCGAAGATACCGAGAGGAAAATGGAGGAGAAGGGATTGCGGCGTGACCATCCCCCCTGGGGGGTGATTTCTCGCTTTCTGTCTCTATGTCTCTCTTTGTCTGTCTGGCGAGCACACACGCCCTATAGCTAAAATCTCTCAAAAAAAAAAGATGTTTAAGATCATTAGTCAATAAGAAATGTAAATTAAAACCACAATAAAATACTTTTTTATATCTACTAGAATTGTTACAACCAAAAAGCTGAGAGTACCAAATTGTATTGGCCCCTCCAACAGGCGCCCTCCCCGCAGCCTCTGCCAAGCAAGGAGCACGGAGAGTTTGGTACAGTTTTTCTGTTCTCTTTACAGACAAGAGATATGTACAGTTGATAACTCAGGATTTCTAGGAAATAACCATATAGTTAATACCACCTTACAAGTTAAAAAATGTCAGGAACATCTTTAAATGCTTTGTCACACCAACAGCAAAGTACATAGAGTGAGGAGAACACGAGAGTGCCTTTTGGTTTTAAAACTGTTTGGAAATAAGTAAACTTTGTTACAGTTTCAGGGTGCTCTGGAAGCCCATGGCCATTTCAGGTAAACTACTGACAATTTCTAGAGCATGTTGAGAGATGACAACATGATCATGACCAAGTTCTGCAGTTAAAGCTAATGAGGGCAACAGACACACCTTCTATAAGAGAGGTGTGATTACAACACTCCCCAACGCTAGGGTATTCCCAAAGAGACAGATGAGCAGTTTTGTTTTTTGGGTTTTTTTTTTGTTTTTTAATTAATCCTCCTCCTCCCCCTCCTTTTTTCCTCCTCCTCTTCCTCCTCATCTTCTTCATCTTCCTCTTCTATCTTTTTCTGGGCAACTTTGGCAGGACCCTTTGCACCATCAAACTTGCCTTTAGGCAGAGTCGGCAACATCCTTCTCGTACTTCTCCTTCGGTTCTGCAGCCTTGGTGATGCAAGGCTGCTTCTCGCTGCCACCTAAGTTCTTCCACGTCTCTCTCAGCTTCTTTGCCATGTCTCCAATAGAGATGCCAGAGTTGATGGATTTGATCTTAGGAAGAAATTCTGAACAGAAGGAAGAATCCGGATGGCAGCCTTTTGGGGAAATTAGGGTCCTTTCTCTTCTTGCTTCCCTTAGCCAGGTCATAATCTTTCATTTCCTGACCATAGCATATTTTATTTGCCTTTCCATCTCATTAATTTTTCTCTTTTTTATTATTTTTTTAAATTATTATTCATATATTAAATCACTATACATCATTTAGATTGTGAAGAGACTACCCAGTATGATATACACCTCAGTCCAGCCCAGTTGAGACTATTATACACATCCTCGTCAACAGATAAAAAACCTTATCTGTGTCCCACAAGTGTCTTACCTCTCCATTTTCCCTCCAAATTTCCTTTCCTATGCTCTCCCCCTCCCACACTCTCTTTCCACTTTGTCTCTAGTGTCCATTACAATTTTTAATGCTTTTATGTTCTCCAGTCTTCCAGTCTCTACCATAGAGTGCAGACTGTCAACATACGCAAAACCATAAATGTAATACATCACATTAGCAGAAAGAAAGGTAAAAAACATATGATCATTTCAATCGATGTAGAAAAAGCATTTGACAAAATACAACATGCTTTATGATCAAGACTCTCAGTAAAATTGGCATTGAAGGACTGTTTCTCAGCATAATAAAAGCCATTTATGAAAAACCTACAGCTAACATTATAACACAGTTAAAAGACAAGGCTGCCCACTTTCTTCATCTCATTAAATTTTTTTAGAGGTTTTCGCTATAAGGCATGTGCAGTCTCCAGAGAGACAGAGACAGAGAGAGACAGAAAGTGTCATCACCCCCCAGGGGGGATGGTGACGCCGCAATCCCTTCTCCTCCATTCTCCTCTCAGGATCCCTCATGGGCACGCACGCACATGCGCCCGGCATGAGTTTAAGCCACCGGGCCTGGGACTCGAACCATGATTGACTACATGGGAGCCCAGTGATATAGCCATTACACCAACTGCTGGTCCCTCCATCTCATTGAATTTTGACTTCTCTTTCCCAGACATTGTCTTCCACCACTCAGAACACTTTTTTTTAATTGAACTTTATTATTTATTTAGTTATTTAAATTTGACCAGAGAAGGACAGAGTGAGAGAGAGAGAGAGAGAAAGTGAGAGAGAAAGTGAGAAGGCAAGCCGCCAGGCCCTGGACTTGAACTGTGGTCAGCCATGTGGGAATCCAGCACCCTTAATCACCATGTCACCATCTTAGAAAATTCTACAAAATTGACAGGGAACTCTGGGTTTTTCTTCTTATGTTCTTCTCTGCGTAAGCAGACATCTTGTCCTTTGGTTTCTTGGGGTTACCTTTAGTTATCCTAACTATTGTTCTCTAGTTTGGGCAGTGCAGGGCAGGATGCACAGCTCAGCACTCTCTGGCTTTGTGCTAGCTGGCTCCATGAGAGTCCTAGTCTTGTTTTTTGTTTTTTGATTTTTGTTTTTTTCTACAAGTAAGGGAAAACAAGCCTAACAAGAAGTTCACAATGCTAGGTGTAAAGCAGAAAACCACAGCTCTCATTAAGATTTTGTCATCTTGGAGAAACTGAAATCATTTTATTCAGGTGAAAAGTATGCCCCTTAAAAAGAACAATTTTGGAGGAATTTGGATATGAGCAAAGTGCTTTCATTTGGCAGTTCAAGTGCACCATATATCACGACTAAATCTCACTTCCTCACTCTGGCAAAAGAAGCATGTGACTCTTCTTTCTGGAATTTCATCCACTCTATGAAAATTAAACTATAATATTTAGTCTCTTTTGCCCCCTATCTCCCACCTTACCATCTAAACCTGCACTTGAACACACATACATCCACAAAATCACACATGCACTACCATGAATTCTTAGACACATTTGTCACATACATAACAGGCACTCTCATACGTGAATGCCACCCATAACCACACACATGTCAATATTGATACAGGTCTATGAACATACACAGTAAAACTCCAGGAAATGCTATTTATGTCTTAGACAATGCAAATGGTGTTTTCTATCGCTAAGCACGACACAATGTACACAATTGAACTTGGCAAACTTACCCATCAAAAATTCACAAATTCACCTTTTTTTTCCTCTCTACAGCTGCCTTTCATCAAGTACAATATAAAGCAAGTGGAGGACAAGTTGGTAAGAACACGAGTATTCAAATTGAAGCCATAGTTCCATAGTTTTTTAGTTTCACCTAGTGTCTTGAAATGCAAATCCTATTTTCACTGCTGATTAACTATTTTTAAAAAGTGGAAGAACTACACCAATTCATTGCATTTCAAATTATAGACACTACAAGTTAGAATTTACTAGATCATAAAGGTCTTAAATCTTAACCTTTATTATGTCTTAACTTCTAGAAATAGTCCTGTTAGGGTTAAGTTGGAGGATCTTAGATTGCCTGTATTTGAATATCATCACCATCATTTACTTATCCTGTGATATTAAGGTAGTACTTTTTAATTTTTCCCCTTAGTTTCCTTACCTGTGACATGATAAATATATATCTTATAGAATTTGATCAGAATAAAATGAGGTAATTTGTAAATGGCTTAGAAATTTCCTAGCAAATAATAAATGCTCAGTAGATGCTAGCTACATGTATTATAGTATGTATGACCAGAAGTTTCATACTTTCTCCTTCAATGCTGCCCAGGTAGCGTTTAAGCTATGGGCCTTATAGTCATATGCACCTGCATTTAAAGCCTAACCCTGCTATTTGGAAGCTGGGTAATCTTGTACAAATGAACACCTGGGTCTGTGTTTTTTCATTTGTAAAAGCATCTATTTTGTAGAGGATTGTGGTGGTTACAACGAAGGTTATAGCACAAAGTACATGTTTAAATGTTAAGTTCTTCCCTAGAAAGGCCAAGGGAACATGACTGTTTCAGAAATTTTATTTTACAAAGGGCTTGTGCACCTGTTACTCCATGCACACTTCACTAATAATAATACACCACTATTGCATCAGGACTATATGGCATGACATCAATGTTCCGTTGGACACTTTGCCCCAAATTTTCTGTCCCTAGGCAATTCATGTAAATCCCTGGGTACAAAAGCTGAAAATAATTCATCCATTCCCACGGAGATGTAGGCATTGCAAGAGATGGTATTTGCAAATATTACTTTATAGTTTTTAACATACCTTAAATAAAATTACTTTTTTATTATTTTCTTGGAGAGAGATATTTTTGCTATAGGACACATGCACTTGCTGGAGAGACAGAGAGAAGAGAAAGTGAAAAATCACCCCCCAGGGGAATGGCCATGCCACAGTCCCTTCTCCTCCACTCTCCTTGGGATTTGGGGCACATATGCACACATGTCTAGCATGAGTTTCAAGCCTCCTGCTTCAGGACTCAAACCATGGTTCACCATGTGAGTCCAGCACCTTAACCACTATGCCACCTGCTGGCCCCAAATAAAGCTACTTTTAAAGAACAATAATATTGCGTTCATCTAAGAAATTCTATTAGTGATCTACAGTAGGGATTTCATGGCATATTTATCTTGGGTTGTCAGAAAAGTCACGATGTATTTTTCTGTTTTTATGCAAAATGCATCATGACTTTCCAACAACCCAAATAATAGCCCAGTGACACAGATAGAGATATTCCCAATTCACCAAAAATGGAAGACAGTCTGTCAGAACTTGCCCAGTTTCATACAGAACTTGTCCAAATGTATGTACTTGAAAAGAGGCAGAACTTGCCTTTGGACTCTAAATATTCTAAATCCTCAGTCTATGTTCTCCTGCACAGTCTGCATCTGGTTGAAAGGATTTTAGAGGTAGTGACTGGCACAACCTGTCCACTGCAGCTTGTAAATGAATATGAACAAAAATAAAAAGTACACTGATTAACAGCTCTGGAGGTTGATAACACCGTGTGATATAGAAGTCTGTCAGCAATGCATCTCTTTTAGGAGACACCAGGAGTTAAATAATTTGTTGAAATTTATCATCGGAACACCACTTCTATACGATGTATATAAAGGACCTTCCCTATACCAGGAACCCTGTTAGATAACAGGACCACAATATAATAAGGCTCTGGAGGCCCTAAAAAAACTCGTTTGTCTTATCACCTGTTGAATTTGTATAGGGAAAATGTTGACATGATGTGTATAATATGGAAGCAAAACCTCTCTCTCAAAAGAGGCATTATAGAATGACACATAGCACATAATTAGATAAAGTCCCCTTCTCAAGTCATTCTGGCAGATACTGCTTCTGGGCAATCCCTTGGAGAGAGATAAGGGCATGTTATGAAAATCACTAGGATAGCTATAGGCCACTCTTCAACATCATCTTTATCTTCCACACTAGCACTAAAAGGTGACTCATTAAGAGGAGATAAGGGAAAGGCTTTCTAGTTTTTAAATTATTAAATTATGTTTATGTATCAGGTCTCAGAGCAGAAGCTGAAGAACCAAAGATGAGTAAGTTTTCAATGTGCAGAAGACTGACACATAAATCAACAAATGTAGTAAATAAGGACTGTGGGGAGTCATATGATGCAGAGCACATGGAGATGTCCGGGAAAGCCTCAGTAGTAGAATCATTTCAGTTGAGGTTTGAAAGATGATGTGTTAGTTTCTTGTGGCTGCTGAAACAAATTATAAACTTTGTGGCTCAAAACATGAATTTATTATTGGATAGTTCTGGAGGTCAGAAATCAGGATGTCAGTGGGGTTGCTTCCCTTTTGGAGGGTCTAGGGAGGATTTGTTTCCTGGATTTTTGCAGCTTCTAGAGGTTACCAGCATTCTTAGGCTTGTGACTACATCCTCCATCTTAAAAGCTTATAGCATAGGTGACAGCAGGTGGCATGGTGGTTAAGATACTGGATTGCCACATAACTGACCATGGTTCTAGCCCCAGACCCAGCAGCTTGAAAATCACACTAGGCAAGTGTATGTGCATGCCCAAAATCCCAATAGGAGAATGGAGAAGGAATTGTGGTGTGATCATCCCCCCAGGGGGAGATTTCTTACTCACTTTCCCTCTCTCTGTCTCTGTCCTCTCTCTAGCAAGTTCACATGCCCTGTGGTAAATATTCTGAAAAAAAAAAAAAAACCCTACAGCATAGCATGTACTAATTTCTCTCAGCATAGCATGTACTAATCTCTCTCTCTCTCTCTCTCTCTCTCTCTCTCTCTCTCTCTCTCTCTCTCTCTCTCTCTCTCCCCCCCCCTTTGACCCTTCCAGGATAACATCTCTTTCCTTAGTTTTGACCTCCTACTTTCTTTGGCACTCCTGCCTTCTGTGTAATATATGTAATATATTCACCCAGCATTTTGCTGAGTAATATAAAAGAGATGATAGAACGATTTGACATCATTCTTAAGTCTATAAAGAAGACAAAGTGGCCACATTGCTGTAAGAAGCAAACTTAGGCCTGAGTATGCCGTTAAAGGATTGACCCACAACGTGAACAAAATAAAATCAGCTCCTACAATGTCATCACAACACTAGTTACAAATATCAGTATTAGAACATCTGAGTCAATCTCCCTCAGATCCTGGACCCACAGAATATCAAGTATGAAAGCAACCTTAGAAGAAGAAAAAAAAAAACCCTAATCTCATTTCTCACCTTATAGAAGACAGAATTGAAATACAGAAAAGAGCTTACACAAGGTCTCAGAAATCTTTATAGCCCTGCTAAGATCAGAAGGCAGTAGCAGTAATATATATATATATATACATACACACACACACACACACACACACACACATACAGAAAAGAAATGTGAATCCAATGTCTTTATTAAGCACACTCTTAGTACTCTACACTAGTGATGATATTATTATTAAATACATTAGCAAAATACTTAACATCTATCTCAGGAACCATAAACATAATAAATGTATCCCTATATTTATATGAATGTGCAAATACTACAGTTGTTGAATGACAAGTGTCTACCCCCCTAAAATACTAGGTCTGCTATGTTTCCAATGCATTCTAATAATGCCTACTCAGATTTATTACAGATAAGTACAGATGTACATATACTCCTGACAAAGATCCCTAAGTCTCTGCACTGTGTTTTGTGATACAGTAAAAGCAGAATCCAAACATCATAACCTGGGATCTGAAAAAAACAAGAAAAAAGAACTCTCTAGAGGGTTAGGTGGGGATGAATTAAGCTACCTCTGCCAATAATGAGCTGTGAAACTCTAAGTAGTATGGCTTTCTTTCAGGGGTTCAGAGCCCTCATCTATTTGAGTGTATAAGCACAGCAGAATATTTAATGACATGATGTTTTTATGTTTAGTAACTTGATTGCACTGGTGTTATCCCGGCTGTGTGCATATGTTCAAACACATCAAGAATACATTAATTCTTATATATTAATTATACCTTGATATAGTTTTTTTTAACAAGAATTATCTCATTTTATTTACCATTGTTATTTTCTTTTATTTGTTATAGGGTATGTGCACTCACTAGAGAAAGACACAGAGAGAAAGAAGTGAGAAAGCAGGCCACCAAGTTCAGGACTCATGGTTGGCCATGAGAGAGTCCAGCATCCCAACCATCATGCCATTCCCATTCGCTGGTCTTGATATAGCTTTTAAAAAGTATATCTGTGGAACCAGCAGTTAGCATAATGGCTCTGTCGCTGGACTCCCATGTAGTCGACCACGGTTTGAGTCCTGGACCCGGTGACTTAAACTCACGCTGGGCACGTGTGCGTGTGTGCCCAAGATCCTGAGAGGAGAATGAAGGATATGGCCATATTCCCTGGGGGGGGTGATTTCTCACTTTCTGTTTCTCTGTCTTTCTCTGTCTGTCTGACAAGCGCACATGCCCTATAGCAAAAACTTCTCCAAAAAAATTTAAAAAATAAAAAAATAAAATAAAAAGTATATCTAAAAAGCAACAAGACAAATGTGAGTTTTGGATAGACCCACCATTTTTAGCAAAAACAAGACAAACAAACAAACCTAACAACCTGTAAAGGACACTAAATTAAATTTAAATTTAATCCAAACAATAAATCATTCTATGTCTGCTGTAATAATAAGGACATACAGAGTGTCTCCAAAAAGTTCATGGAAAAAAATACATGTTATAAAAAAAGTTTTGTGTGGATTTCAAACTTTTGTTGCACCAAAATAAACTCATGCATTAACTCTATTTTCTACAAACTTTTTGAAGTTCCCCTGTATGTATACTATAAATATATTGTACTAGGTCATTGGAAAAGTCATGACATATTTTTCTATATATTTCTATGCAAAAATGAGTCATGATTTTCCTGACGACCCAATAATATAATTATTTATCTGAAACTTAAATTCAACTGGGTATCTTTCTTTCTTTCTTTCTTTTTCTTTCTTTCTCTCTTTTTTAAATTGAGAGAAATTTTTGCTATAAGACACATGTACTCTCCAGAGAGACAGAGAGAGACAGGGAAACAGAAACTGAGAAATCAGCCCCCTAGGGGATGGCCATTCTGGAATCTCCTCTCCTCCATTCTCCTCTCAGGATTTTGGGCACGCACCCACACATGCACATGCACCTGGTGTAAGTTTGAAGCCTCCGGGACTGGGACTTAAATTGCAGTCCACTACATGGGAGTCCAGTGACCTAACCATTATGCAATCTGCTAGTCCCAACTGGGTATTTTTCATTTGATGTAGCAACCTAGTTCTAGAGTTGGACTGCCACAATTTGAATCTTGTTTCTGAGACTTATTTGTTCTATGACAATGGGAAGTTTTTAAAATTCTGCATGTATATATATGTATTGTGTGTGTGTGTGTGTAAACACATATATACACACATATACATTATTCTATCTTATGCATGTACATAATATATAATACACACACAGACATATATATATACACATACACATATACATACACACACACACACACACACACACACACACACACAGAGGGGGATATCACTAGCTTCAACTTCAAAAGACCATTATAGTTATACAATGTGAAAATATTTACAATATAATTAGGACAGTTATAATAAGTTATAATAAGCTTGAAATAAATTGCTATTGTTGTTGATGAAATAATTAGGTGGAACAAGATGATTTCTGAGAGAATTTAAACTTTGTGCTTCTCCCAATAACCTCCCTGAGAAGAATTACTTTTGAGTATTGTTTTAGTCCATTTCTCTGTTACTATAACTAAATACTGGATGATTTATAAAGAATGAAGAAGTTTTATTAGCCCTTGATTCTGGAGATCCATGGTTAAAAGAACACATCTGGTTAAGGCTTCCTTGTTCATGGGTTTTGAGGTCATCCAGTGCATCCATGAGGAGAGGACAAGAACATGTGTTAACATTGATCTTTCTCCTTTTCATAAAGCTACCAGTATTCTCTCATTGCAGCCCCACTCTGATGCTCTTTTATAATCCTAATCACCTCTCAAAGACCCCACTTTCAACACCACAGTCGTATGAAGTTTCCATCCTCTTAATACCTTCACAATACAACCAAATTTCAATCCATGAATTTTTTGGAGACACATTCAGGTCATAGCTATTGAAATTTTGAGTTCCTTCCATTATAGCATCTGAATGTGACAAATACAGAGAAGAAATAGTTTAATATATGACTGATAAATTGGCTTTTTCATTTAATTTACAGTAATTTTAGTTGCCAGATGGTAGTGCAGCAATGATGCAACACTTTCAAAGGTTAGCCTACATGGAAGGATTCCAGGTATGCATCTGGAGGCCTCCCTGAA
Source organism: Tupaia tana (assembly GCA_026018925.1). Lineage (NCBI taxonomy): Eukaryota > Metazoa > Chordata > Mammalia > Scandentia > Tupaiidae > Tupaia > Tupaia tana. Next base: position 81,486,064 of record JAKSZU010000008.1, read on the forward strand.
CATGTCAGGTAGATGCATGCCCATGAACTGGGGATGGCATAATCTGAGAGTGGATTGTGGTATGAAGATCCTATTGGACATCTCTCTTTCTCTCTCCCCTTTAAAGAAATAAACTTTAAAAGTATATATATATATACACACACATATATACACACACACACACACACACACACACATATATATATTTAAATATTTAAATTTACATATATATTTAAATATATTTATGTGTGTGTATCACACATACACACACACACACACACACAAACATATGGCAGCCCTGTTGCCCAGTGTTAGGGTATCTAGATTCCACACAGCTAACTACAGTTAGAGAGTTAGAGTCCCAGTTCTGGTGGTTTGAGAGATACAGTGAGCATGTGTGCATGCAAGCCAATGCCCTGACAGAGCAGAGAAATGGAAAAATAAAAGGATTGTGGTATGACCATACTCTACTGAAGAGTATTTTCTCTCTCTCTCTCTCTCTCTCTCTCTCTATCTCTTCTCTCTCTCTCTCCCCTCTTGTGAATGTCTCTCTGGCAATTAAAAAATGTTTTACATAGAATACTTTCAAATAAAAACTGAGAAATAAAGGAAATATAACTTTCAAATAAAAAGGCCTCACAGGGACAAGTTAGGTGAGTTTAAGTCAATTCAAGAAAAGATTACTGAAATGGAACATTGATTTTTTTCTCATGGCTGTTTTCCCAAGGATTGAAAGCAAGTTCCATATTTCTGTTTGGGGTAGTTAAGTCAACCCCACTTCTGAAGGATTAATTCAACTCCCAACAGATTATAGCAGCCACCTTTCATTTCCACAGACAGACTCCATCAGCACACTGATTCCAATTAGAGAAGTGAAGCTCTATTAACTTATCCTGGACACATGGAGACATAACAGACAGATAACAAACTGGATTACATGCACATTAATCTCATGGTCATGGCATCAGAAAGATTTCTAAATGCATTATTTCTTTCCCATAGGAATAACAGAGAAGATTTTCTCTCCTATTACAATAAGTTTAATTTTACTGATGAGTTGATACATAAATTGAGAGTGAAGTCAAGACCTCCTCATTGACTGAGAGATAGTAAATTCCTAGCTGGACTTTGACTGAAGCTGTATGTTCTATAGACAATACCTTCATATGTTGATCATTACCACATATTTTGATAGAAAAGGAACATCAGGCAGATTTTCTGGAAGTTCATCAGAAAAGTTATGACATATGTTTTCTATGCAAAAATGCATCATGACTTTTCAGATGACCCAATAGTTATTCCATTGCATTAATAAATGGAGTGGAAAAAATAAAGGTATATTTAGAAGGGACCGTCTACTCCTAGTGTACATATTTATTCTTTTCATCTTTTCATGCCTCTTTTCCTTTTTTGTCTCTGTTTAGTGGTGTGACTAACCTCTCCTGTCATGCTCTGGTTGGGTTTAATGTCCTACATTATCCACTTTTCCATGAATGATGCAAAAATTTACAGGATTCTGCATCTGAGACATTCTAAGACACTATAACCGAGGTACCATATTGGATCTCAATGTCTACCCGGGTCTATGATACCACCATCCAGGTTGCAACCTCTTACTTCTCAGGTAGAGAAGAAATAGGAAAAGAATGACAAAAGTCATTGAAAAACTAAACAGCAAGTAAATTTTTAAAAGTTCTTACTCCACAAAAAGACACAGATGACAGAGTCAAATGGTAACCTATGGAATGGGAAAAAATATTTGCAAGTCATATCTATGACAAGGGGTTATTGTATAGAAAATATGAAGAACTTCTAAAACTCAACAACAAAAGCCGAAACAATCTCCTCAAAATTGGCAAAGGACCAAATATACATTTCTTCAAAGAAGATATACAAATGGCCAGCAAGCACATGACAAGATGCTCAATATCACCAATAATAAAGAAATGTAAATCAAAACCACAATGAGGGAATTAGCAGTTAGCGTAACGGCTATGTCACTGGACTCCCATGTAGTCGACCACGGTTCGCGTCCCGGACCCAGTGGCTTAAAACACACCCGGCGCGTCTGCGTGCGTGCCCAAGATCCCAAGAGGAGAATGGAGGAGAAGGGATTGTGGCGTGACCATCCCCCCTGGGGGGTGATTTCTCGCTTTCTGTCTCTATGTCTCTCTCTGTCTGTCTGGCGAGCGCACGCGCCCTATAGTGAAAAACCTCTCCCAAAAAAAAAAAAAAAAATCACAATGAGATATCACCTCATATATGTTAGGACAGCAAGATGGAAAGAGCGAGAGAGAGACAAAGCTAAAAGAAAGAAAAAAGAAGTAAAAAGAAAAGAAAGAAAGAAGTAAGAAAAAAAGAAAGAATGAAAGAAAGAAGAAAAGAAGGAAGGAAGAGAAGGAAAGAAAGAAGGACGGGAAAAGAGAGAGAAGAAAGGAAGGAAGAAAGAGAAAGAAGGAAGGAAGGCGAAAGAAAGAAGTGAAAGAAAGAAAGAGAAAGAAAGAAAGGAAGAAAAAAGAAAGGAAAAGAAAAAAGAAAGAAAGAAAGAAAGAAAGAAAGAAAGAAAGAAAGAAAGAACGAACGAACAAGTGTTGGAGACGCTGTAGAGAAATTCGAACTATTGTGCACTATTTGTGGGAATATAAAATTGTGTAGCCACAATAGAAAACAGTATGGAAGTTTCTAATAAAAATAAAAATGTAATTACCATATACTCCAGCAATTCTACCTTTGAGTATGAACCCCAAATAATTGAAAGTAGTCTCAAAGAGATACTTGCATTCTCATGTCGGTAGCAACAGTATTCACAATATTTGTAAGGTGAAATCAACTGAAGTATGCATTAATAGATGAGTGGATTTTAAAAAGGGAGGTGGGAGAAACAAAACATTTGATGAACACAAAAAAGGAAGATTATCTGCTGATGATAATATTTTTGGTAATAACTTTGAACTCATATTCATTATATTCATAATGGGAAAATCCATTTTTGTATGCTGTGAAGATGTGCAGTGATTGAGGCCAACAGGTGCCTTAGTGATTATGGTGCTGGACTCTTACATGATGGACTGCACTTTGAGTCCTGGACCTGGCAGCTTGAAACTCATGTTGTGCATGTATGTGTATGTGTGTGCGGGTGCCTAAAATCCTGAGAGGAGAATGGAGGAGCAATTGTGGCATGGCCATTACCCCTGGGGGGTGATTTCTTCCTTTCTGTCTCTGTCTCTCTCTGTCTTTCTGGAGAACACACACTCCCTATAGCAAAAAACTTCTCAAAAAAAATAAATAAATAAATAAATAAAAGAAGACTAAATCCAGGAAACAAGTTAGGATTGTTCAAATAGTAGGTACATGGACTAATCAACAACAGAAGAGAAGACAAAAAATCCTTAACTCTGGCAAGCAAAGCATAGAAGATCAGTAATGTTTTAGTCAAAAGTCATAAAATTCTATGAATGAACTCTGCATGAGTTCAGATTCATGTACTTAATATATCTTCTGCTGTGGTCCGATCATTCCATTTAAGATCTGGAAGATAACGTCCAACTCTGGACTTGTCCCTACCATTAAGCTGGCCATTTTCTTAGTTTGTCTCTGTGTGACTGACTTTCGTTTTCCTGAAATAGCACTCCCTTCAGAACTTTTTGGAGAACAGGTCTGATGCCTGCAAATTCTTTCAGGTTTTGTTTATCTGAGAATGTTCTTGTCTTCTCTTCCCATATGAAGGAAAATTTTGCCAGCTATAGTATTCTTGGTTGAAATTGCTTTTCACTCAACACTTTGAGTCTATTTTCCCTTTATTTCCTTTCTTACATTGTTTCTGATGAGAGGTCTGCTGTTAGCCTCATGGGATATTCTTTGTAAGTAACTTGATGTTTCTCTCTTGTCAATCTTAGTATCCTGTCTTTGTCTGTGGTTTTGGTCAATCTGGCTATAATGTGTCTTGGAGATCTTCTTGGGTTGATTCTGCTTGGGTTCCTTTGTATTTCTTGGGTCTGGATCTTTGAATGCCTCTCTAGGCCATTTCATTTTTCTTCAGGGGGCTCTACCAAGGTGAATTCTCAGCAGAAAATTTACATTTCTCCTATGCCCTGAAAACAGTTCTCGGCTCCCATTGAGGACTCAGTCTTTTTTTCAATTTTATGTATTATTATTTTTGTTAAATGCTATAGGGCATGCATACTCATTAGAGAGAGAAACAGAATAGGAAAGCAAGCTGCCAGGCCTGGAACTCAAACCACAATCAGCCATCTGGGAGATCAGTGCTTCAGTCACCACACCACTCACTGATCCCTCCATATCTGACTATTTAACAATTGAATATCATTGAAAGTTTTTATAAACCAACTCAAAAATGCTACCTACTTCCTTCCTCTGTGGTCCCAAGGTACTCTATAAATACATCCTCCAGCTTCATGCATATTTTTTGTAATAATCCTGTCAATTATTTGCTTACTTATCTCATAAATCAAAGGCCCCTTTAAACCAAATAATAAGGGTTGTGGTGCCCTTTTCAAGTGTAGAATATGACATGCAGATTGCTGGATGGACAAACAATTAACTGAGTAAAAATATACAAGGAAGGGGGCATTATTTTTTAATATAGATGACATAGAAAGATTTTATGTAGAAGGTAGTTTTGGGATTTGGATGTAAACCTGTCTCTATTTCCAAAGTACACTATCTAAAATGATTTTAAAATCCCATCCAGGTTATCAAACTAATACTTAGAGTGAAAAAAATCCAGAAATTACAGACATCTTCAGTGAAGCAGGAAAGAAAATCACCTGTTCTTTATACCAGAAGCAACTGTCATTAATATTTAAGATGTGTTTTCTTTTAGCCTTGAACTAATCATTTTGTCTACATAATAGATATAATATAATTTTATAATCTACCTTTCTTACTTAATACTATCATAAGTATTTTCATTACCAGTAACATTATAATTGTAAATTATGAGATTCTATTTCTTCACATAAATATATATCATAATTTACATGATAATGTTCATAGTTCTAGATTTTAAGGTGGTTTCTACTTTTTTCTCTCATAAATAATGCACATATTTGTTCATAAATATTTATTTTCTGATTATTTTCTTGGGATGCATACCTAGAAATAGAAATAGTAGGTCAAATGGTATTGGAATGTAAAGGCCTTTCAGAAATAGTGCCAAAGTGATTTACAGAAAGTTTGTAGAAATTCATGATCCCACAAGCTATGTGAACAATAAATAATAGAAAGCATCTGGACAAGCAGCTGACATATATACACAGTTTTATTAATTATCTTTTTTTAGAGAGGTTTTTATTTTTGTTGTTGTTGTTGTTGTTTTTGTTTTGTTTTGCTTTGTTTTGCTTTGTTTTGCTATAGGGTGCATGCACTTCCCAGAGAGACAAGGAGACAGAAAGCATGAAATCTCCACCTGTGGAGGGATGGCCACACTACAGTCCCTTCTCCTCCATTCTCCTCTCAGGACTTTGGGTGCACATTCACATGCACCCGAAGTAAGTTTCAAGCTGCTGAGTCTGAAACTCGAACCGCAATTGGCCATGTGAGAGTCCAACATCATAACCACTATACCATCTTCTGGCCCCATTATTTATTATCTTTGTCTTTTTTCCCTTTTCACTGAAATTTATTTGTCACTATGTCCAGCTATTTCTTACTGTAAAATGCTAATACATCTCTTCCCTTCCTTTCTGTTTTCAACTTTCTGCAATAAATCAGGCTCTCAGTTATTTTACACTCACTAATTTTGATAAAATGTCTCACCCAAGATCACCCCTGTATAATTATGCTCTTACTAATCTTAGATTTAATCTTAGCATCTCCTAAATCCCTGCATGTATACAGTTGGTATCACACAAACTCAAGTTCAATTGTTATTCACATGTTTCAAATAAATTTTGTCTTTCAACTCTCTCTAGCCTTTACATGCAAGAACCATTCATATAACATTTTATTCAACCAATATTTTATAAGTACTTATAATGTGCTAAGTATAATAATAAACATAAGGAGAGCTAGGCATCATGTCCATTTTCAAAGACCTGAAGGTACAGTGGAGGAAAGGAGTAGGTAACTAAATAATAATAATGCAGACTGATAGATGCTTTAACAGGAATAATAACCAACAGCAAAAAAAGAGTTGAAACTATTTTGGCCTAGGGAGGCCAGGAAAGCACTAAGTGAAAACTTCATGGTTTCAAGGAAGAATTTACTGAAACAAATAGGAAGAAAAAGCCATTTCATAAAGAGGCACATGCAGGCAGATAGGAAGATAAAGAGGTAAGAGAGAGAAATCATGACCCAAAATTTTTAAGAGTAGAATTCATATGTTAAGAAAGGAGAGAAAAGAAATCATCATGGCTCAACCATGGCAGTACAACAGTAACACATGCTCTGCTCTGTGATGGTGAGCCATGTGAGCAGGTCCTCCTTTCCTCCTAGGTATCCCTGTGCATTCTGGGTACATACATGTGTGTCTATGATTCTGACTGGCTGAAACTGGGGATGGACCGTACATGGCATGAAGACCCTTCTGTGAGTGTCTGTCTCACACTCTCTCTCATGCCCCTTCTCTCGCTTCCTCTCTCATTGAATAAATAAACTCTTCTTTTATTTTTACTTTATTTATATATTTATTTATTTTGGAGAGGTTTTTGCTATAGGGCGCATGCGCTCACCAGAAACACAGAGAGACACAGAAAGACAAAAAGTGAGAAATCACCCCCCCGGGTGGATGGCCACCCACAATCCCTTCTCCTCCATTCTCCTCTCTGGATCTTGGGCATGCACACACACGCGCCCAGCATGAGTTTAAGCCACCAGGTCCAGGACTTGAACCACGGTCAACTACATGGGAGTCCAGCAAAACAGCCATTACACTAACTGCTGGTCCCAATAAACTTATTTAGAAAGGAAAATGTCACGCAAAGTCAATATTCTACAGAAAGAGGGAAAGAAACAAATTTTTAAGAAGTAAAAAGAAACAGTTAGAAACATATAATGTATTTCTCCAAGTATATTAATAATTTCTTTAAATGTTAATGGCCCAAAACACATGAATTAAAAGCCGGAGATTGTCAGATGGATGAAAAAACAAGACCAATTACCTTTTGTACATAAGAAATTAACTTCAAATATAAATATCAAATAGATAAAAAATAGAGACAGAGAAAAATAAACTATGCTAACACAAATCAACACTAATTGAAACAAAACTTTACTAGCTATATCAATTTCAGACAGAACAAAAAAGGAAAATTATTGGAGATAAAGGACATATAATGATAAAAAAGAGTCCATTTCCAAGTTGATATATCCAAGAAGATATGACAATTTTAAACATGTTTGTACTGAAGAGCATAAAAATATATAAAGCAAAAAAAAAGGTAGAAATGCGAGAAATATAGAAAAATCAGCTATAATACTTGGAAACTTTGGCATATTTCTTGAATTCACTGATAGCTCAGACAAACAGAAAATTGGAAATGACATAGCTGATGTGAAGGGCACTAGAAATCAACTTGATTTAATTGACAATTATATAATACTCTATCTAGTAACAACAGCACACATATACGTCTCAAATTCTCATGAACATTTGACAAGATAGACCATATTGTGGATTATAAACACATCTAGCAAGTTTGAAATTGTAGAAATCATGTGAAGCGTATTTGCAGACCACAATATAACTAAACGAGAAATTAATAAGAGAAAGCTGTAAAAATTCTCAGATATCTGGCTGTTGACATACTGCTAAATAACACAAGTCAAATAAGTCTTAAGATACATTCTTTTTTTTTTTAAGTTTATTTATTCTACATGTAAGAGAGATAGCAAGAGAAAGAGGGAGAGAGATAGCAAATCCCCAACAGCGTCTGGATAAACCAATCCACCCCCAGTCTCAGCTAGCTCAAATCTCTGGGACACTTACGCCCTGCAAACTTGGAAAGGTTTTCAGCCTCGAACGCACAACCTTCCCATGTAGGTCTACATTGCAGAGCATCACGTTTTATCACTGTGCTACTCTGCAGTCCTGGATATATTTGAATATTTTGAACTGCAAGGTTTAAAAAAAAATGTAACTTATCAAAATAGGTGTGATGCAGTGAAGGGATGGATTAAAGGAAGATTATATAACATTAAAGCAAAGGCAATTCATTGGAGAAGGAATCGTTCTTTCAACAAATATTATTACAACAAATGAGCACTTTTGGAAGAAGATAGGAACTACACTTTCACAATAATTAACTCAACTGGACCTTAGACCTAAATGTAAAGTGCAAAACAATAAAACTCCTAAAAGAAATACAGGAGAAAATTTAGTTGACCTTGCATTTGGCCATGAGTTTTAGATATAACAGCAAATTATAATCTAGTTTAAAAAAAAAGATAAGATGATTTTATTAAAATTTTAGGGCCAGCAGCTGGAGTGGAGGTTAAGATGACTGGATCCCAAATGGCTGAATGAGCAGTTAGAGTCCAGGATCCAGTGGCTTAAAAAACACATTGAGTGCATGTGCGTGTGCGCCCTAAATCCCAAGAGGAGAATGGAGGAAAAGGGATTTCAGCTTGGTCATCTCCCCTGAGGAGTGATTTCTCACCTTCCCTCTCCTTCTATCTCTCTTTCCCCTTTTCTTCCTTGTGAGTGCAAGCTCCCTAAAACAAACCCCAAAGTAATCATAAAAATAATAAATAATTAATTAAACCTCTGTTACGCAAAATATGTCAATTAAAAGTAAGCCACAGACTGGAAGAAAATATTTGAACAACAGCTACCTTTAAAGAACTTATATCCAAATATTGTTGAAAATTCTTAAAGCTTCACAAGAAGAATGCAAAGAATCCATAATAAAAATTACTAAAAGAGGTTGACTCAATATTACTTTTATAATAATCTGTTCAATCAATGCAGAATCCATATAAAATAGGATGAATTCAGTTCAGTTCCCTGGTCAACCTGTATGTGCTGATATGCCACCATGATCCTGGCTGGCTAGAAGACTGGGGGAGATTGCAACCTATGACCCTGTTGAGGGTTTTCCTCTTTCTCTTTGTCTCCTTGTCTGTTTTCTCTCTCTCTCTAAAAAGAAATTTTTTATCTCTATTTATTTATTTATTTATTTATTTTTATTTGACCAGAGAGTAACAGAGTCAGAAGGCAGGTGAGAAAGCAAGCCACCAGGTCTAGGACTCGAACTGTGATCAACTATGTGAGAGTCCAGCACCCTTAACCACTACACCACCTCCTGGGCCCTCTATCTCTCTTTTTTCTCTCTCTCTCTCTCTCATGAAGAGAATGAAAGCTTTTAAAAGTAAATGAATGAAAAGTTATGAGCATACAGCTCACCCAAAAAGATAAACAGATGACACGTAAGCACATAAAAAGATACTCAGTGTCATTTGACATTAGATAATCGTACATTGAAACAATCATGAGACACAGCTTCATAACTATTATAATAGCTAAAAATATAAAATTCTGACAATATCACATGCTGACAGGACAGAGCAACAGACACTCTCACTCATAGGTGGTGGGGATGCAAGACAGTACAGTCAATTTGGACGACATTGTGGCAGGTTCTTATAAAGCTAATGGTACAGCAATCATTCTCCAAGGTATTTACCCAACTGATTTGCAAACTTATGCCCACAGAAAAAAAAAATGCATGTGACTATTGTAAAAAGTCTTATTTATAAATCCTAAAACCAGAAGCAACCAAAATTCTGTTCAGTAGCAAATAGGTAATCAAACTATAATACACTCATATAAGGAAATATTATACAGGGATATAAATAAACTATTTAGCCACAAAAAGATGTGGACAAATCTTAAATACAAATTGCTAAGTGAAAAAAAATCTAATTTGCACTCTACATGAATTAATTACATAGCATTCCAGAAAAGGCAAAACTTAGCAACCATAAAAAGGCCAGTTGTTGCTAGGAGAGAGCTGAATAGGTGAAGAATGGTGGATTTTGCAGGGCAGAGAAACTATAATACTTTGTATGATAGAGTAATGGGTGGGTACATGACACTGTTCATTTGTCAAAATTCACAGAACTTCACATAACAAAGAGTAAAGGTTTATGTATCTACACTTTAAACAATTATTTAGGGGATCAGGACTGGCTCCAATGTAATGCAGATGTAATGGAAGATCCTAACTGTATTACACATATAGGAAACAATATCACTTATATGGTGGACAAGGAATGATATGGACCCAGGTAACTTCAGAAGAGTGGTCTGTAAAACTAAGGAAAAAATGAACTATATGTAAAACTATTGTTCTAATTGGTAAATTTGGTTCCTATACAGATAGAGGATAGTAATTCTGTTACTATTAAACATGTTTTCTGAAACTGGACAATTAAGTAAATAAATTTCAGAGGCAGAAATCAGATTTCTTGCTGTTGGACCAGGAGTTCACAGGTAAGCAAGGGGAGGAGTCTAGAATAAGCCATAATGATGAATAATAAAGAATCACATGATTTTCTTCCTTCCTTCTTTCTTTCTTTCTTTCTTTTCTTTTCTTTCTTTCTTTCTTTCTTTCTTTCTTTCTTTCTTTCTTTCTTTCTTTCTCCCTTTCTGTCTTCTATTTTTTCTTTCTGCCTTCATATCTGTCTTTCTTTCTTTCTCTATTTTTGTCTTTCTATCTTTCTAAAAAAAAGAAGAATCACATAATAAAAGATACATAAAGATGAAATATGTTGTAATTATAAGATGATATATACAGTTTAATACTACATTTATATATTCAATGTGCATAACATAAAAAACAACATTTATAAATGCATTCATGTATGATAAATATTTTAAAAGCATAAATTGAAAGAATGTACAACTATATGGCTTCTTATTTCTAGCAAAGAAGGGAAAAGGAAAAGGGAAATGGAGAGAGACATGAAATGGAATTTCAAAAGTATGTTTTACTTTTTAACAATGTCTGGTACATAAATATCTTAAGATGTATTGAGAATAATGGAGAGAGTTTAGCAATGTTTGTTATATCACACAATAATTTTCTATATGTTTGAAATTTTTATAATTAAAAAAAGAAAGGAAAAAGGGACTTTTCAAATAATTTCCATAATGAGATTCGAAGTCAGAAGAATTAGAGGGAAAAACATCAGTGGGTCTCATGGAAATTGTGAGACACTATAAATCTGTGCCAGGTCATACATGCTAGTAGCGGTTTTGAGTCTTTACGTGTCTAAGAGATAAAGCACACAATCCCAACCATCTGTTATGAAAGGACTCACTATAATGGTGATTCTCAGGAAAGGGGAGTTTCAAGACATTGGGGTGGGCTTACTTTGTTCTTTTATGGTTTAGATACACCTCCCTTAAAAGCATTCCTTCACAGAGCCTTTGGGAATCATTGAAGAAAAATTAAAAATTTGTTGTTTTGTCATTTTCTTTTGTATTTTGTTTTGTATTCTATGAAGAGGAAAGATCAGCCAGACTAAATCATGTCACAGAAGTCAACCAAGGGTGAGCTAGGTGGTGCACTGCTCAGCAATGCTGGTTCCATAAAATCAGCATGGTTCCCAGGTCAATTTGTACATGTGGGCATGCATGCCTATGATTTCTAATGGCTGAGAAGGCTGTGGGAAGGAGAGGCAGGGTTGCAACCTGAGAACCTATTGGAGATGCTTTTCTCTCTGTCTCCCTTAATAAGCTTTGAAAAGAAAAAAAAAAAAAAAAGAATGAATGATCTATTTTCAAACTCCCCATATTTTCTATACCCACACGACTCAAAAGTGAGCACCACTGACCAGCAGCATTGGCACCAGCTGGGAGCTTGTCAGAAATTCAGACTTCCAGGCCACCCAAAGCTATCAATTCAATACTTTCAGTGTAACAATATCTATAGGTGATGCTTATACATTTCAGTTTTGGGAAAGCACTGGTCAACACTACACCTGAAAGTTACTCCCTCTGTCCCTTTTTGTCTAAAATAAACACCCTTCACCTGAGTTTCCATAGCAACTCACAAGTCCCTCATCATAGTGCTTAGAATATTTGCATTAAAATTGATTGTTTAAAGGTTTACATTTCATGCCTGGCTATCAGCTCCTCAAGACAAGACCAGTAGTTCATGTCCTTTACTACACTGTTGGCACCTGACAGTGCCTGGCACAGATTTTTCAGTAACTCCTTAGGAATCCCACAGGATTCTGATCTCTTCAAGGTCAAGAACCACTTAGTGGTGTTCATGCATCTGAAACCTAGCAGAGTCTGGCATATAATACATAATCAGTTTATATTGAGCACCTGAAACTGTGCCTGATTCACACCAGAAACTAGAATATACTGAAAACATGGCTATCATGCCATATGTCACTTTTGTCAAGCCTTCCCTGATGTCTGCTAATCCTAATTAGGTACTAATTCCCCAGCACTTTTACATCATGTTACTTATTAATAATAGCAACAATAAATACTTGAATAGCTCTTTTCAGTTTGTAAAATAACCTAATTCTCAAATTTTCATTAATTCTTGGATTGACACTAAGAAATAGTGTCCTTGCTAGTTAAATTATCAAGTTCCCCTAAGTTCTTGATAGTTTTAAAAGTCAAATTCAAAGAAATGATGTGACTTTTCCAATGTCAAAATCTGGTAGGCATCAAGGCCAAGATACACTATCATAACTGAGCTGGTGCTCTGTCCTACTGTATTACACTGATTTTTATACACAAACAGCACTTAAAAGCTCAAGACCATCACTCAGACATTCACTAGTGCTTGGTTTTAGTATATATTCACAGCATAAACCTTTTCTTCAGCTGAGTATACTCACTGGTTTTTTCCCAAAAAAAAATGGATTTTTTCAGGTTTCTGTTTGTTTGTTTTGATTTTTGCCATAGGGTGCTTGTGCTCACAGGAGAGAGACAGACAGAGAAAGTGGGAAATTATCCCCCAGGGCAGATAGCTATGCTGCAGTACCTTCTCCTCCATTCTCCTCTCAGGATTTTGAGCGTGCATGCATACACACTCAGTTTGAGTTTCAAACCACCATGTCCAGGACTTGAACTGCAGTCGGCTATGTGGTAGTCTAGCACCTTAACCAACATACCACCTGCCAGCCCCTTCCAGTTTTCAATAAGTATGTTCTTCAGCTATGCATTGATTGATTTATTATCTATTTAACAATTTTATTGATTTCTTTGAATAGTGTCAGCTCATAGCAGTTAACCACTATTTGTACAACTAAATTGATTAGCTTCCTGTGATACATATTGATAATTCAGGTCCCTGAGATCTACTGATAAAATAATCACATTGCCAGATTAAAATTATAAAGTCATTGAACATTAGAGCTGGCAGATGCCTTTAGACATTATCTCCTCCAACCTCCATTTCTGCCAGATGAAAAGGCTGAGAGCCAAAGAGAGAGAGTGACATGCCTGAGTTCACATTACAAAATGGTTTATGTAGCTTTTCCTGTAGGAACCTGAATTATCTGTCCTTTATGCTTGCATTGATCACAAGGCAAGTAGTTGCCAGATCCCTACTTAACTTGGGCATAGAACCAAAATAATTTAAAAATACCCCAAAGTCCTATATAATAGCTAGATACCTTCTAAAGCTTGTAGCTCACAATATGTTCATATTGCTGATCCTAAGAGAAAGTTTGAATCGCTGGGGGAGACTGCCACATGTAAATATGCATGACACAAAGCCATTGAGCCTTGAATTCACAAGAACATATGTGAATAATTAACAAGATAGTGATTTGTGGTATCGTGGTAATGGACAACCTGGTTCCTAATGAGAGGTTAACTGAAATTGTTTTCCCTTTTATAAAGCAACCAAAAGTAATGTTTGTTATCACTTTCGTGGTATAGTTTTGGAAGTTGAATCCTCAAGAAGCAATTTTTCTTCTAAAGTAAACACTTATTTTTACTAACCACTATATTGCACACGCTGTACTCTAAGCTTTGAGAGAACCTGACACATAGGTATAATTATGTAATCTCTCCAGTCTATTCACCAATCACTGTTACTAATCTTATTCTTTTTTTCTTTTTTTGTTTAATTTTTGCTGTAGGGCATGTATACTCACCAGAGAAGAAGAGAGAATGTGAAAAATCACCTCCCAGGGGATATGGCCATGCCACCATCCCTTTTCCTCCATTCTCTTCTTGAGATTGTGGGCATGAACGCACACATACCCAGAGTGTTTTTCAAGCCACCAGGTCCAGGCCTTGAACCACGAGTTGGCCATGTGGGATCTAGACACCTTAACCACTACACCCCCCCTGGCCCACTAGTCCTGTTCTTTTTCCTTCTCTTCTACAATATATCTAAGTAAATGTAATGTAAGTGCTTTCTGTAGTTTAATTCAGTAGTAAAATTTTAGCATTATTTACAGTTTAGCTTTGTGGTTATATTTGACATTTTTATTTTATTCTCCCATCTGTATACGGGAATATGTGTTTCTATTAAGAAACTGCAAAAAAGAAGGGAAGAAATGGAAAAACTCACTATCTTCTCTCAGGTACCTTACAAAAACTCCCCTTACCTTTTCCACTTAACACGGAAGAAAACCTGAGAAACAGTCTCACAGTTTCATGGATAACTTAAAAAGGCATGATCCAATCCCTTTATCTCTGCCTCTGCAAAGAAAAAAAGGAGGGGCCAGCAGACAGAAAGTGGTTTGTTGCTGGACCCCCACATGGCTGGCTATAGTTGGAGTCCCAAATACAGTGACTTGAAACTCATGCCGGCACACATGCATGTATGCCCAAGATCCTGGGAGGAGAAGGGATTGTCACATGGTCATGTCCCTCTGGGAGGTAATTTCTCACTTTCCCTCTCACTATCTCTGTTTCTCTCTTTCTCTCCAGTGAGCTCACAAGCCCTAAAGCAAAAACCTCAAAAAAAAAAAAAAAGTTATAAGAAAAGAAGAAAAAGGCTAATTTTTCTCTGTCAAATGAACATTCCCACTTTGGAAAACTTTTGAAACTATCTACTTTGAAAACTAAACCTGTTTAACCTCTGACCCTGCAATTATTTTTTAAATTATTTTTATTTTAATTTATTTTATACATTTAATCAGTATATATCACTTAGCTTGTAAACTGAATTTACCCAACACGAATACGCTATACACCCATCCAGTTCAGGATATAATACATGTTATCATCAGCAGATAATTATCCATTTCTATGTCCCATAAATGTCTTGCCTCTCTATTTTTCTCATTAATTTCTTTCCTTGTATTTTTTCCCTTCTCCCACCCTCTTTCCACACCGTCTTCAATATCCCTAACCATTTTCCATACTTCTATAGCCTCTAGTCTTTCAGTTTCCACCATGGAGTATGGACGTCTGTATATGTTAACTAGAGACATACAATGTCTCTCTTTTACAGTCTGGCTTGCTTCACTCAGCAGTAAATCTTCCATATTCATCCACCTTCTATCAAATGTCAGGATCTTGTTTTTCATGACTGAGTAGTATCTCATAGAGTATACATGCCACACTTTTTCAACCCATTCATCTGTTTATGAACATTTGGGTTGATTCTATACCTTAGCAATTGCAAATAGTGCTGTAATAAACATAGATGTGCCAGCACTTTTCCAACTGAGCATTTTCCTATCCTTTGTGTAGATACCCAGGAGTGGAATTGCACAAAAAAATGATAAGTTCTGGCACCATCAGTTAGCGTAATGGCTATGTCACTGGACTCCTATGTAGTCGACCATGGTTCAAGTCCCAGACCCGGAAGCTTAAACTCACACTAGGCACGTGTGTATGTATGCCCAAGATCCCACGAGGAGAATGGAGAAGGGATTGTGGTGTGGCCACCCCCACAGGAGGTGATTTCTCACTTTTGGTCTCTCTGTCTCTTTCTGTCTTTCTGGTGAATGCACACGCCCTATAGTAAAAACCTCTCCAAAAAAAAAAAAAAAAAAAAAAAAAAAAAAGACAAGTTCTGACCCTGAGAGTCTATCCATTAAATGAGTATATTTTTCCACCAAAATCTGTATTAGTGTGAGTTCTCCAGAGAAACAGAACCAATCAGTTTTATTAAAAAGAATTGGCTCACATGACTAAGAAAACCAGGGAGTCACAAAATCTGCAGTCAGTAATCTGGAGACCAAGGAGAGCCAAGGTGTATCTCCAGTCCATGTTCAAACAGCTGAGAACCAAGAAAGTCAATGGTGTAAATTCCAAATCCGAAAGTGGAAGAAGACGGATGCCCCAACTTGAAGACATACAGAGGGAGAATTCTCCCTAGCCTTTTTGGTTCTACTTATACCTCCAATAGACTGGGTGAAGTCTACTCACTTTGAGGAAGTCAATTTACTTTACTCAGTCTGCCAACTCAAAGGCTAATCTCATCCATCTAGAAATACCCTCAAAGACAGCCCAGAATAATAGTTAACCACACCTCTGGGAAACCCATAGTCCAGTCTAGTTAACATACAAAATAAGCCATCATAAGATCACCCCTTGTCAACTTAGTACCCATGCACGTCCTTAAACCATACTTAATATACAAATAAAGACAATAATGAGGTCATTTTCTGCCAAACATGATACAGCTATTGTTGATGATTGACAATGTCAAGCATGCCCAGCTTGATGACCTAGCAGGTCAGATAACATCCAGTTCATGATGGACAGCTCAAGTGTTCAGGTCACCTAGGGCCTAGTAGCAGACCAGGAGCTATTTCTTAAATCAGAGTAATTACTGTGGAGGATGGCAAGTCTTAGCTCCAAAATCCTCAGGGCCTATGCTGCAATTCACCTGTAGGGGAGTGTCAACAGCTCCAGACAGCCTCCCTATCTGACACTGTCACTTTGACTACCATTGGCTCTGCTTGATGACACAGCTTAAATGGCAAACAAGCTTGTTCAGCAGCCTGGACCTGTTGCAGGTCTCCTCTTGTTCTCAGCCTTCTCAAATTATAAGATTTCACCAACAGTTTTATCTATAGTAGCTAAAAATTAAAATAATCCAAAAATCTACCTATAGTAGAATGGATAAACAAATTGCAGACTAGTCATAAAATGGAATACTATACAACAATAAAAGAGAACATCAGCTACCAATAATGTCACGGTTGAATCTCACAAAGCAATGAGTGAATGGCGAAAAGCTAGCCATGAAAGAGCACAAACTGGATAGTTCAATTATAAGAATAGAAAGTCTGAATAGGCCCATAACAAGCCAGGAGATTGAATGAGTAATAAATAACTCCCCAACAAAGAAAAGCCCTGGCACTGATGGCTTCACCTCTGAATTTTACAAAACTTTCAAAGAAGAGTTAACCTCCATTCTTCTCAAGTTATTTCTAAAGATTCAAAAGGGCGAATCTTTCCCTAATTTATTATATGAAGCCTCTATCACCCTTATCTTTAAAACACATAAGGACAGGGCAAGGAAGGAAAACTTTAGACCAATATCTCTGATGAATATAGATGCAAAGATTCTCAACAAGATATTAGCAAATTGTACCAACCAACTTATAAAAAAGATTATATATCATGATCAGGTAGGCTTTATCCCAGGAATGCAAGGTTGGTTCAACATAAGCAAAACCATAAATGTAATACACCATATGAACAGGAAGAAAGATAAAAACCATATGATCATATCGATTGATGCAGAAAAAGCATTTGATAAGATACAACATTCCTTCATGATCAAAACTCTAAGCAATATCAGCATAGAAAGGTCATTCCTCAACACAATAAAATTTATCTATGAAAACGCATAGTGAACATCATCCTGAATGGAGAAAAGCTGAGAGTTTTTCCACTAAAAACGGGTACAAGACAAGGATGCCCACTTTCTCCACTCCTTTTCAATATAGTACTGGAAGTCCTTGCCAACACAATCAGAAAAGAGGAAAAATAAAAGGCATTCAAATAGGGAAAGAAGAGGTGAAACTCTGTCTATTTTTAGATGAAATTGTATACATAGAAGACCCAATGGTTTCCATGAAAAAATTCCTGTAAGTAATACATGAATACAGTAAAGTTGGAGGATACAAAATCAGCATACAGAAATCTATAGCATTTCTATATACGAACAAGAGGCAGACTGAGATAGAATTGAAAAAAGTTAATTCATTTACCTTAGACACAAAAAGTTTAAGATATTTAGGAATAAATCTAACCAAATAAGTTAAAGAACTCCACAAGGAAAACTATGAGAAGTGAAAAGAAAAAATGAAAATGACACAAAAAAGTGGAAGGACTTCCCATGTTCCTGGATTATAAGAATTAATATAATCAAAATGGCAATTCTACCCAAATTAATCTACATATTTAATGCAATCCTAATTAAAGTACCAGACACATTCTTCACAGATTTAGAAAAGACAATCATAAAATTTTTCTGGAACCAAAAAAGACCCTGTATTGCCAAAACAATTCTGCAAAAAAAGAGTGGAGTGGGCAGCATCTCACTCCCAGACCCAAAAATATATTACAAAGCTGTGATAATTAAAACAGCATAGTACTGGCACAGAAACGGACATGTGGACCAATGGAACAGAATAGAGTCTACAGAAATAAATTCCCAAACATACAGTCAACTGATTTTTGACAAGGGGGTACCAGTCAATCCAGTGGGAAAAGAAAAATTTCTTCAGCAAATGATGCTGGAAAAACTGGATTTCCACCTGCAGAAAGATGAATCTGAACCCCCTACCTCTCACCATTGATAAACATCAAGTCAAGGTGGATCAAAGATCTAAATCTAAGACCTCAAACTATAAAACTGCTCCTGGAAAACACTGGGGAAACTCTGGGAGACACTGGGATAGGCAAAGACTTCTTAAATAAGATCTGAAAGCACAGTCAATAATCCCCAAAATAGACAAGTGGAATTACACCAGACTAAGAAGTTTCTGCATGGCAAAAGACACAATAATTAGTATGAATTGTCAGCCCTCAGAATGGGAAAGCATTTTTGTAAACTATGCATCAGATAAGGGACTGATAACCAGAATACACAAGGAACTCAAGCAGCTGTTCCGCAAAAGATGATCAACCCTATTAAAAGATGGGAGAATGAGTTGAAAAATCCACTCTCTAAAGATGACATACAAATAGCCAAAAAGCATATGAGAAAATGCTCAACATGCCTCCTTGTAAGGGAAATGCAGATCAAAAAAACAATGAGATACCACCTAATCCCTGTCAGAATGACTAAGATTAAAAAAAAAAAAGATAAGCACTGGCAGGGGTGTGGTGAAAGGGTAACTCTCTTACACTGCTAGTGGAAATGTAAATTAGTCCAGCCACTGTGGAGAACAATTTGGAGGTTCCTCAAAGATCTATAAATAGAACTACCATATGATCCGGTAATTCCACTCCTTAGTATCTACCCAAAGGACAGAATTCTGGAAAATTGGAAAAGTGCTTGCACATCCATGTTTATTGCAGCACTATTCACAACTGCTAAGACATGGAACCAACCCAAATGCCCACGAACAGATGAATGGTTTGAAAAACTGTGGCACATATACTCTACAGAATACTATTCAGCCATAAAAAATAATAAAATAAAAACCTGCTTTTGACAGAAAGTGGAAGAATATGGAAGATTTACCACTGAGTGAAGTAAGCCAGGCTATGAAGGAGAGACATTGTATGTCCCCACCTAATATATACGGAGTGTCTGCACTCTGTGACTGAAAATGATTGACCAGAGGATATAGAAACACAGTAAATGGATGTAAATACCAGATACAGTATGTGTGAAAGAGTAGAGTCTGAGGAAGGACATTTAGAAGAAAAATAGAGAGGTAAAGCATTAATGGGACAAAGAAATGTGGATTATCTGTTCAAGATAATTTTATAGTTTATCAACTGGACTAGGGAGAAATGTTCACATGTGGAAATATTCACTTTGTAAGCTAAATAATGTGATTGAATGTATAAAAGAAAATGAAATAAAAATATTTAAAAGAAAAAGAATTTGAGAATAGGAAAAACTGAATTCTAGTCATAGAAATCAGAATATTGATTGCCTATTTAGGGATGGAGGCAGTACAGTAAGGATTTAGGAAGGAACAGTAAGGATCTCTCTGAGGTGTTGAAAATATTCCACATAATAAAATCCATTGATTTGTACACTCAAAATTTGTGTATGTATCAATACTCCAATAAGCAATTTGTTTAAATAATAACCCCTTCCACTCAATGGCTGGGAATTGCCAGAGTTATGTAGACATTTAGTTGACTGTTCTTTTCCTTAGCAGCCACCCACTATGGGTTATCCACATTTTTTTCATAAGGGAGTTCCTCTTAGGAAAGTGTGTATACCAACCACAACAAAATATTTTGAAATAAACATTTAAACACAACTTAACAAAAACATTTTAACAAAGAATCATTTTCATTATGTATGCAAATTCAGGGCAGATGTGTTCAGAGGAGTAACTCAAGCCTACCCACCATTAGAAAAAAAGTAAAACTGAATAAGCATTTCTGAAATATTGTAATGATTTTCCTCCTGGCTCCTAGTCAAGACTGGCAACAGAAATACAGAAACTCTGACACAGGCCTCTCTGAGTACATATGACTAGAATTCCCAGACAGTACTTGGTGACTAGGGAAATTTGACTCAGCTTTGAATACTCAGCTTGAAGTCTAGGAACAACTTCTATGGAGAAAAGATAGAGTCCATTTGGAATGATCTATTATATCCTTACTTACATATAGACACTATCTTACCGTACACCTTCAAGTTCAGTAGCCCTGGCTAGAGATATTAAGTGACCCTCTCCCCAAAGTTATAGAGCTGTTTATTTGGGGCTCCAATTGGAGCCACATTATCTAACCCACAGCTTCTGTGACATGCCACTTCTTGGCTTGCTTTTCTTATTTTCTTCTTCTTCCCTTCTTCTTCTCTTCTCTTCCTCCTCCTCCTTCTTCTTCTCTCCTCCTCCTCCTTTCTCTCTTCTTCTTCTTCTAATTTTTCTCCTTCTCCTTCTCCTTCTTCTTCTTCTTAAGAGCAATTTTGCTATAGGGCACATGTGCTTGCCAGAGAGACAGGAAGGAAAAAATCACCCCCACCCAGGGGGATCGCCAGGCCACAGTCCCCTCTCCTGCTTTCTCCTCTTGAGATTTTGGGTATGCAAGCAAATGTGTTCAATGAGAGTTTCAAGCTGCAGAGTCCAGAACTCGAATCAGGGTCAGCCATGAGGAGTCCAAGGCCCCAACCACTGCACTATCAGCTGAACTCCTGGTTGAATTTCTTAATGTTGCTTCTGGACTAAAATTTTTGGGAGAGGGTTTATAGATTATTTATATTACTCGTGGTAGCTGTTTCTCCAGTAAAGTGCATGGTACTTTTTTTTAATTCTACAATATCATGATGAACAATTTATGAATTTAATCTGTCACAAATTGTCCCGACCCGGTTCGGGTGCATGTCCCGACCCTGGGGGACAGTCGAACAGGTTTCCTGAGGGAAGGAGTGAGAGCCGGGACAAGCAGTGCAGTGTCACAGCACGGAGACGCACGGAGACGACACAGTGTCTTCAATGTCGTCTGTTTATTGTGGGCATCACAGTACAGTATGGAGACGACACAGTGTTACAACTCTTTAGGGTCGCTACGTCTGTTGTGAGCAGCACGGAGACGACGTGGTGTCACAACTCTTCAGGGTCGTCCGGAGATGATGTAGTGTTACAACTCTTCAGGGTCATCTGGAGACTGTGCGGTGTTTCAGCTCTTCAGGCTCTCCAGGGTCGTCGTCTTCCTGGTCTTCTGTGCCATCTTCGTTGTCTTCCTGGTCGTCTGGCTATTGTGGGCCAGGCATCAGTGATTATATACACGCTGGTGGGCCGTGATTGGTTGAATGAAGGATCGTAAAAGATGGGTTATGACTGGTTGTAAACGGTGGGCCGTGATTGGTTGTAAATGGTGGGCCGTGATTGGTTGTAAACCATGGGTTATGATTGGTTGCTTTTGGACCAATCATGAGGTGCCGGATATGCAAATCTGAGGGATTCTAGTGGTCAATCAGAGCAAGGTTTCGAAGGTCAGGTTTTATGAAGAGAACCAATCATGGCAATTGTTTGCTCTCTGAGAAACCTCGGCAGACTCGGCTGGTGCGCAGCCTCCCACAACAAATCAAATGGAACTAAAATTGATGTTTTCTGATTCACACAACTATTTTATTATTTGTAACTGTTATGTCTTGCAGTTCCTATTTGTTCCTTCTTCTGAAAATTTTCATGATGGGAGAATGGATATGATCCCTGACTTCACCTACACTTACTGCTCTTAGGTACCTAGTAAAGCTGTGCCCCAGTAGCCACAGTAATTCACTTCCAACACCAACCAATAGCTTGTTCCTAATTCTTCACTGACTCTTTGCTCCTGACCTTGGAATCTCATAGAACTACATTTTTCTTTTCTTTTTGGTTTGTTTTTATTTTTAAAGAGAGAATTTTTTGCTATAGGATATGTGCACTCACAGAGAGAAAAAGAGAGACAGAGGGACAGAAATTACCACCCAGGAGGGATGGCCATACTGCAATCCCTTCTCCTCCACTTTCCTATTGGGATCTTGGGCACACACGTACATGTGCCCAGCATAAATTTTAAGCCACCAGGTCCAGGACTCAAACCATAGTCAGCTACATGGGAGTCCAACAACATAACCACTAAACCATCTGCTGGTCCTAGAAGCACACTGGAAACCGGCTTGCAATTCCCCCAGCAATATCACTTTGCTACCCAGACTCTACTCACTGGTCTCCCTGGCCATTGTTTTTACACAGAGCCTTCCAATGTGATCTACAGGTTTCAGAATTGGGAGGAAATGTGCTAGGTATCAGAAGTCTTAATGACTGAATGAATTAAAAAATTACTAAACTTGAGACCAGCAGTTAGCGTAATGGCTATGTCACTGGACTCCCACATAGTAAATCGCGGTTCGCGTCCCAGACCCGGTGGCTTAAAACTCACGCTGGGTGCATGTGCATGCGTGCCCAAGATCCCAAGAGGAGAATGGAGGAGAAGGGATTGTGGCGTGGCCATCCCCACGGGGGGGTGATTTCTCGCTTTCTGTCTCTCTCTCTCTCTGTCTGTCTGGCAAGCGCATGCGCCATATAGCAAAAACCTCTTAAAAATTACTAAACTTGCTTTATTTTTCTTGGTTTTCCATAGTCTTTCTCAAGTAAGTTGAAATGCACTGGTTACTCAGGCAGACTGGGATGTTCTTATCAGCTCTGTCATTTCACGAGCTGTTTGCAATTGGGAATGCTTCTTCAGCCAGGCAGAAAACAGTATTGGGCAGAGCATTGACAGAACAGGGAGGTGTGGTGTTATCTATTGAAGATATTTTGATCAACTGGACTGGGGAGAAATGTTCACATATTAAAATGCTCACTTTGTAAGCTAAATAATGTCACTGAATGTGTAAAAAATAATTTTAAAATTAAAAAAAAAGAGAAGAGCATTTGAGTTCTTGAGCTTACAAAGGGCTGCTCACAATAAACACTAAAAGGTATTTGCTGCCTTTATCTTTCAAAATGAGGATCCATGGAACCCT
Organism: Tupaia tana; assembly: GCA_026018925.1. Classification (NCBI taxonomy): domain Eukaryota; kingdom Metazoa; phylum Chordata; class Mammalia; order Scandentia; family Tupaiidae; genus Tupaia; species Tupaia tana. Next base: position 81,509,601 of record JAKSZU010000008.1, read on the forward strand.
TTAGAAGTCTTATTGTACTGGCCAAAGCCATACTTTGGTGTAGATAACTGGGATGCATTCTGTATTAATAAAATATGTTTTGTTTGTTTGTTTGTTTTTGCCATAGGTTTTGTGTGTTCATTGTGGAGAGAGAAAGTGAGAAATCGTCCCCCTGCCTAGGGAAATGGCAATTTCACAATTCCTTCTCCATTCTCCTCCTGGGATTTTATGCACACTGGCTTGGGCAACTGGCATGATCTTCAAGCCACCAGGTCCAGCCATATGGGAATCCAGTGCCTTAACTACCATGATAACTCCTGACCCTTAATAAAACTTCTAATAAATGACCAAGTGGAAACTAGGGACTTGAGTTATTAAAATGGGATGGAAAAGGATGAGTTCCTATGAAAGGACTTCTGCATTTTCAGCAATATTGAGGAAAAGTTTCTGACTTCTCCACCTCTCACTCATGCCTTTGCTCAGTAAAGATGTATCTGATTGATGAAACAAGGGATCAAATTGTTTAGTCTTTGTGACTTAGACATGAGCATGGTCCTCTCTCTGCCCCTTCTGCCCTGTGACAAGATCACCAGAGTAGGAATTCTTGGCCCTGTGACAGGTGGGTGAAGTTAGTTCAGGAGGGAGTGTAGGAAGCCCATGTGGTCTTAGGCTTAAGTCATGTGTCCTAATATACATTTGCCAGCAATAAAGCTTATTTTTAAAAAAGACGATGTGTGTGTGCATTGATTTCAGGTATCCAGCAAGTTCAGATAATGCTAGAGAAAACCAGAAAGAAAATTACCTCTACTTCTTGGCTTCTGAGTTACAACACTGTCTTTCTTTTTTTTTTGAAAAAAATGTTTCAGAAAAAAATAAGAGTTATAACACTATCAAAACAATTGATATTCTTTATATATACTTCCTCATTCCTGTTCTTCTCCCACACACTTTCCATTCCAGAGAGAATCACCAATGAACTTTGTGTTTACATTCCCTTGAATATTTTCATATTTATACTACTTTAGTATTCCTTAAGAGTATCAAGTTTTGGTTTGCCTATTTATAAGCTTCATATATAAATAGTTTCATATTAATAAGCTATTATAAATTATAAAAAGTTTCTATTGTACTAAATATTATGTTGTTAGGATTTACTTATGTTAATAAATGTCCTGCTGATTCAGTCCCCTTAACTAATTATGATATTCCCATGGGTTAATATACTGCATACATGTAGTGATGAATATTTAGGTTGTTTCCCATTTCTCACTATTACAGACAAGCTGCAGCGAATGGCCTGTCACTAGTTTCTATCTACACATATGTAAGCTTCTCTATGGTATGCTTCTCAGAAGAGAATTACTGCTTTACTCCCAAGTGTATTTTCATTGTTACTATGTCCTGTATTGGTAAAGCTGATATTTGCATCTCTGACTCTTCATCCTTTTGCAAATTATTGCCCTTGCTGTAGAAGAGATATGCTTCCTCTTTTCTCTACTTGAGTTGATCTTTTCTCTCCCCTTTTCCACCTCAAAAATACTTACCCATTTGCTAAGACTCAACTAAAGTGCCTTTTCCTGAGAAAACTCCAGTGAACCATCAGGTAAAGTCATCTCTCACTCACTCACTTGAGCTTTCATGGATGGTATGTATGTATGTATGTATGTATGTATGTATGTATTTATTTATTTATTGAAGAGAGAAAGCATTTTGATACAGGGTACATGTACCCACTGGAGAAACAGAGAGACAGAAAGTGAGAAATCATCCTCGGGGAGGATGGCCATGCCACCCACAATCCCTTCTCCTCCAGTCTCCTCTTGGGATTTTGGGCGTGTGCGTTTCAAGCCTCCAGGTCTGGGACTCAAACCGTGGTCAACTATGTGAAATTCCAGCAATGTAAGCTTTATGCCATCTGCTGGTCCCATGGATGGTTCTTCCATATGGAATGTGTCATTTATGAGACCCTTATAGAAACAACCTTGCCTATATATCTGTACAAATGTTACAAGCTATACTCAGCAGAAGAAAAACTAAAGGGCCAATGCTAAAACAATCATACTACAGTGACATCATATCCTGTAGCATATCCCGATGACCCCAAATCTTACCCATTAGAAAGCTCACCCAACAGCAACACTCTTGGTAATGCCCAGAACATTTAGGGTTTCTTTTAATAGAAGTTGGAATGTGAAACCAATTTTGTTGATGATTCCTGTACCTACAAGCACAGAGATAACATAATCCCTGTCCACATTCCCCTTGCCACCTACTAGACCAGAAAATGCACACATGTGAAACTATTGGGTCGTCACGAAAGTCATCATGCATTTTTTACATAGATCAACATAGAAAGATACATCATGACTTTTCTGACAACCTAATATCATAGCAAGAAAAAAAATCTAACTGTAGAATTACAAAATTATTAAGATTTTAAAGCTAACATGGGCTTACAGATGATAGCAAGACTTCCCTTTAATAAATAAAAAATTATCTTTTGAGGTGATGTTTCACCTAATGTCAAACAGCCAATTAGCAAAGTCAGAGTTTGTGATAACTCATTTTTTAAATTCAACATATATTTATAGAACACTCCATCATACCACATCTCTATGCGTATGTTAATTAGGACAAACCCAAGGAATTCAATTTAATGAGAACTATTTTGCTGTAGATCTACTCTGTGATTATTGCCATATTTGGTGTATCATGGACTGTACAAAAGACATCATTATCACTTGTTTTAAAGAAACTTACATTTCATTTGGTGGCAGTAAAGTGGAAAAATGATGACACCTGAGTGTTTAACAAGATGTAAACTTGAAAATTTTAATTGAAGCAATGATATAAAATAGAAAAGAAGTTCCAAGGTAGGGTGCTATACCACCTGGAGAAATTTCAGAATAAGTCTTGAGAGTCTTACGGATCTAAAACACACACAGAAAATAAAAGGGTGTCAAAAGAATGGAGATCAAAAGAAAAGTGTTTCTTAAAAAATATTTATTTAGAAAAAGCTATGCTATAACTGTCAACAGTATCACAGTGTGGGCTCCACGATGCTGGGACCCCTGGAAAGGACAGATTTTGTAATCAGAGGTTTCCCTGTATATGCCAGGTATATGTGTACTCATGATTCAGCTTGGCTGAGATTGGGGATGGATCATGGCTTAAGGACCTGTTGGAAGTGTCCCCCACCTCCCCAGAAAGAAATACAATTTTAAAATTTAAGAACTTTTTTAAAAATCTGTGCTACAGTGCCTCCCCTTCCCTGTCCAAATTCCAATTCATATTAAACTTAGAGAGAGTGTTTCTAGGGACCAGCATAGTGGTTAAGGCACTGGACTCCCACTACAAGGTCAACCATGGTTCAAATCCCAGACTTGGTGGCTTGAAACTCACTCTAGGCACATGTGCATGCATGCCCAAGATCTTGAGAGGAGATGGAGGAGAAGGGACTGCAGAATGGCCATTTCCTAAGGGAGTGATTTCTCACCTTCTGTCTCTCTCTCTCTCCAGCAAGTGCACGTGCCCTATAGCAAAAATCTCTAAGGAAAAAAAAAAAAAAGAGAGAGAGAGAGAGAGTCTGACTGAAAAGAATGTTCTATTCTCCCAGGATTGAAGGAAATGTGGTGGCCTGATGAGTAACATACACAGGAAGATTAGAAACATGAGGGGCTAGTGAAATGGCCTGTTATAACAGAGTGAGTCACTGCACTTCCCCCGTGTGAATTTCAATCTACTGATGTGGAAAGATCAGTCATTTTAATAAAGATCCTGCTGAAGGGGGTGTCTACCCAAGGGCAAAGGGATCCCTAGAATATACGTTAACTAGACTGTCAGAAACATGCGATTAATGTGGATCAGGACCACATTGACCAAAGGTCAAGGCACTGCCCACGTCCATGCGGTCTTCCTTAGAGAGATCCAGAAGAGGAGGCTACAAAGTATCCATTAAAACGTCCATCAAAAGAAGAGTTGGCTGAACCCAGGGGCCAAGTGCACATAAGAAGAAGCAAGCTTAGGATCTAGCAGACAGGGTAGTGCATAAGGCATTGGACTCCCACAAGCCCAACCATGATTCCAGTCCCAAACCTGGTACTTCCTCACTTTCCCCTCTCTTTTTGTCTCTCTTTGGTGGGCATCTGTACCCAGTAGCAAATTTAAAATTAAATTAAATAAATAATGGTTGGGCCAGCAGGTGGCTTGGTGGTTAAAGGTGCTGGACTCTCACATGGCTGACCACAGTTCAGGCCCTGGACCTAGTGGCTTGCTTTCTCACTTTCCCTCTCTCTCTTTCTCTGTCTCTCTCTGATCAAACTAGAAAATAATAATAATAAGTAAAATAAAATAATTCTTTTAAAAAATTAAATAAATAACTCTTTTTAAAAATACTTTTTAAAAAAAGAAGCAGCAAGCTTATAACTGACTAAAGAAGAGTTTTCTCACTTCTAACCATGTTTTTTCCCTGCAGTCAACTCATGGTACGTTGTTGATTTAAACTTAATAGGCAAACAGAGAGTAGAGGGAGTAAAAAATAAAGGCAAAAGAGAGGAAGGAAAGAAGGAAGAAGGAATAAAGAAAGAGGGAGAGAGAGCCAAGAAAGAAACAAGGGCTAAAACTACAAAATACCTTCAACAGATAATACCACACCTCTTTGTGCCATTAATGATATTTTGTAGTTTTATCAACTGTACTAGCGAGAAATGTACACCTGTAGAAATATCCATTTTGCAAGACAAATAATAATGTGATTGAATGTATGAAAGAAAATGAAATGAAAAAAATTTTTAAAAAGGAAAAAAAAAAGAAACAAAGGCTAATCATACATTACTCTCCCCGATATGGGCTGTCCATTTAGGTTTCTCAACTTAGTGGGTGGGCTGCAGGGAGAGGTCTTATCTTCAAATGAAGACTAAAATACTAATTTGTAGATTATCATGTTGAATTGGACATTAACTGGACATTTCTGACATACCTGTTTTTGATATACAAAGGGATTGGATTGTTTTCTATTATCAAAGAAGTTCCAAAACTGATGCAGTTTGCCAACATTTTCAATCCGTGGCCTGGGTAACTCTCAGTAATAAGTATTATGATAAATGTAGAAGCAAAGACCAAAATGAAACTGTGTTTGATTATATTCCGTGAGTCATGATGTTTCATAAAACCGGTTACAAAATTTACTAGTGACAGGCACTTTACATGATCTCATTTAATTCTCATCATGATTCTATAACGTCGGTATTAGTACACTCACTTTTACTCACCAGGCACATGTGCATGCATGTGCCTAGGATCCTAATGAACTGGTAAACTGGAGGAAAATGGATTGTAATGTGACTGAGCTCCCTTGGGAATTTCTCTCTAAATTCCTTCCTTGGCCTGTCAGACCTATGATTTTTTTTTTCTAAAAGTTCTTCACTTTTCATAATGACAATTAAGAATATCTGTTTCCCTTGTTGGATCTGATCTACCTTTACCTTCAACATCATAGTAAAAATGCTGAGGATAAAAGATAACAGTAGAGAGGGAAAGTGGTAAATATTATGTATTAGTATGTTTTATTACTGCCACAAGAGTTTATAGAACAGGGACCTATATTTGCACTTGAGTAGCAGAACCCCTTCAAACAAAAATAACCAGAATAGTAGGTCTTCAAGCAGAAGATGAGCTTAGGTACTTAAAATGTTAATGCATCAACCAATCCTATGTGTACCATCCTATTTTAAATGCTAAGTTGAAAACACATTGAAGCCCAGTCCAAACAGGTCACAAGACATTGTCTCCTACCTTTCAAAGGTATTTCCTTTGAGAGCAACAATCCCTAAGTGTAAGTCTATGAAACCTATAATCAGTTTCTCTCTCTAATTGAGTGCTTTCTTTCCTTAGATTTTGGAAGAAGCACGAAAATGATTTACTGATTTAGGAACTGGGTGGAGTTGACCACAAAAAGACAAATCGAAAACATCTGGAATGAACTAGTTGAGAGAGAAAAGAAGAAGAAGAAAAAAGCAGTGCTTTCAAATGAAACAAAGTACAGATGATTTGGCCAAATTTAAGCCAAGCCAAACACTCACATTAAACATTGCACTTGGGTCTGGTTCAATAGCAGGAGCCGGCAAGAGGGAGCCTGAGCCAACACTGCATCAGACGCACATTGTGGATAGAGGAAATGAGTTTAGTCAAGCCAGCTGGGACTTCAAAGGAGCTGCTTTCCCAGAGAACAGTGGGAAAGGGTTCCCCCTTCAGTAAAGATTGTAAAGTTCAGCCAACGCTGGTCCAAAGGGAATGGACTCCAGGAAGAGAAAAATTACATTCAATGTATAAGAAAGAAAATTTTCTTCCCATGAAGTGACTGTGACAGTCTGAAAGGAAAACGATGAGAAAGAAAGGTGAGAAGAAAATATAATGATGCTCATTTTAGGTCTGTGTTCATAAGATAAAATGGTCTGTTCATGTGTGTAGGGTAGCTTTTCAGCTCAGGCACCTAATTGCAAAAATCATGTTTCCAAACATATGAGAAGAGACAGTATAGAGTCCCTCCTCCAGCTAACTCCCACAGTTGATTTCTCACTTTGTGCATCTAGAAAACCACACATTGCTTTCAAATTATTTACTAAACCAAATTCATTTAAAAAATAGTGGATTAAACCTTGGGAATACAAAGATAAGACAGTCTCTGATCCAGGAGTTCAGAAGAAGCTAAACACATAAACAAAAGATTATAATTTTGTCAATACATCTTATATTACAGTGGTGATTCCCAAAGTATGATCACCTAACCAGCAGTATCAGCATCACTTAGAAACTTGCTAGAAATGCAAAAATGCCCATTTGCAGGTCCTACCCAAAACCTACTAGATAAGAAAGTTGGGGCTGGTTTCACCAGCTTTCTAGATGATATATATGAATGGGAAAGTTGGAGAACCATCTAGACAGTAGAAAGAAAAGGACTTCAGAGTCAACACACCTGAGCCAAACTTGAGACCCTCTGACTTCTGTAAACCACTTCTCAGTAACTTCCAGATCTTTGTAAAAATAGGTAGCTCTCTGATAATTCACAACTGTATGACTTCTATAAGTAAATTATAAGATCTTTAAGGACAATATGAGACAAAGCATTAATGGCACAAAGAAGAAGAAGAAGAAAGCAGTTTGTTGACGATATTTTGTAGTTTTACCAAGTGTACTAGGTAGAAATGTTCACCTGTTGAAATATCCACTTGTAAGCCAAATAATAATGTGATCAAATGTATAAAAGAAAATGAAATAAAATAAATAAATAAATAGTTCATTCTTTTATGGTTTTTTTTCCCTTTCTTCTCCTAATTTCAGCAATACATAGAAAATATAGGCATTGACACTTTAAGTAGCTAATTTAGAAATCAGACTAGTGCAAAGGTTACATTCACTAGGGAAAACTTTCCTAACTCTTCTTTGTTAGAAAACATAAATGCTATCTTTCCCCAGCACTCATTTGATGCATAAATCTTCTCTATGGCACCCTTACCAAGGGTTTGTTTTCCTTATGCCTGAGTACTTCTGCTGATGAGAATCTCACTATCTCAGGATGCAGTTTGCTTTTGTTTCAGAAAACTCTGCTGTAAAGAACTATCTCCTTCTGGGCTGAACACTACCATCATTTAAATTCCATTTGTTAGTTATAACTCTATCCCTTGGGAACCCATGGCAAAGACACTTACATATTAATGTGATTTTTTTTTTTTTGAGTATTTGAAGTAAGTAATTCTGTAACATATATCATAGGCTAAACTCATAGACTCTAGGACCAGTCTGACTGCACTCAAATTCTTGTTCTACCACTTACTGTGTGACCTCTGGAGAGTTATTTACTATCGCTAAAACTACTCATATATGATATACACATTATATATCATATATAAAATAATAGCATTACATCAAAGGATTTTTGTAAAGATGGTGAGAATTAATGTAAGTAAATGTGCCTAGAACACAGTGAGTGCACTAAAAGTTTTAGGTATTGTTAATTATCACTATTATAAAAATTTACCAGACATCAGATCAGATTCTGGTAATTCCACACTCATTCACTGAGTCTATTCACTCCCATGGCTTTAGTCACCATCTGTATACTTCTGAAAAATATCTTTTTAGCACACAACTAAATGTAAGTGGTCAGTCGGGGTCACATGAATTTTTCTCGCCACTGTATTTGAGTAGAAATAATACACACCACTTCTAGTCCTGGCTCCTGAAAACACCCTGCGTGCATACTGAGTGGGGATACACACAGTGTGTATCTTTTAGTCTGCCTCACTTCATTTAACATGAAGTCCTCTATATTTATCAACTTTGAATCAAATGATAGGGTCTCATTGTTTCTTATGACTGAGTAATAAATAGTCCACAGTATATATGTGCCACCATTTTTCAATCTAGTCATCAGTTTTTGGACTCTTAGATTGATTCCATGTCTTAGCAGTTGTGAAAAATACAGCAAGAAACATGATGTGCATGTGTCTTTCTGACTGAGTGTTTTCCTATCCTTTGGGTAACTACCAAGAAGTGGGCTTACTGGGCCTTATGTAGTTATATTTGTAAGTTTTTGAGGATTGCACTCTATGGCATAAATGGAAAGATCCAAAGCTATGATACTAGAGAGAACTGTAAATACCAGAAACTGTAAAGGAGTGGGTGGATGGGAAGGGAAAAGGAAAGAAATATTTAACAGACAAAAAATGTAAAGTTCTCTAATGTAAAGTTCTGTAATTTTTGCTTTATAAAAATTAATTTAAATAGAAAAAAATATCTTATAGGAAAAGGGTATAAAGAATGAAAATATTTCCTATAGCTAAAAAAACACACTCTCTGAGTTATCTATTATTTTTGTCTTTTCTCATCAGCTAACTGAATGCATTGCAAAAGAACAAGTGGAGGGCTCCAAGTGAGAAGACTAGATCCCTGAGTCTATGCTTGGATGGAAATGCCTAAGATTGCCACCAAACTGGAATGCCCACATTGGGCTTTGTGTGGGCAAAAAAATAAATGGTTATTGTGATGTTATAGCCCATAATGACTAATAGAATGATTCCCTAATTCATAGCTCTTGCTTTGAATTTAGACTTTGCTTCTGGGATCAGTAATAAATATTTCAATTCTATTTAGCCTTCTTACATACACCCTCAAATAGGATACACTTAGAAATACACTTAGAAATTCTGGGGTTAAATCATCTCTGTTGAAATACTGTTTTTACCAGGTACTAGCTATATGATTATGGGGGATTATATAAGCAATCATAACTATATTCATTTCAGAGCCATTAGAAAATTAAATAGGCAGATGTATATAAAACACTTAAAACAGTCACTGGTTCATAGTAAATGTTCGATAAGTATCAAGTGGTATAGTTATGACTTTTCAACCTTATGTTCATTCTTTTCCCTAGGTTTTCCATGCTGATGAGTGGGACCACCATTTGACAGTTGTTAAAATGAGAAACTTGACATTTATTCTTGAATCTCTTTTTTTCTCTTAATTCTCCCACTCAGAACAAGTCACTGATAACCGATTGATTATACTTCCTAGATACTTCTCAAATGTGTCTTGTCTCTGACTTCCTCCTAGTTGAAACCACAAACATATGTGGCTCTCTTCTAGTTGCATCTTTAATTGTCTTTTCAAATTCATCATTGTGCCCTTCAAATTGATGCTTCACATGGGAGTGTTAACATTCTTTTTACAAGTCAAATATCACCTTGTTCCTCCAAAATCTGAAATGTCTTAATGCATAATGTCTTTCATTGCCTATAACCAGGTTACTGATCCACCACTTCAGCATCCCCTCATAACTCACTGTATGGCTTTATAGACTTTTGTTTACTACATAAAGGTGCCATTGATTGGCCCATCTTTAAGGTATTCAGGTGTTAGTTATCTTTGCTTTGAATGAACTTCCTTCCAGTTTACCTAATTAATTCCTGCCCATCCTTCACATTTCAGCTTAAAAGCTACACTCTCTGGAAGATCTTCTTAGCAATCTCTGTCCACATTGATTAAAGATAGACCCACATAGCACTCACATTTCTCCCTCATTACATTGGGTGCACTTACCATTATTTATGTAATCATGATTTCCCAACTAGCCAGAAAGCTTTATAATGGAAGAGACCTCAAGTATATTGTTCTTTGCCTAGTATATTTGTTTATATGGAAGACAGAGTTCATTAACTACATGTTCTTTCCCAAGTGTGACTAAAAGTCTGTTGAGGTAGCTTTGTGTGTATGTATCCCATGTGAATTTTTATTTGATTGGGTCCAGAAAAAAGTCCTATTATCAGTTCATGTACCTAATTAAGTTAACTTATAAATTGATGAAACTCACCACTTGACCTCTTTGAGTCAAAAATTGAGTCAATTTGAGTCAGCAGATGGTACAGAGGCTAAGGTGGCTGGATCTTTCGTGGTATGCATGTGCATGCGTGCCCAAAAATTCCAAAAGGAGAATGGAAGAGAAGGGACTGTGGCATGGTCATCCTGTCTGGAGAATGATTGTGATTTCTCACTGTCTCTCTCTCTCCAGTGAGTGCACATGTCCCATAGCAAACTAAAAAATAAATAAATAAAAAAATAAATAGACTCACAAAGTAAAAACTAGTGGGTCATTGGAAAAGTCATGACATTTTTTTTTTGTTTTTCTATGCAAAAAAGCATCATTACTTTTCCAGCATCATACATGCTGTCATAATATGAGTATTCTAAGACCTCCATTGGTGTGTTATTTAGGGTAAGTCAAAAGTGTTATTATTCTGGAAACATTATTATCGGGATTCTCACATTCTAAACAACAAAGATATAAATGCCCCCCACTCCCCCACATGCACTGTTCGCAGAGTATGTCTAATGCTAGGCAGGATCAATAACGCAAAAGAGGTAATTAAAAGCAAAGTTCAGAATTAAACCAGGTTCTTTTTGTATCATAGAAAGGTTGTGTTCATACGTTGGTTAAAAATTTATACAGTACATATCTGGAGAAGGAAAAGAAGAGGAATGTCCTGTGGATAGTGCAGTCTAGAGAAAATGCTTTTTGAGGAAGGGGACACTGAGTGATCTGAGCATGGTCACTGAGTCTCGGTGATGAGGTTTCAGAGTCTCACTCCATACCTAATAACTGTGCTATTTGTGCAAAGTATGAAATTTCTCTCAGTCACACTTTTTTTTCCTCATCCATGAAACAAAAAGGATGAGCCTTAAATCACTAAGTTGATCATGATGATAAATACTATCACAGAACCCACTGAGGCTCAGAAAAGTTATGAACTTTCTTGGGGTAATATCTCTATAATTTTATTTGTTCATTTGTTTATTCCATGAGAGGATGATAAAGAAAGAGAAAAGAAGAAGGGAAAAAAACAAACCTCAACAAAGTCTCACACTACAATCCTTCCCCCGTATCTTTCCCAGCTAGCCAGAATCCTAAGCATGTAGGCAAAACTGACATTTACAAGTTGACCTGAGAGCAAACCATCCACACGGCCTCCAGAACTACAAAGCATTGTGCAACCAGTGTGCCACCACAGCCAGGTCCCCAACAACTGATAACAAGCAGCCTTATGATTCTCAATCTAGAGCTCTTTCCATTAATATCTGAGATTGTCTTCTCCCTTAAAAAGATCATAAAAATTACTAGATATTAAAAAGAGGAAATAAATTAAGCTAAATAAGTTCTACTGAATGCCCATGAGTATCTTGAGTTTTATTAGATGATGTGTGTCAAAATTAATAAAAAGATGTTTTCTGTCTTAGAGAGATGTGTGATCAAGTTTTCTAGAAAAGGTAAAAAGGTACTTTCTCCTGTTCTTAGTCAAAGGGGAAGAAAAAAAGAACATGCACATGAGCCTTTGGCTACAGTAATAGCTTTGTATCAGTCCCTAAAGTGTGTGGGTTTTCTTTAACTTCTTTGGAGTCACGACCAATAGTTCTGTCGCCTCCCCTGGTTCTAATAAAACTCTGTGATGGGTTTTGGATTACGTTCATTCCAGAAGAACTCCCTGTCAGTTGTTGAGTGGCCTTTGTTGTCCACAGCCGCTTGCAATGAATTTGGGGGCAAAGGTCTCTGGTTACACCCACCAGTGAAATCAGATTCAGCTACACGAGGAACATATTACAGAGTAGAATCCAGTATTTGTCTCCATAGGAGGAAGGCAATAGCCTTGCTGTTATTGCCAGTATCTACTTTTGATGATTCTATAACCCATTGCCTCTTACAACAGAGACAGCCAAAATTTCTTAAAAACTCTGACCTGAACAGAAAATAAAATAGCATGTAGCAAAGGAGTCAAATCTAGTCTTGGGAATATTTTCTCCAAGGGAAGCGGTCGAACAAGTATAAATGTAAAGACTTATAAATCCCTCCAAGTATTTTTCCCCCTTTAATAGTTCCAGCTAGTGCCTCATTATTATTCACTCCATGTTTGAATAATGGAGCACTTAGATCACCGTATTCATCAAGGGAAGGAAACGCTGTATATTCTAAAAAGCACTTTGAATAAACCTCTCTTGCTCTTCCAGGCCATACTTCACTGAGTTTTTCCTAATTGCTAAATGTTCAGCCCCAGCGTGAAATTCAAGAATTTGAAAAATTGTAGAACACACACTGCACCAGTGAAATCAGACCACATCACATTCCCAGGGCCTTCATAAACCAAGCAAACCATTCTGGTTTTAGATTATTGCAAATGGTGTCAAGACTTTATATCTATGTACATTATATGCCAGATTATTGCAAATAGTGTTGATTATAAGCTTATATATGTACATATACAATAGATGTGTATGTACACACACATATATACAAATCAGGAGTGAGAAGGACTAGGTTCTGGTCCTCAAGTACAGCTAGCTACCAGTACAGGGAGTTTGGAGATGCGCTAAGCCTCAGTTTCCTCATTTACTAAGTGGAAAGAGTGAATTTGTCTTATTTACCAGTCAGGGTTGTCTTAAAGCCCTGATGAAATAAAATGGGTTTGAAGATTAATGATACTAGATATATTCAATAACATTTTTTTTTTTTTTTAGTTTCACCACAGCATGTGTGCTTACCAGAGAGGGTCAGAGAGAGAGAAGGAAAGTGAAAAATGAGAAACCACCCCCAAAAGGGGATGACCACACTGTAATCTTTTCTCCATTCTCCTCTCAGGATTTGGGGCATCCATGCACACTCACCCGGTATGTCTTTCAAGCTACTGGGTCCGGACTCAAACTGCATGGTCAGCTGTGTGGGATCTAGCTGCCCCCGCCCCCACCACTATGCCACTAGCTGGCCCTCAATAACTTTTAAGGAAAAGAAATGTTCTTAGGTCATGTATACTATCTATCCTGGAATCAAAATAACATGGGCCATGTTTTTCAATGCTAAATCTGCAGCATCTATGATATTCTCAATGGGAGCTTGTAGGGACGCTAATTGGAAGGCTGAGAGCTCTGTCTGAGCAGGCCAGAGCCTCCTCCCATTTCCTGTCTAGAATCACTCTAAAGAAGTTTAGTCAAGTGAGACAATCAGCCCATTGTTTGACAGAAGCCCAAGTTTCTTGAAAATCTAATTTTCAGGTCCATTCCCCTGGGTGAGCAGTGATATTCACTTAATCCAATGCTTTATGAAAAAAAAAAAAAATCAGAGCTCAACTTCACTTGTTCCAGTTGGCTTATATACTTGTATATGCAATAATTCTGGGTGAAAAATGTAAATTATTTGAAATAAGCCAAACATCCAATCACTGGGGAATCACATTTATTGAATGGATCGTTATGTAGTGTAAAATAATTTTAAAAATTTCTTTTTGAGCATGAGGAAGTGTTCATGTCATAATCTTAAATAATAAAGCATTTTTTAATATTTTATAACCTGTATTGTATCAACTCTATGTAATTACATTGTGTTGGTCTCTATGAACTCCACAGCGTATAAGAAGAAAGCAACTTTCTTCTTTCTCTCGCATATTCCTTTAATCGGACAATGGACTCCTTAGAAAGCCACTAACTTTTCCAGGATATCTCAGATTCACATACTTCTAGTTACCTTCAGGCATGAAAACAAGTCTCTTTCAATAATTTAAATATCCTGTCCAATAAGTTAATAATAATTAATCCAATAGTTAAAGTAGGGTATACACACCCACCAAAGCAATTTGAAATGTTCTTCCGGTGCTATCCTAGGGTTCTGCTTCATGCTTGGGGGCCTGCTATGAGAGAGAGAGAGAGAGACAGAGAGAGAGAGAGATGTGGACAGATGCTTCTCTTTTCCTGGCCTTTCTCTTCCACTCTTTCTCTCCTGCGTGAGGTTCCCCAAGAGTTGAGTCAAGTTGAAGGAGAAAGGAAAGAGGCACAGGTAGGCTCAGACATAATCTGGTCTTTATGTTCTCATGAATAACAGACTTCCCCCTAAGGCTGACTTCTCCTTGAAGAACTCCTATTCTTTCACTAGAAGTTCCACAGGGGGCCCTCAGCCTACAGCTTCAATGACCTGGCCCTGCCTTTCACTCCACCTTTCCCCTTAGCTGTAGCCCTGAAAAGGCTCACCTCTCCTCTGAGTTCTTAGAATCTCTTTCAGCAATCCTGTTGTGTAGAGGCATTTTCAAAACAGCCCAGGCCTGCTCCACCCACCTACAGCTCTCCTGCGGCACAAGTACAGCTCTGCTCTGTCCCTGCTGGGTGCTAGGAACTGCTGCACCATTAGGGTCCTCAGGTGGGCACGTGCCAGACCCTGCCCCTGCATCTTGTATGGTGAATATGTCTCTCTGGAAGCTTCTCTTTCTCAGCTTGGAGTGAAGGACAAACATAGGCCTCCTTGTCTCAGGGCAGGGGTGAAGGACATTCTGTATCAAATTTTTCTTTAATTTCAACCACTTTATATTTGAGTAAGATCCCCTCTCCTTTCATCTGCCCTCACATTTATCTATATTTATGATATGCCAACCAAAACATCTTGAAAAAACATATATAGCTAATGTTAAAAATATCACTTACGAATTTAGGGTTATAAGTAATTATTTAATTTTCTACAGTTTGTTGGTTTTGCCCCAAATGTCATACAATGTACACTTGTAAATTATTATTATTATTATTATTTTCTTAGGTTTTGCTCATAAATTACATGAACTCCCTGGAGAGACAGAGAGAAGGAAAGTGACAAATCACACACCCAGGGAGGATGTCCATGCTGCAATCCCTTCTTCTCTGGATTTTGGGCACACATGTACCCAAACTGTGATTCCCCATTCCATGTGGGAATCCAGCGCCTTAACCACCATGCCACCTGCTACCCCCCTACATTTGTTACTTTTATAAAATATTTTTTTTTATTTTTAAATAATGAAATTAAAATCATTTCCCTTAACTATGTCATTAAATTCTGTTTAATGATTCAACTGAGTGACTGAATTGTAATTATTTTTCCTTCTAAAGAAATAACCATTCCTCTTTCTCATACTTGTTAGTCTACTTGGTGGTGTTTCAGGAGTGAAACATTGTGGTTTCTAGATCATACTACATTCAAAGTCTGTCAGGATCCACTAAATGAATCACCCAATGCATAACTTTAGATATACATTGAAGGATGGAGCTGTTCAACTCGGGTACTGTTACCAAATGATGTCAACAAATGTTCTGCCTTTCTTCTCATCTGCTAGGTCAGACGGAGCACCGTGGAGGTTCACTGAAGGCTTCTAGCCAGGAGATTCAGGAAGGGATTGTTGAAAACAATATAAATATACAGTAATATCCCTGATTTGATTATCACACACTGCATGCAATATGATTTTGAAAAACCATTTTGTATGCTATAAAGATTTAAGACCATTACATATAAATAAGAAAACATATTTTTTTTTAAATGAGAGACATAATTAACTATGTTACCAATGTACTGGCATAGATTAATGTATAAACAACACATTGATTTAGACTACCACTGATCTTAAAAAGAGAACTGAAAAATGCATAAATGGCTAATTTTCTTATTTATAAAGTGTCTGTCTCACAAAATAAAGGAGCAAAGGTCATTTTTAAAAAAAGAAAAAAGAAAGAAAGAAAAAAGAACTTCCCAAATATTGCCTTCTCCCTTTGCAGCCTAACTAGGAAAGAAAACTCCCCTACAAAACAATAGTGGACATGCTGAGAGCTCAAACACTCTTAAGACAGTCTGAACTGAGGAGCCATGGCCATGGCTGGACACCCAAGCACAAGCCTTGAGCCTCTAAGGTCCAGGTCCAGAAGAGTGGGCTTTTGCCAGTGCAGACTCATTAGAGCTGATACTATCACTGCACTAAAGGGAGACCTTATGTTCACCTCAGGGTTGCCAGCTTCCAGCTGCCATCCATACCCGCCATGGCAGGAGTGCTCTGAATTTGGACTAGAGGAAACTGTGAGAGCCAGGCTAGTCACGGAGTCTATCCTGATAATGCTAATAATAGCAAATCTTCCTTGAGTGCTCATCCTGAGCCAGTACTGCTGAGAGCAGTCTGTGTGCATTATCCCCTTTAACGCTCATCCCTATAAAGAATTAGGAACTGTTAGATGACTGTGTTGTAAGAAACGAAGCTCAGAGAGGTGCAATAATTCACCTATAGTCATTCGGCTTGCAAGCTGTAGAGTTGTGTTTTGCACTCAGCTCTGTCTAAGGCTACAGCCTAAAACCCAGAGTTTGTTTCCACCTCCAGAGCACAATCTCTCAGCAGGGACTCTGATCCTCTAAGATGTGACTCAGAGCCCCTCACCCGGGTCTCATCTTCCCATCAACTCCACACTTCTTTTCTCTGGCCCTACCAGCTCTTTCCCCATCCCCAGCATATCTTGCATTTCTATGATTCTTTGTTTTTCTCATTATCTGTGCCTTAAAGCCACTTTCCCTTCTTCTCTGCCAAAAACAAACTCCATTATCCATCATTCCCCTGTGCAACTGTCACTTCCACTTTGAATCCTCTCCCAGATTCCTCCTCCCAGCGACCAGCCTCCCTTAAGTCTGCTCTCTTACACCAAGCTTATATTTTAGTAAAGAGGTTAGCAAATTAGGGACTGCCAGCCAAATCTGGCTGCAGCCAGGTTTGTATGGTCCATGAGCTAAGAATATTTTTTAACTTCTTAAATGCTTTGAGGGAAAAAATCAGAAAAAGAAAATATTTTGCAATAGATAAAAATTGCATGAGATTCAAATTTTAATGAACATAAGGTGTTATTGGTAGTGGGACAGGCAAGGATGCTAACTCAGGGTGCCTGAAATCAGGTTCATACCACCTACTACAAAGACAAAACTTGGTGAGTATGGAAAGGAATTAATTCAGTGAGACCAACACTGGGAAGAGAGCAGACAAGAATCTATAACTGTCTACATAATGTTGAACAATATGCAGCACTTAAATAGGGGGAATTATCAGGAGAGATACATTTAGGGACCAGCAGTTGGCGTAATGGCAATGTCGCTAGACTCCCATGTAGTAGACCACAGTTCGAGTCCAGGACCTGGTGGCTTAAACTCAAGCCAGTGAGTGTGCGTGTGTGCCCAAGATCCCGAGAGGAGAATGGAGGAGAAGGGACTGCGGCATGGCCATCCCCCCCTGGGGGGTGATTTCTCGCTTTCTGTCTCTCTGTCTCTCTCTTTCTGGTGAGCGCACGTGCCCTATAGCAAAAACCTCTCAAAAAAAAGAAGAAAGAAAAAAGAAACAAAGGTAAGTTGTTCATAGTCTTGAGGCAAAAATGATGGGGGAGGCAGGATCACTAGGAGGTCAACAGCATCAGGAGGCGATCATTGCTTTGGGAGGCAGTTTCCCTTCAAGGCATACAGAGCAGGGCAGAATGACCAGCTTCAATTCACTGCAGTGGCTTAAAGAAAAACAATGATTCAAAAGGCATCAGAAGCAAATGGAGCCAGTCAAGATAACTCTTAGATCCTGGGTTAGAAGCTAAGTGTGACTTTGTAATGCGGGAGCTGGTATTTTCTAAGTTGGTCACATCAGAGGGAGTTGGTGGACTCTTTTCCCTCCCTGTCTCCATAATCAAGCATCTGTACATACTCATCAAGGTGGTCAAGGTTAACTTCCATCAGTTAAGCACTAGACTCCCTCTACTGGAGGGAGGCAAAAGGCTAGTGCTATGAAACTCACTGTAAACTGAAAGACAGAAGTTAAAGTCTGATTTCCCTAAAGTTTAATTTATTAGGTTGTCAGAAAAGTCATGGCACATTTTGCATAGAAAAAATAGGTCATGACTTTTCCAACAACCCAATATTAAGATGAAGTCTAAGATTAAGTTCAATTAGAGTGACTGTGGATCTCTTATGGCTTGGTTACATTATTGGTACACATTTGGTGACATATTATCTATGGTTGCTTTTGCACTCTAATGGTTGAGTAGTTGCAACAAAGACACATGGTCCGATGCCTAACACACTTGTCTTTATGCAGAAACAATTGACTAACCTCTGCACTAGCATACTATCCTGGAGTGTTTTGGAAGAATGAACACTCATATGGTACTTTTTTTTTTTTTTAAGATTATTTCATTTCTTCTGAGAGAGAAAGACAGGAAGGAGGAAGAGACAAGCTTGCCCAATAGGGTTTTCATGCCGCAGTCTACCCCGACCCTCGGCCAGATGTGATCATAGGTGCGTGTGCCTGATGCATGTAGGGAGAGCTCTGGATATGAACCAGACACCTCATCTAGTGGGTCCAGCATCATGGAGCATTGTGTTACCACTACCCCACCACTGCCATGTACTGCTGCTGACGTTCATATCTCCCATGCCCAGCACGGGGCCTTTGCTCCTTGTAGATAATCTAACGAGCATATGAATGAAAGTTAGGTGAGCGTGGCAGTAAGAAGGTACATTATGAACCAGGAATCTTAGACTCAGTGTCATCTCTGTCGACAATTGCATCTATCAGTAACACTCAAAGTAGTATAATTTGATAAATACTTGTTACAAAAGGATAGTGCAGGGGTCAGCAGGTGGCATTGTGGTTAAAGCACTGGGCTCCCACATGGCTGACTCTGGTTCAAGCCCCAGACCTGACAGTTTAAAACGATGCCAAGTGTGCTTGCATACATGCTTAAGATTCCAGGAGGAAAATGGTGGAGAAGGGATTCAGATGCAGTCATCACTTTCCCTCCCACTGTCTCTCTCTGCCTTTCTTTGGTGAGCTCACACACCCTATGACAAAATCCTTAAAAACAAACAAAAACAAAGACATAGTGCAGTAATCCAAAGCTCTTAACAACAAACTTGTTACCATTCATGGGCCTGAAGGAACCAGGGAGGGAGCAATCTGAGCATTTCTGAGAGAGAATGTCATTTAGAGTCAGGTACTTTGACAGTACCTGTCCTCTCAGCAGAGACATGTGGCCAGCTGATAAGAACTTTTTATAGGAGGAGCCAAGAAAAGAAATGCTCTTACCTCATTCTCCTCCCTGTTCACACCCGTTGCTGGATTACTCTTGTGACGACACCCAATCAGGCAGTAGAACCCTGCAAGGTCCTACATAGAGGTTGACTCCTGGAACAGAACAGGACAGAGAAGTCAGGCAATCGGGAGAGGCAGGGGAGACGTGACCACTCATATCTGTTCTTCAGTCTTCAAGTTCCTCAAGTATAAACCTGTATTGTAAGACCTTTATAATACCAATAACAAAATGGAAGAATAATAAGTTATTTCTTGAGACTTTATGTCCCATACACTCATTTTGGCAAATAGCCTTCAGAACAAATGTTATCCCTATTATACAAATGAGAAAGTCAAGGCTCAGAGAGATGCCAGGAAACTCATTCACATAGCCGAATCGTCCCATTTGAAATGAAACTACATTACCCCTGCCTCCCACATTTTTACCTACTACAACCCTAACCTGTTTGCACTGGCTATGATAAGGGCTGCTTGGGACTGCTGCTGTCTCCAGAATTAAACTTGGATACTAACTTCTCACCTTTAAGTTATCTGGTAAGCTCTTCTGATTTGCTAAATTCACACAGCCCTTCCCTAATATCACACCAGTTTCCAATTTCAGCAAGGTCTCCCTAATAGATGGATTTAAGGTTTAATCAATCAGTATGACTCCCTCATACTTAACCTCTTTCTTTCTTCTCTCTTTTTTTTTAGAAAAACCTTTTTTAAAAAAAATCCCTTTACTCATGATAGAGCACATGAACCTGCATGGTAGAAAGGGAAAGGGAGAAAGCACCCATCAATGAATCCTGGTCACTGCGTAATCCATTTTCCCCTAACTCCCCATCTTGTCAGTATCCTGATTGCACGCTTTCTTGGAAAATTGCTGCCAGGGCCCAGATTCAAACCCCAGTCAACCATATGGAATCCAGCTTGACCGCTGTACTGTAGGGCTGACATCCTAATCTCTTTCTTGTTACTATCATAATATAAGACCTGGGCAGAAATCCTGGTAACAGAGACCTCTGATGACAAATGCAATCATGTTTTCCAAAAAAAACATATTGAAGTCTGAACATTATAGGTCTGAACCCTGGTATGTTTATTTATTTATTCTGAGCAATTTGCTCAACACTGGAACCCTTGTATATCATTGCATGAATGTGATTTCTTAATTATTCATGCCATTAATAATTGACACCATTAATAACACTGTAATACTATTAATAATTGAAATCATAAAATGGAATTCTCTGGAATTAATTTATTGTCATTAATTTTCTGTGCCAGCTTACCAGAGCTCATTAGAATGGTGGTCAGGGTCTGTGCATCAAATTATTTAACTAGTCATCTTCAGGCTTAA
The DNA here is from genome assembly GCA_026018925.1 of Tupaia tana. Lineage (NCBI taxonomy): Eukaryota > Metazoa > Chordata > Mammalia > Scandentia > Tupaiidae > Tupaia > Tupaia tana. The sequence goes on from JAKSZU010000008.1 coordinate 81,530,358, forward strand.
AAGGCCAAGGAATTGTGATATTCACTTCAACCACTTCCTTTTCTTGCCATTAACAGCCCTACTTTCATATTTTCAGGAAAGGGGTATAAACTTCTTGTGAACATCAGCAGTTAGCACATGCTCTCTGCTGGCTTATAAAATTGGGCCTAGAATAGGAAAAATAGAAGAGGGAAGAAAGCTACCTCTGGAGTCATAAAATCTCAGACCAACATGGCCGCAGAGCTACCAGTCCTTCCAAGCCAGATTATATACTCATGCATGGTCTGTGACGGCATCCCTTCCCTGTTTAAAGTTTTTTTTTACCACCTACTCACTCCTCCAGGATTCCTCCTTCTTAAATAAGACAAAAACAATAACAAATTCCTTCTCCCCCAGTGTCTCCTTGATGAAGACAAGCCCAGTGACCCTTGTAAGAATTTCAGAGCCAATTACAATAGAGAAAATGAAAGGAGAGAGCAAGAGTTACCAAATGAATCATACACACAGGTTTGATATTTTGACTTTACAGAGCCCCAATCCTCATACAAGGCATTGAAATTTACTGGGACTAATTTCTTTATCTACAAAAGATGTAATCCCTGTAGGATGGATATAAGTCGTTGCCATGGAGAAGCCACTGCGATCCCCATTCTAAGAAGAACCTAATGCCCAAGTGAAGGAGAGAGTTGTCTGGTAGCCTCCAGCTGTCAACTCTTTAAGATCATGTGTGCACAGAAGATTCTTCAAGATCTCCGAGGTGCTGTCTCATCATTTCTAAGGCAGAATTCCCAACTCATTTGGTTTTTCTGGGTCTTCTCTGGCACCAAGTCCCACATCCCAGATGAAGAACTAGACCCATCGGCACATCCTTAAAAGCAGACACATTTGCCTTCAGCACTTGACTAGGCCAGACTTTGCAATGTTCCAAGTCCATTGTCTAGAACAATAAATAGCAATGAATCCACTTTTTGCCGCCTCCATTGCACCAGCTGAGCTGAGAACAGCTGCCCAGAAAGCCCACTGGGATCCTCTGACAAGAAAATTAATGTGCCATATCTCTCCTGTGAACTCCCATAACACTCCATAACTTCCGCATGTACTCTCCACATTCCATCTTTTATTATAGCTATCACTGAAATTGTCTTCCTCTGTCTCCTGGACTGTGAGCTTCAGATCCCATGCGAGCGACTGGCACATTTGTGTGTGAGAAAATGAATGAATGGATGACACACTGCACCCTGCACCTCTCTCTCATGTACCTATTAAAGGTTAAGAGAACTTCCAGTATCAAGGAGTTAAATGTGTGCGGAAGACAGTGACATAAAAAATTCAGTTCTTCTACTTCCACCTGAAATCCCAAGACCTCTTTTGCTTAACTTTTAGGTTTGTTTGTGCATAGACAAATGTATTAAATAATAGATGAAAAATCACTTTAGAAATTATTTATGGAAGAGGGAAAACCTAAAAATACTTCTTGTTTCTTGGTTTAAACATAGTCTAATCCAGTCTTTGAAATAGACCAATGTGTGTCAAAATCACTATTCTACATTATTCTGAGATTTCCTGATAAAAAGAAATAAGGAAACCAATAGTATTTAGTAGCAGATACTCAATACTAATCTCTTAGTAGATTGAATGGCTCAGTTGTGTTTGAGAATCTTTGAAAATTTATCTGTGCATACTGCAGCCTTTTTCCCTTATGTCCCTGGAGGTATGTATAAATAGACATGATCCTGTGCTCTAGAATGCAAATTGAGGCTATTTTTCCATCTCTTTGACCTCATTTAACCCTCCTCCTGGGTTTACTCTTCCTGATTAACCAAAGGGGAAAAATTCACAGTATCACCTGGATGCTTTGATGAAGGATACTGAACCCTGGTGATAGAAATCGTCTTATCCCTGATGAAACTTATCAACTATTAATTAGTTCACTCAACTGACCAAGGATCCATTTGCATCAGATAATATTAAATGCTATAGGAAAGGAAACATCAAGGATACTGAGGCCCTTAAATTTGAAACTCTCTGCTTTCCTGCCACAGAGGTTTTAAATTGGGTGATGCTCTAAATTTAAAATTCAGTTCCAACCAAAATCATTGGGTCTTATATCAGCACATATCATCTGGCATACTAAATACTGATTCATTTATTTGTTCATTGTCTATAAGTATAAATAATTCTAATATAAATAATTTCCATCAAGTTAGGGATTTTTTTGTGAAGAGTGCCTACCACAGCAAATTTTTATTCATAGAATAAGTGAAAGATGAATTTCTGAATTTTCAAACTCATAAAATCTCCACTGGAAGGAACCTTCAGAATAGTCCAACTTGCACTCTGCACCCCTCTAAACTATCATTACTCTGAACACAAAACATTACAGGAAAAGGAGCTCATCTCTCCCAGAAAGGAGCTCAATTGTCTTGCTTTAATTTTTGAATCACATAAGTTTGCTCACAAAGCACTGTTTCTACAAAGTCATGCTTATTTTTGGACTTGTTACAATAAAATAAATGTTATCTCTATCCCAAAAATGTTAGTACTTTACAAAGTCAAATGCAGTTTGTAATGGGTGGTATTAATTGAACCCCTATGTTTTAGATGCTTTCTTTACAATTATTCTCATAATATTATAACGAGGTTATGTTTTGTGTACCCATTTTCTGGAGGAGCCAAATGAGCTTCAGAGAGGATCTTACCAAGGCACTTAGCTCAAAAGTGGCAGAGAATTCAGCTCTGAACTCAAGTCTTCCTGGGATGATTATCTCATTATTCAAAATAATCAATAATATAGCTCATCAAATGCTTGATGATCTACTTCACTTGATATTTACTGGCACTCAGTGAGTGAGGAAGCACCATTCATCCTGAAACACATTCAGGACAATAAATAGCAGAGCTAAGTTAAGACATGTTAACTGAAAACAAATTTCAGATTATTTACACTAATCACACACACACAGACATACACACACACACCAGTCTCACATTCTATCAAGTCAATTCTTTCCAAATATTGACATTTATTCCAATCACTGAATTAATAAATGCACACTTAATGTATTCCTTTGAAAAGAGGAAGATGAAGAAAGCATAGTCTCTGGGGAACCAGCAGTTAGCGTAATGGCTATGTCGCTGGACTCCCAAGTAGTCGACCGCGGTTCGCGTCCCAGACCCGGTGGCTTAAAACTCACGCCGGGCGCGTGTGCGTGCATGCCCAAGATCCGAAAAGAGAATGGAGGAGAAGGGATTGCGGCGTGACCATCCCCCCTGGGGGGTGATTTCTCGCTTTCTGTCTCTCTGTCTGTCTGGCGAGCGCATGCACCCTGTAGCAAAAACCTCTTCAAAAAAAAGAAAGCATAGACTCTGCATGCTCTGAGTCCACAATCTTTCTTTTAATAATTATTTTATTTAACTTTATTTTATTTTACTTTGTCCATAGTGGGACAGAGTGAGCGAGCAAGAGAGAGAGGCAGGGAAAGTGAGAAAGCAAGCTGCCAGCTCTGGGTCCTGAACCATGGTTGGCCATGTGGGAGTCCAGCACCCTCAACCACCACACCACCTCCTGGCCCTAAGTCCACAATCTTGTTGGACAAAAAGATACCATCATAGAAAGGTCAGGAAGGTCATGCAGGGCGGTAAGAGTTAGGTGTTGTGCTTGTTCTTAAATATGAAGCAGAGCAGATGTTTCATCTAGCTAGTCTTTGTACTTAAGTTTGAACACAATTTTCCCCTCTACTGGATCATGAAGATTTTCAGGATTAGAATGGGCTCTTGAATATTTAGATATCCTCTTAGTATGTGGCAGAGAATTTTGCAAGGAATAGATGTCAATGATGGTGGTATTGTAGACACAAGTTGCCTTGTTAAGCAATGGCATAGCCACTCATCTGCTCAAATAAGTCAGTAAGCCTACATGAATTTGCTCTCTAGTCAGGAAAAAATTATATTTGCCTGTGAAAAACAGCAAGTAGGGGCCTTAAAACAACAACTAGAAGACAAGAAAAAATTTTGTGCAATAGGAATACCAACACCTCATTTGTGTTAAAACAAGAACTAGTAGAAACAGGATTCTGTGCTGATAAAATTTAATAGAAGTTTCATGTCCTGGGTTTAATCAAGGACAACTTCTTGGAGAAGCTTTTGAAATGGATCTTGCATTGCATTTATTTATTGATCAAGTAGATGATCATTAGGCATAGAGTGGGGAGAAGAATATTCAGTATTCTTTTGTATGGTTTTTCCAGTTTCTGGTGAGGACAGAAATCTGACTGCTTTTTCGTATTTTCAAAATCCCTTCCAGAGTTTCTGGGGTGAGTCACACCCACAAACATTAACAGACCATTTTGACCCAGTTGATAACAGGACTCTTCCTACATCCTGTCCCTGGCATTGTATCTTTGCAATGAGTGAGTCATGCCCACAAACATTAACAGAATGTTTTGACTCATTGATAATAGGACTCTCCTTACATCCTGTCCTTGGGATAGCATCTTGTGATGTATACAAGTTTACTTATCACTGTTTAAGTAACTTTTTACTGATCCTTTTTCTGAAACACAGAAAATCCACCTATAACCTACAAACTCCCATTTCCAGATGTCCCACCACCTTTTTGGGCCAGACCAATGGTAAATTCTTTTAACTAAATTACAAACCTTGACTCTTATTCTCAAAACAAAATTAAAAAACAAAACAAACAAACAAACAAAAAAACTGTATCTGATCACCCCAAGAAAGGTACATTTGCCTTTCTTTCTCCAGATCTAGTCACTCATATTTGTGTTTAGAAATAAACAGCATTAATCATCATTTCTGCACAGTTGGTTACTTCTGTTGACAATGACACAAGATAGTCCAAGCAGAATCAATAGGACAATTATGGAAGGAGAGAATTCATTCACCTTTGTGCAAGAAAATTTAGCATGATAGTTTAATAATAGATCCTTTCTCAGCATGAGTATCTGGCCCACATTAAAACAGAAGAGGGGCCAACTACTAGTGTGGCGGTTGAGGTGGCTGGATCCCACATTGCCAACTGCATGGTTTGATTCCTGGATCCTATGGCTTGAGAAACTCACTGAATGCGTGCATGTATGCCCCAAATCTGAAGAGCAGAATAAAGGAGAAGAGATTGCCATGTGGCCCTTCCTGCAGCGAATGCTTCCTCTCTCTCTTTCTCTTTGTCTCTCTCATCACCTCATAACAAAATTTAAAAGAAAAAATAAAGCAAGAGATAATTGAACTTGAAGCTTTCTCCTCTGTAGCTATCTCCTTGCCTCCAGAAATGTGTATAGAAACATTTATACATGAAGTCCTAGCCAGATGGTGCAATGGGTAGTAAACTGAACTGAGAACGTGTGTATATTTAGCATCAATATCTGTGTCTGTTTATTAAAGTTTTCCTGGTTCTTGCATCTTGTATTTGCTGTGGCTGTTTGGGGTGATATCTACACATAGCTCCTTTCCTATTGAGCTCAGTTCAAATTAAGACATGATTATAAGAAGTAGCACTTTCACTTCCAGTTAATGTGACACAAGAAAAGCTACAACTTAGGGACTAATGAATAGGTTCAATTTCATCTCAGACAAAATTAAGAAAAAAAATTACCCAATTTGTTTGTAAGAATCAAAGTACTATTCTTTAGAGCAAGGCAAAAGTCACACGTGATGATCAGTAAAGCAATTACAAGTCATAGAAAGAAAAAGACATTTAAAAATATGTATCATAGAAACAGATTCACAGGAGATCCAGCAGTAGAAGTTATAAAACACAGACTTTAGAATAAATATACCAGATATGTTTAAAAAATAGGATGACAAGATGAAAATTCATTAAGAAACTATTAAATAAATCAAGTGGGGGACCAGCAGTTAGCATAATGGCTATGTCGCTGGACGCCCATGTAGTCGACCACAGTTGAAGTCCCAGATCCAGTGGCTTAAAATTCCCGCCTAGCATGTATGCATGCATGCCCAAGATCCTGAGAGTAGAATGGAGGAGAAGGGATTGTGGTGTGGCCATCCCCTCAGGGGGGTGATTTCTCGCTTTCTGTCTCTCTGTCTCTCTCTGTCTGTCTGGCAAGCGCACACACCCTATAGCAAAAACCTCCCCCCCCCCAAAAAAAAAATCAAGTGGAAATTTTAAAATTCAAAAATAAAATAATTAAAACTTAAGATATCTGTATTTTTTGAGAGGTTTTTTCTATAGGGTGCGTGCACTTGCCAGACAGACAGAGAGAGACAGAGAGATAGAAAGTGAGAAATCAACCCCCGGGGGGGATGGCCATGCCGCAATCCCTTCTCCTCCATTCTCCTCTTGGGATCTTGGGCACGCACGCACATGAGCCCGGCGTGAGTTTTAAGCCACTGGGTCCAGGATGCAAACCGCAGTCGACTACGTGGGAATCCAGCGACATAGCCATTACGTTAACTGCTGGTCCCAAGATATCTATATTTTTAACAGCGAAGTTGATAGAGTTCAGAAAAAAACATATTGAACTGGAAGATATATTTTTTTTAAATATTTTGAGCTGGTCCTGTAGCATAATAGTTAAAAGAACAAGGCCCCACATGGTGGATTGTGTTTTGAATCCCAATCCCAGTCCAGGCTTAAAAAACTATACTGAGCACATGTTCATGTATGCCCCAGATCCTGACAGGATGAAGAAATGGAGGAGAAGGGATTGTGGTATGAACATGCAAGATTGGGAGGAGAAGTTTTTTCCCTCTCTCTTTTTGTCTCTCTGTCTCTCTCTGATGAATGCATATACCATTTGACTATTTAAAATAAACAAATAAATAAAATATTCTGACTGTTGTGTTCAGGGAAAAAAGAAAGAAAGGAGAGACACAAGAGAGAAAGTGAAAGACACATGGGAAATAGAAAATAATCACAGAGGCATGTGAAGCATAGTGAAAGGATTTAACATGTGTGACTTAGAGTCCCAGGAAGTGTGGAGAGAAAGAGAATGAGAAAAAATAATATTTGAAGATACAATGGTGCAGGATTTTAATCATTTGAATACCAAAATGATCAACCTATGAAAAGAAAAAAGTACCAGTTCTAAATTTGTACCCATCAAATAGTATAGCTTGGAAATATGGAGAGCAACATTAACAAAAGTAAGAAGAGACATGGACAAATTCACAATTGCTTGGCAGAAATGTATGTACATATCTCTCAAAATCTGATAAAATAAGCAGACTCAAAACTAGGGATATATGAATCATATGAATAACAATTGTGAACTATTTGACACAGAGAATAGTCTATCCAATAACTGCAGAAAAGAATAATCGACAGGGAGATCTGAAGAATGTATACCAGACACAGCATTGTTATGGTTGAAGCTGGGTTAGAAGTGCTTTTCCTTTAGTCAGAGTAAATCTTTCAACTATACCTTCCACCACCACCACCACTGCCATCAAATTAAACATGACTCCCTGTAGAAGCTGTATAATTTTAAGAAGAGATAAGAAAGCCAAAACCGTGCCCTCAAAGATCTGATTTTCCAAATTCCATATTCAAATCAGGTACCTATTTTTTGAAGGGGTGGCTTGAAAAGTCAAAACTGTTTCTGTTTTAATTAATTTCTTTCCTGGGAGTAGAAGTTCCCTCCTGGAAACAGGATGATAAGAAAGTCTGTTCAGGGACCAGCAGTTAGTGTAATAGCTATGTCGCTGGACTCCCATGTAGTGGACCGTGGTTCACGTCCTGGACCCGGTGGCTTAAAACTCATGCAGGGCGCGTGTGCATGTGTACCCAAGATCCTGAGAGGAGAATGGAGGAGAAGGAATTGCAGCATGGCCATCCTCCCTGAGGGGTGATTTCTCGCTTTCTGTCTCTCTGTCTCTCTCTGTCTGTTTGGCGAGCACACGCGCTCTATAGCAAAAACCTCTCCCCCCCCCCAAAAAAAAAAGGAAAAAAAAAAGAACGTCGGTTTCTATCCAACAATAGCTAAAGAAGATACTGTGATTCAGAGAAGGGCATGAAAGTGTTAATGATAATTCTATTTTAGCACTGACCATATTTTTTTTTATTTTAATGAAGTATCTTTCTGCCTGACACCCCATCTTCAGAAAAGATTTTATTGATGTGATTATCCCCAAACCTTCACATAGTCCTTGGTGCACCACGAATGTTATGTAAAAATTTGTTAAATAAATTATGAGCATCTCAACATTTGGAGCATGGTGAAGAAAGGCACATAGCAGAGACCAAAACCAATCTATGAGGAATAAACAGTCCTTTATAGAAGTTGTTCTCCCTAAGACATGACATGCAAATGTGTTCCCAAAGAAATGTGGAAATCATCCAGCCTCCGTCAGAGGAGCTGTGTACATCTTCATATCTAAAATGTAACCCAGAACCATCACGGGTTTATCTATTAAATTAGATCTCAATAGTCTGAGAGAAGATCTGTTAATAAATCCCCATGGTTTATATGGGGGAGAGAACTATGTTAGAGCCAATAGCATAGCACAAAAAGACTCTGATTGGCTAATTCAAGGTTTTTAATAAATTAGAGATGGGACTTTGCATTTAGAGGACCAGGAAATCTCTCTAATACCCCACAATAGCCCTCAAGGCAGGAATCATCACCCTTCGGAAATGGAATGAAACACTGACGGCTAAAGAGAATGAGCAATTTGCTGTAGTTACTGCTATAACTGAAAATAATATCTTCATCTTTCTATCCTCCAAAGCCTAAGCTCTTTGAACTTTTCAGACATGTTCCAAAAACAGCCTTTAGAAGATGTTTAGTATCTACTTCCTTTGCTTGCTAAGCAAAATAATAGACTTGACTTTCCTTAGGACCTTCCCACAGGGAAAAATGTGATGACAAGCAAGAGCTATTATATTTCCATAATAGTTATAGCTTCAATTTTTCATTCATAAAGTAGAGTTTGGGTTAACAATCAATATCTGATGATATTGGTTTGTCCCGGACTGTAATCACTTCTTGATGGACTGCAATGACAATATCTAAGGGCCCAAGACTAAGCAATGGCAACCCTTTGAATGTGTGGTCCCACCAACGTGAACAGGACATTTAGAGTACTTCATCTCCTCCATGTCTTTCTAAAAAAGCATTAATTAAACAATTTATCAACTACTTACAATTAAATTAAAATCACTCTTCTTTATCTATGTGTTGGTATTCTTTCTATATTATAGATTTTGACATTTTAAAATATGTGCTGCCAATATTTTTCTCCATCTTTTTTTCTCAATGTTTTTACCCATAGAGAAGTATTTTTGTCTCTTTGTTACTCCTCTCTCTCTTGTCCCCCACCTAGCTCTATGTTTTCCCCTCTATCTCCTCACTGCCCTCTCTCTTCCGTCTCCATCCCACTATCTTTCTTCTTTGGTTCTTTTACATTTTTCCTTCTCACTCTCATCAATTTATTGACCCTTCTTTTTTTAATCCTTATCATTTTACTGCACCGATTTTATTTTTTTATCTTTATTTTTATTTACAAATCTTTTCACTCACTTTTTTTTTTTAGTGATTTTTGCTATAGAGCACGTGCACTCACTGGAGAGACAGAGAGAAACATAAAAACAGAAAGTGAGAAATCAGCCCCCCCCGGGGGGAGGGTGTGATGACCATGCTGCAAGCCTCTTGGAATCTTGGGCATGCCTGCACATGTGCCTAGCATAAGTCTTTTTAAGCTGCCAGGTCCAGGACTTGAATTGTGGTCGACTATGTGGGAGTCCAGCAACGTAACCATCACACCATCAGGTGGTCCCTCCAATCACTTTTAACACACACTATCCTTGCTTCTATTTCCATAATGTTATAGAAACTCTTCTTTCTATGTTCACAAGTTGTCTGAGTCCTACTCAACCTGACACTGTTGTTAGACTCTGTCCCTTCTCAATTTCTCTGATTACTCACTTCTACTTCTTCTATTCTTTTAACTATGCATTTTCAGTCTCCTTCCTGGCATTTCCCCTCTTTGAACAGGTATTTTCCCATGATTTTTCCTCTACATTCTTCTTAATTGTACCTTCATTCCATACCTGAGTACCTTTAATGAACCCAAGCTTTCGCCAAGGGGATATGATGGTGTGAAGGACAAAAACTTGCACAAAGGGTTATAAGCACATACACTTTTCTGGAATACTTACTTTTATTAAGATTTACTTTTATTATGATTAGGAATAATAAGACAGAAGTGGATATATTATGAAACCAAAGACAAAAGTCATATGCATTTTTTAAATGAAGTATGAGGTGTAAAGAAAAGTAAAAGTTATTGCACATGATTTTAAGTCATATCTTCAAACTCCCTGGGCATATTTTTCATTATGATCCATTATTACAAATCATTCTGTGAAAGAAATCTAATCAATTTTCCAAATTCTAATCTTAAATACCCAAATGTTTCCTACATGTTAATCATTATTATTATCATTTCTAAGCTGTTAATGCCAATTTGATGGGCATTATTGAACAGAAGCATATAGAACTGTCCTCTGGTAGGAGCAGGACATTACATAGGGGTGACTAACTCTAACCTTGTTCAAAACCCTGCTCTAGAAAATAGAGAAGACCAGGCACCTGGACTGACCATGCCTATTATAATTTATGAACTTGTATGTAGTTTCCATCTCTGTCACCTTAACCATATCACTCATGTGCTTTTTTTTTTTCTTTGTTGAGAGGTTTTTGCCATAGGGCATGTGTGCTCACCAGACAGAGAGAGACAGAGAGACAGAAAGCGAGAAATCACCCCCCAGGAGGGATGGCCACGCCGCAATCCCTTTTCCATTCTCCTCTCGGGATCTTGGGCACATATGCACATGCGCCCAGCGTAAGTTTTAAGCCACCAGGTCAGGGACGTGAACCACGGTCGACTACATGGGAGTCCAGAGACATAGCCATTACGCTAACTGCTGGTCCCAATTCATGTGCTTTTCATGTCAACTCTTGGGGTGGCTGATAACAAAGGCTGGCTGATGTCAACAAGACTCTTCATTTTGTCTTCTTGGCTGCTTGGTCCTTTTCCCATGATGGGCACTCCCAGGTAGCTTGATATTAAACTCCTATTGCCTATACCGAAACTCTTGTCTCTGGTCTCCAAAAATTTTTTCCTCATTATCACTGATCAGCCTGCCCTTGCCCATATGTCCATATGTATCCCAACCTCAGTTAATTATCTTTCCACACAAGATGGATAACCAGGGTCAAAACCCTAAGCTCTGGTCATAAGGTACGTTTTCCCTTGCTAATGCCTTTTAAGACCACTGATCCAATGCCAGTTCAACAAAGCCTCAGTTAGCCTGAGGGGGAGTTATAGAGTAAGTATTGCCTGTCATTGTCCCACATGGGTCCCAAATGACTGGGTCTTTATGCCCCCCCCTCACTTATTCACAACTGTAGACTGCTCAGAGAAGGGTGAGCCCTAAGGTTACGTGGCTCTCTGCGGGTGAGGCAGAGCTTGAGGAGCTAACAGCTGCAGGGTGCCAGCTCATCAGATTCCCAGCAGGTCAGCAGCATGTCTTTCTCAAAAAGTGATCTGGGTTGTGCATCTTCCCCCTTTCTACTCTATCCCTTCCCTAACACAATACCTGGAATATAGTACATCTTGTAAATATAAAATATTTCTTTTACAAGAAACAGAAAACCTGACCATAGTGACTTATGTTTTCTTCAATAACACAATGTCTTTTTTGTTTGTTTTTTAAGTTAATAATTTTATCGACTTGGTTTAAATGTATTAAAAATAGTAGACAGAATAAATATGTAAAATAATAATTTCTTATAACTTTATATATATGGAAACATTTACAGCAAAACTATAAGTTGCAACATTACAGTCTTATCACTATTTTCCTGGTCACAAGACGTTAACGATCATAATCCTTTTTTTTTTTTTTTTTTTTTTGGAGAGGTTTTTGCTATAGGGCGCGTGCGCTCGCCAGACAGACAGAGAGAGACAGAGAGACAGAAAGCAGGAAATCACCCCCCAGGGGGGATGGCCACGCCGCAATCCTTTCTCCTCCATTCTCCTCTCGGGATCTTGGGCACACACGCACACGCGCCCGGCGTGAGTTTAAGCCGCCGGGTCCAGGACTCGAACCGCGGTCGACTACGTGGGAGTCCAGCGACATAGCCATTACGCTAACTGCTGGTCCCCGATCATAATCCTTTTCATGCCAAGAAGGAGACAGCACATTGCAGGGTGCCGTCCCTTTTAATCAGAAAATCAAAACCTCTTTAAGAATTCGGCAGAAAAATGTCCTTTCTTAAGTCTCTTTCTACAAAACTAAGATGTACCCAGACTTCCAGGAATGCTGAAAGAGTGAGAATAGGACTAATATAATTGACTTATACTGATAAAAATGTATTTCTTGTGTGTGGACATAATGCTCCCCCTCAACAAAAATTCCATAAGTACTGCTAGATTGGAAAAAAAAAAGGAAAGGTAGTTGAACACTAGGTAGAATACTAACAATATCTGCCACACTGAATAAATATTTATTGAATGAATAATTTTTTGTTATATAAATAATTCCCCCAATGGAAAGATGTTTGAGTAAATCATTCCTGAGGTCATTTCAATCCAAGTCTTTGAACCAAAGGGAACATTAAAGGCCATCCATAATTGATAAAAAGAAATATTTTAGCCATGGCAAACCATCAAGGAAGCCAGCAAAAGAAAGGAAAATGCTCTAGCATCATAGCCAGTCTGATTCGTATCCCCCAAAGAACCCTCAGGCAGCCACTGACTTTCAGAACAGAGTTGCTAAGGCCAGGGCAAGCCAAAGAGGAATAATAACCACTTTGTCCTTCTACTGGATCAGGGAAATAATGATCAGCTGTAGGGTCCATGAAAAGCCTCACTCTTACCACCTTTAACGACTCGCCCCCGCCTTCCTCCCCATCCCTGACGGATTCCCCTGCTCAATATCTGACGTAAATTGTTTCCTTACCATGGCAGACTGCCCAAGATTTCTGGGAAGTATGTTTAGACAGGAGTCATGCCAGCACTGGAATCAGCAGCGCTTCTGTGTAGCCTACAATGTAAGCTGTAATTAGGGATGTTGAGATCCCTGAAGTTGTAGGCCAAGTAAGTGTGCTGTGTATGTGTACAGGAGAGGAAAACGTCTACATACACACACACATTTATACACGTACCTATGTATAAAAGTATGTATGTGATTTTGTCTATAGATGAAATTTTTCTATTTATTAACTCAGAATATGAAAATTCCGGGCTATAAAATAATTTGTTAGTATGACTGAATGTGGCACCTCTCCCAAGTCTTTCTTTTTCCTCTCTTTTCATTCATTCAGTAACTCATTTGTTTACTTATTCATTTGATTAAAGACCTATTATTGGGTAAAGAGTGGCTAGCAAGACACATACTGCATCCTCCTAGAGCTTCAGGTAAAAGGCATATTTTAACCAAATATTTAAAGTTGTGTTTTGATGACATCTACCATTTTATCTCCTTCTGCTTTTCCTGTTCTTCCCTGTTTCAGGGTTGAACTTAACTACTGCCTTCTGGGATGATATAGCTGAAGGAACATGAGCTATGGAATAAAAAGACCTTGATTGGAATTCCAGCTGAACCACTTCGAAATTATTGAACCTCTGGCAATTTACCACAGTAAGCTCCTTTTCTTCATCTGAGATGCCCAGCAGTGTTCTGACATACAGAGAGTGTTCCTTCTTTTTCTTCACTTTCTTACCCATACTTTCTTAAGCAAGCCCCCCCAAAACTTGGTAATTTTTCATAAAGTCATCTCTCCTCGGGCATACATGGATGTCTGTGGCTTTCTTACCATTATCAGTCATTGTGTCCTAATGACTCCAGCTCTTTATTTGTTGGATTTTGTAAAATTTTTATCAAAGAATACCATATCTACAGAAAAGTGTACAAGTCGCATGTGTGCAGCCTAATGGACAGTGACTGATACATTTTATTTATTGCTATAGCTTGAGGCACACCCAACACAATACACTTCAAACAGCCTTCCCACCACTTCCCAGATACAGAAAGCTCATTCTCGTACTAAAGAAAACTAACTAAATAGGCACTCAGCTCCTGAAAATTATAGAATAACATAAATAAGTGATTGTTTAAGAAGTGTACACAGCTGGAGAAACTTGTGCAAAGGATTACTTGTGAGATCCTGCTCATGTTCCTCAGAGAATCCTTCCAAAACCACCCACACCCTAGAACAGTTTGTCTGTATTCTCATAGCAATATATAACTAATTATATTAATATTAAAGTAACATGTATTATATTATCTTACACTACGGATAGAGTTATGCATGTGTTTAAATCCACTAGACGGTGCCAAATACAGACTGTGCCTAATACAGACTATGCTTAACATGGACTGTGCCTCATGCCTAGTAGATGATCCATAAGTACTTGTTACAGCAGTGACTCAATCAACCAACCAAGCGTTAATTACTAATTTCTATATTACTCTACTATCTTAACCTATATTACTGATGCTTCTTGACAAAAAAAAATAAAATTAGAATAATTGCTCTCCCCTCCCCCACTGCCCTGGGGAAATTGAGCAATGTTTGGAGATATTTTTGGTTTTTCCAACTTGTGTCTTTAGAGGTAGAGGAGAAGAGGGAGATGTTATTGGTAGAGACCAGGGTTGTTGCTAAACATCTTACAATGCATAGGACGGTCTCACACAGTAAAGACTTATCTGACCCCAAATATCAATAGTACTAAGAATGACAAATTCATACGTTTATCACTCATTGGTCTACATAATCCAGGAGAAGACTACAATTGCTTTAATTAGGAGAAAGCATTGGTATCATTCAAGGACAGTAAGTGTACAATTACGTACCTCTCCTCCTTTAAACCATGTGCTGAGTGAGCCAATTGGCCTTTTTAATCTGTGGAGGATCAACAATGAGTATTCTAATCTAATTGAGAGATTATTTTAGAAATTTTAATTTAATTTTTTTTTCTTTTTTGCCATAGAGAATATGTGTGTGCCAAAGAAAGACAGAAAGAGATAAAGTGAGAAATTACCCCACCCCCTAAGGGAGATGGCCATGCTGCAATCCCTTCTCTTCCAGTATCCTCTTGAGATTCTGGGCACACATGCACATGCTCCAGGAGTGATTTTCATGACACTGGGTCCAGGACCAAACTATGGTCAGCCAATGCGGGAGTCTAGCACCTTAACTATCTCACCACTTACAGGCCTCAAATTTTAATCTCTTGTCATTGAATAGTTAATTGCCTAGCACTGTGCTAAGCTAAAAAAGAAAAAGAGAAATAATTCAAATGGAATTTCTAGTTTTTTGTTTTTCAAAATATCTTTATTATGAAATCTTAATCTTTCCATTAAGATGAAGAAGACAGGGCCCAGCAGTTGGCATAATGGCTACATTACTGGACTCCATGCAGTCGACCACAGTTCGAGTCTTGGACCTGGTGGCTTAAACTCAAGTCGGGCGCATGTGCATGCATACCCAAGATCCCGAAAGGAGAATGGAGGAGAAAGGGATTGTGGGGTGGCCACCCCCTCCCAACCGGAGGATGATTTCTCACTTTCTGTCTCTCTGTCTCTCTTTGTTTTTTCTGGCGAGCGCGTGCAGCCTATAGCAAAAACCTCTCAAAAAAAAAAAGATGAAGACATGACTAGTTGGCCTATTCTGCCAGGTGAAGAAACTAAGAGACAGAGATACATATAAATAGAGCCCCTATTCCAGATATTAGAGTTTATTCAATCATTTAAGTGTGAAATTATTGCTTATATAAAATCGCAATAAGGAAAACAATAAAGTTCATAAAAATAGCATGGGCATTTTTATAGTTGCCTATCTGGAGTCAAGAAGATAATAAAAGAAAGCAGGACTAACTCCTCCTTCAGTGCCTCTTAGGTAAGACCACCCATCACATTCAGGATCAAGAAGTTCAGGTGAACTATTTCTAGAACACTCTCCCTACCTACTATCCCTATCAATGGTCCCATTGTGAAAAGCACACTCACAGTAGTTGAACTAGTTTTTTGTGTCATCTAATTTGTAAAACTTTATCTATTAAAATAAATATAAAAATAATAATGCATATTTTAGCATACAACATTTCGAATTCTCATTCTGAGCTTTCAGAAGAAAAAAAAAAAAAAAGCCAGGCCTTGTATTTTTGAATTGACTGATAAAGGAAGGTTAATAGTAGTTAGATATTTGTCCTTGGCCATAGAATTGCATAATACTCTTGATTGCAAGACTAGGCTTTTTTCCACTAACACTTTTGTTCCAGAAATTTCTCCTCCTTTTCAGTTATCATTATTAACACTTCTCCACCCTCCACCTTAATTTTTAAAAAAAAAAGAAAAAAAAAAAACAAGCCTCTTAGAAGTATGAAGTACAAAGTTCTGAAAAGTATGATACCTCTGGGATCATTCATGACTGACTGAAATAACTATGCATCATCTGGGAAATAGGGTAAAGAATGTGGGAAGATTATTTCCTTCCTTGAACTAACTGGATGCAACATTCTCTGATTGGCATTCTTAGATTCTCATGGGGAGAATAAAGCTCTAGGTTCCTTAAGTGTAAAACTCTGAACTTAGAGGAATCTTTATCTCTTCTGTGAAAATAGGATCACTAGGACCAAAAGGATGTTTTTACTTTATGAAGAGGAGCAATTGAACCAAGACGATGGCATCTACAAAGTAAGCCAACATTCACAGACTCCAGGTCTGGCTGTGATCAAGCGGCCCAGGCAAACTGAATTCTGGCCATTGTATCACCTAGGGCATAGTCTTTGATGTAATTCAAACTGTTTGTATCAGTGTCAACATAATTTGATATGTAAGACATATATAATTTCATAATAAATTTGTGTTTTTTTGAATTAAGTTACTCATAATAATATACATTCCCTAATAGGGTTTTGAAAATACAGAATATGAAGAAGTAGAACCATGCCTGTTGTCCCAAGGGTCTTCTCTGATATAGGAGCACAGTTAAACTCTCATAGTTTGGGGGATAGTGTGTTATCAGTTTGTGTTTATGGGACAAGATGAATCTATCATTTCATGTAATAGTACCAATAAAAATGGAGAACCTTTTCTGAAAATATACTAGTACTAGAGAGAGGGGAAGAATCAAACATAATTTCACTCTTATGAAGGTCACTGACTGTTTAATTCTATTAAAGTTGTCAATTTAACCACTCAACATGTATGAGGTTCTGTGCTACACACACACACACACACTATATATATATATATATATATATATATATATATATATATATATAAAAATAAAGGGGGATTTATTTGTGAAGCAAATCCCATCCTCAAAGAGACAGAGATACATTCCTAAATAACTACATATCACAGCAGTTGTTTGCACAAAGTATTATGTTAGCATGAATGTAAGAATGACCAATTCTGCATGCAGACAAAAGTTGTGAAAACAAATCCAACAAATGTTTGAAGCTGTTGGGATGTCCAGTAAGATCAATCTTAGTCTTCTGAGACAGTATTCCAAACCCTAACTCAATGACCAGTGGTTGATTCAGCGGCTGCACAGACACAGATTTATTTAACTACCAGCCCATGTCTGACACAAGATTGGTTTCACTGGTTAAGTTTTCTTTAGTGTGGTTACATTTGGTTTTCTCCTTCCATTTCATAAACTGAGATTAGAAACCTGGTCCAGAATGTGACTAAGTCAAGTCTTCAGTCATAAAATTTCACAAGGAAGAAAGATAATTGCATGTATGTGCAGGGCCAGATTTCAGGGAGGCAATAGTCGCACTAGCCTCAATAGAAACGATGACCAAAGCAGTTACAGCTCAGACTCTGCTCTTCCCAGCACAACTGAGTGAGACCATTCTGACATTTAGTCCTTTAACCTTAGATGGGCATTATTTCATTCAACTGATTAAAAAGCATGTAAAATGATGTGGCCTTATAAAGGAAATCTTTGGTCTCTGGCCTCTCAGTACCAGTTAATTTTTCCCAGTATCCCGTTATCCATCAGTAATATCAGTGTCGGGTCCTAATTTATATCAAACTGAGAATCAGTAATAAACGAGCCACCTCATTTATTATGTAGTACATCCAGAGGAGAGATGGATACTTAAACCAACAATGAAAAGTCTGATTCCAAAATACTATGTGAGCTGAAGAAGGGTTCAGACCACAGACACTGGAAAAACCAGAGGTGGAGGAATACTGGTTTTCTTTATATTACTAACTAGCTATCTTAGGTATATAGCTACTCAGATGCATGTAATCTAGTCTTAAATGGTAAGTAGTACATTTGTTCATGTTGTTTTGCAAATATTAATAAAAAATATACAGGATAAACTATAAGTACGAAATGATGAAGCCACCATTAATTGACATATGTAAGATTATTTGTAAGTCTTTCCACTTATATATAATATATTTAAGCAGGAACAATATTAAGTTTTCTGGGGAAAAAAATTAATTAGGTAGAAGACTTTTGAGCACCTCTGTAGCCTGATGGTTGAAGGAATCAGATCCCATATAACCACCATAGTTCAAATAATGGTCCTGACACCTTAAAAAGCATACCAGGCACATGTGCATGTGTGTCCAAAATTCCAACAGGATAAAGAAATGGAGGAGAAGGGATTGCAGCATGAACACCCTATTAAGGAAGGCTTTCTCTCACAAGCCCCTCTCTGTCTCAGGCAACTAAGAACAAAACAATACTGGGCAGCCTTTGCTGTCTGTACTTTTTAGGGTCTATACAGGAAATCATTGCCCAGACCAATGTTGTGGAGCCTCCCTCCTATATTTTCTTCTAGTAGTTTTACAGTTTTAGGTCTTACATGTAAGACCTAATCCATTTTGAATTGATCTTTGTATGTGGTATGAGATAATAGTCTTTTTTCAGTATTCTGAGAATATCCAGTTTTCCCAATGCCATTTATTGAAGAGAGTGTCCTTTCCCTATTGTACCTTCCTGGAACTTTTGTCAAAATTCAACTGACAAATGCATGGATTTATTTCTGATTTTCTATTTTATTCCAGTGGTCTATGTGTCTGCTATTATACTGGTTCCCACTGTTTTGACTATCATAGCTATAAACTATATTTTTTAATGTATGTGTAGTTTGGAGGGGATTTTGGTTTGGGTTTTTTTTTGTTTGTTTGTTTGTTTGTTTTGTATATTCAGTTCCCACTTCAAATAAGTGCCAATTTGAGGCTTCCTGGAGCCAACGTCCTGGAAATAAGTTCTTTTCACCTGACATGAAATCACCTAATTCCGGTTCCTTAAAAATGCAAGGGAGAGGGGCCTGCAGATGTTATGGTGGTTAAGGTGCCTGACTCCCATGTGGCAAAATCCAGTTGGAGTTCTGGACCAGGAGGCTTAAAATTCACACTGGGTTCATATGCATGCGTGCCCAAAAGCCCAAGAGGAGAATGAAGAAGGGATTTCAGTCATGCTACCCCCCCCCCCCCCCATCTCACTTCTCCTCTCTCTGCTTCTTTCTGGTGAGTGCACATACCCTATGGCAAAAAACGTAAAAAAAAAAAAAGTAAAGAAGAAGAAGCAAAACACAAAAAATCATATAATGTATGATTCCAGTTATATGAAAAATGTAGGACAGGTACATTTGTAACAAAGGAAAGCAACTCTTTGGGGAGATTGCCATGGACTGGGGACAGGTAGGGAAGGGAATGAACTACTTCATGGTTTGAGGGTTTTATTTTGGAATGACAAAAATATTTTAGAGCTAGAGATGGTAGTTGTACAACATTGTGAATGTTCTAAATGCTTCTGAATTGTTTACTTTAAAATGGTTCATTTTAAGTGAATGTAACTGTTATGAATTTTATAAAATGTGTGTGGGGAAAACGTATAGGAAAAAACAATCACACCCAGGAAAAGAATTTCCACTTTGTTTTGGCTATGGTTCTCATTTCAACCTGAGGAATATTTGATTTCTGGTCTTCCTCAATCCTTTTATGAGATTATCATTTCCTTTGCACAAATATAATAATAAGCCTAACAAATCAATGTTACAATTAGAGAAATAGTTAAACTTTCAAAATAAAGTAAATATACCTTTCTTTTTAACTTTCATTCTATGGAATCTCTTGAGCATTTTAGTGATTTCATGGGGGGATGAATACCCATAGATATCTTCTTGACTGTCTGGAAGTTATCTTTCTTTCACTTACAGTTCAGTTGACTTGCAGGTCTTTTAGCCAAAGCTAAAACAGTTGTGGGGACCATCTTATGGCCTCCCCTCTCTCAGTAAGCTGTCACAGAAGCTCTCCAAGGACATGCTACATTTACAGCATATCTATTTCAAAGATTGGCTAATTCCTCCACAGGCTGCAAAAAGTGCACTCTCAAATCATAAAAGAGAAAGACTCTGGCTTTTCCCAGGCCACAAAGCATGACCAAGTTGATTAGGACTCATAATTCACACTCCTGATACCTGAGCTTGATCCTCCGAGAAACAGCTGCCCTATAAAAGTAGAAACACAGAACGTATATCACACTGTTCAGGCAGCCATAGTCACAGCTTTGCATCCACAATAAATGGTCTCTGCCATGTTTGGCCAGGGCTGTCCTGAAACGAAACAATAAGAGTGAAAAATAGCCATTATTTATCGAGTTCACCTACCCTTAACATCAAATCAAACCCTAGCTTACACAGTTCACAGACTCCAAAGAGCTGAAGACGGAAAACTCCTCAGTGGACAAGTGACCCATTCCCAAGAGCTAGCTGGACCTTCCCCCAAAGACACAAGTCAGTATCCAGGGCTCACTCTGATATTTGGAGCGATGAAGCAATCAGTCTTGTGCAGTGGCACACACCATTGAGGAGGGTGGGCCTCACTGGTGCCTGCCAGAGTCCTGGTGGCTCAGAAAGGAGCCGCTACTTGTAAGCAGAAGGTAATAGGAAGTGAGTGTCCTGATCAAAGTTACACAAGGAAACTTTTTATGGTCATGTACATCAAAAGGAGAAATGCGCTGTGAAAGAACATGTTTTGTAGCTTAAGGGAAAGTCACATTATGTGGGAAAACCAGATGGGTGAATGATCTTCTGGAGAAGAGAATGCTCATCTTGGTCTATGTGCTGTGACAGATCTTTCTTCTATGAAAAAGGGCTCTGAAGTGACACTACATATTATAAGGATAGGCATGCAGGCTTCAGAATTGACCAGAAGTGGCTTTGAATCATAGTCCTAATACTTTCTTCATTCATTTGATCATTCAACAGGTATTTCTAACTGACTATTGTGTGCTTGAGAACCAAGTGTTGAACACACTAGGGTCCTCCTCTTAAGCTTATCACCCAGGGATTATTGGTGAAAAGTTAAAAGCTGATAAGGGCTTTAATGAGCAGTGACACAGGGGGAGCTATGAAAGCAAAGGATTGACACAGGCCAGGATTACTAGAGGAAACTACATCTAAGCTGAGTCATGAAGGCCAAGTGAAAATTCTCAAAGTGAAATGTATGTGCATGGTGAAGAGGTACAATGAGGAATAGAAAGAGTATACATAAAGACCCATCAATAAGGACCAGCAGATGGCATAATAGCTACGTCGCTGGACTCCCAAGTAATCGACCACAATTCAAGTCCCAGACCTGGTGACTTAAACTCACGCCAGGCGTGTGTGCGTGCATGCCCAAGATCCCAAGAGGAGAACGGAGGAGAAGGGATCGCAATATGGCCATCCTCCCTTGGATTGATTTCTCACTTTCCATCTCTCTTATCTCTCTCTGTCTTTCTGGTGAGCACACATGCCCTATACCAAAAATCTCTCCAAAAAAAAAAAAAGAAAAAGTAGAAAAAAAGACCCATCAATAATGACTACCCAGGGATCAAAGAAAAGTAAAATGGACGTAGAGTTGGTAGAATCATGAGAAAGCATTTTTAGAGGCAGATGGTTAAAAAAAGAGACTTGAGAATTTTACATGAGGACGTGATATAGGGACATGTTAGAAAAATGTTACAAATCAGATGACTTTGGGCAAACTACTTAATGCCACTGAGCCTTGCCTTTAAGGTATTTAAAACTGTACCTTGCTGCACAAATTAAATGAGATAATGTATATAAAATCTCGTTATCTGAATCCTAGTTACTAATTACTCAGTAATAACCATAACAAAACATCCATTCCCTTAAATCTGAAGTAACTTTCAACCTTCACTTTGTGAACAAATTTCAATGTTTTATAAAATATTTTCTATAATATTTTCAGGTACAAACAGGGTAATTCGGTGTTTTAGCTTTCGTGAAGTTTCTGATGTCCATTAATTTGATTATTTGCATTCATTTACTGTGAATCTACTCTGTGCCATTCACTAGCCTTGCCATCAGAGATGCAATGATAAAGATGTTGACTGAATGATTCAGTTGGAGAAAGGAACTATTGCTTAAATTAAGTATTCAGAAAATTACCGTGGTTTAGTGTAACTTGGGGTTTGTCGCCACAGTTACCCCACCCTCTATCTAAACCTCTCCTTTTTCATTATAAAAAAAAAAATTTCATTTTTGGTGTTTATAATGTCCCATTTCATGATCTGGGTGTTAATTTCAAAGCCAGATTTAGTTTGAGAAAATTTACCGACATTTATACTTACCTGGGTATCTTTTTGCCAGGCTAAAGAGAGTACATTTGTAAGACTCTCTTCCATCCAGAGATTTAAAATGAAAAGACTTAAAAGTTCATGGAGGGACCAACAGTTACCGTAATGGCTATGTCACTGTACTCCCATGTAGTCGACTGTGTAGTCGAGTCCTGGACCTGGTGGCTTAAACTCACTCCGGGTGCGTGTGCATGTGTGCCCAAGATCCTGAGAGGAGAATGGAGGAGAAGGGAATGCAGCCTGGACATCCCCCGGGGAGTGGTTTCTTGCTTTCTATCTCTCAGTCTCTTTCTCTGTCTTTTTGGCTAGCGCATGCGCCCTATAGCAAAAACCTCTAAAAAAAATTGTTTTAATGTTCTTTTAAATGTGGATTTATGAAAAAACTGTGCATGGATTGAAGTATTTTACACCAAAATAAACTCATATTTTCATTCCATTTTCCCATAGATTTTTTGAAGTTTCTTTGTATTACTGAGTTCTAGCCAATGAAGAAGTACAGGTGCTGAGTGGCATAGCCATTACATCTTTCTAAAGGAATCTGGGAGTGATCATCCCCAATTTACTCCTCAATCCTGTGACCCCCAAATCACAGTGAAAGCAAGATGTGAGCCTATCTTGAATCATGAAGACAAGAACCATATTCTAGAGAGATTTGCAAGGTTACCTGGAGGCCCTGCCTGACAACTTTACACCATTGCTACATCTCCAGATTTAGTTTACATGATAAACTAATTATTATTTTTTAAATGACCTTTTACTTTGATTTTTTTCTGTTAATCGAGACAATATTATTTTGTTCAATCATAGTCAAGAAAATCCAAATGATATTTTAAGATAGAGAGAGAGAAAGAAACAGAATTACCTAAAAGAGCAATAGAAATAGCAGAAAACTCAGAGTCATAAAGGTCTGGTCTTACTTTTCTAGTGTCTCATTGGAACATTCTCAAACATACAAAAGAGATCAAAATGCTCTTTTCTTCATTGTTAGTGTTCTTTCCTGGTAGCAACCTAGCTGAATCTAGTTAACGTAAAAAGGAAATTTATGGAACCAGCAGTTAGCGTAATGGCTATGTTGTTGGATTCCCATGTAGTCGACCGTGGTTCGCATCCCAGACCAGGTATCTTAAAACTCACACCAGGCGCGTGTGCTTGCGTGCCCAAGATCCCGAGAGGAGAATGGAGAAGAAGGGATTGCGGCGTGGCCATCCCCCCCGGGGTATGATTTCTTGCTTTCTGTCTCTCTGTCTCTCTCTGTCTGGCGAGCGCATGCGCCCTATAGCAAAAACCTCTTCAAAAAAAAGGAAGGAAAAAAAACATGAACAGGAAATTTATTAAAGTGCTATTAAATATCTCACAAAATAAATTGATAGACTAGTGTTCATGTTTAGAAATGAAGCAAAAATCAAAGTCAAATATCAGAATAGGCAACAAGGGACATTTTATCATCTCAGAGTGCCACACCTGGACTGAAGAATCCCAGCCATTTTCCTCTGGTGCAAGTCACTTGATTCAACATGCAAAGTTCTGTGGAAAAGACTCTGATTGATTAAGTGTAGATCACAAACCCCTTCCCTTCTTTGAAGCAGTGAAAGAGAAAGGAGAGAAAAGAATATACCCGCCTTCAGGGACCTCTGGTTCTCTATTAAGAGTGCAGTGGACATTGATTTATAGTTCCACCGAGAATGTACAA
Source organism: Tupaia tana (assembly GCA_026018925.1). Classification (NCBI taxonomy): domain Eukaryota; kingdom Metazoa; phylum Chordata; class Mammalia; order Scandentia; family Tupaiidae; genus Tupaia; species Tupaia tana. Next base: position 81,554,634 of record JAKSZU010000008.1, read on the forward strand.
ACCAGGGGCTAGTTAGGGCCTTCAAATTAATGAAGACTTGGACAGTCATAAATCAACAACTGTCTGCTTTTCCTACCTCACACCATTCTTGAGAGTAGAATAAATTAGAGACAAATTTCAGAAAACTGAAACCTCCAATGCAAATGCTTATTGTTGTAACTATTATTATTTATGTTATTATTATTATCAGAATTTATGGAAAATGGAAGTCTTTCAAAACATGGTCATTTCAAATTCTGAGAAATTCTTTTTACTAAAGAAACCACATTTTGGGACCCACAGTTAGAGTAATGGCTATGTCGCTGGACTCCCATGTAGTCAACCGTGGTTCAGGTCCTGGACCTGGTGGCTTAGACTCATGCCAGGTGTGTGTGTGTGTGTGTGTGTGCCCAAGATCCCGAGAGGAAAATGGAGGAGAAGGGATTGTGGCATGGCCATCCCCCCTGGGGGGTGATTTCTCACTTTCTGTCTCTCTGTCTCTCTCTGTCTTTCTGGCGAGCGCATGCACCCTATAGCAAAAACCTCTCCAAAAAAAAAAAATGTATGTGTGTGTATCTAAAATCTCCCCACCTTTTGGGAGTGAACAGTGCTTTTTTATCAGCTATGCCATATATCACACTAATACATACATAAAAAAAGATACATTACCCTAGAAAAACACCAAGTATCATTATTTTTAATACAAAGTAAATTCCTGGACTATGTAACCAGAAGTATCTGGGTTCAAATTTTGGATTCCCTTCATAGGCTCCACATAGTGCCTATCAATGTAAATTAATGTAAACTCATAAACCATTCCTTGTTCTTCAAGAACTTAGAATCCAGGCAAGACATAAGAGTAGACATATTCATTGAAATACCTTGGACCACAAATAGCCCAAACAACCAAACTGAAGTTAGCTCCAATAATACAGCAATAGTTCATGAAGCTTTGAGAATAGATATCCAAAGAGGTAAGGCAGATTTCAGAGTTGATTTCAAACAATGGCTTTGGTGGCATTTCTCTGTGGCTTGGCTCAGTCTTCCTTTATGTTTTGACTTCTTTAGGCTAACATCTGTTGTGGTTACAAAATGCTGGCAGATCTTCCAAACTGGGTGGACAACAATAATATCCATAAAAGTAGATATTATTTATTTTTCTTTCCCTTTAGAATACACTGTACAACTGAGTATTCAATAAATATCTCCAAGATAACAATGTACTTGTATAAATGCATGAAACAGTTAAATAATAATCTATGAAAGACGTGATTAAATTCACATTTTAGACTCATAAACAATAGATTAAAGAAATTATAAATTGAGAGGTCTTAGCAGCTTCTAAATAATAGTATGCTTCATAGACAGAGAGGAATAGAAATAGCATTCCAGACGTACAGTTGGCCCTCTGTTTAAAGCAAATGAATTCATAAATGAAAAAAGATATTACAATTTCAGAGGAACTTTCCATCCATTCCAAGTGGTTTCATATTTTGAGTTGCAACACTATAAAGTTATTAGAACACTGAAAATTTCCATGGAACCTTGTATCCTACAGAATCTCACATTACTTCATGTAATAATGATCATGGCCACCTAAAGTAGGAAGATTAATATGTATGATGAAAGTGAGACTTCATATTTTTCACACAGTACTAATTCATTTAATTCTCTATTTTTTTTAATTCTTTAAAACTTTCATTGAGAAATTCCATGTGTCAAGCCATGTGTATGCTAGGTACTTCCAAATCATCCTATATTAAAATAAACAAACAAAAAACTTTCACAATAAGGTTAGTATCTTTATTTTATTCTTACAATAATCAACTAACAAGGGTCAGAGGTGGAATGATGACATAGGTCTGTATGAATTCATTGTAATTGTTTACATTCATTTAAGAGACAAAACTACTTCCAAATATACTCAAGGAGACAATATTAAAAGGAGCAGGTGACACATGATTTTAAAAAGTCACTTCAGGATAGTTACGCAGGCAGGTTATTAGCTATTCCCAGTGCCTTCCTCTAGTCAGACCCTGGGTTAATGTATAAACACTGAAAGAACATAATTATTTTCCTGGAAACTATTGACATTTTAGATTTTTTTTCTCTTAATTGAAACAATGTAATATACCAGGAAGCATCTTGGTAATGGTGTAGGAGGAACTCAAGCCCAATCTCGATTTTGAGAAAATTACAAAGCTTATTTAAGTCATAGTTCATCTGTGAAACAGAGATTGTAATCACCACTGTACTGGATTGTTGTAGCAATAAAATGACATGGAGCTAAAATGCTTTTTATGGACACATGGATGCTTGAGAATTATTACCTTTCCTGTCTTTATTCACCTTGGCTTGTTTTCCATTTCAAATTATAGAGAAGGGAGAGAAAATGAACCAAATTTTGTGAGCTGACTTTGTGTCAGGCCCATTATTATTATTTCATCTTACTGAATATCCGGGTTATGACTTTAGAATCTTGTTTCAGTGTAATATTTTGCGAATGATGGAATTAACAGTATTATTGGGATAGGTCATTTTATGAAACTTCTCAACTAAGACTTGTTTCTTGAAGTATCTTTTGGACTTCTCATTATTTTTTTATTAGTCAGGAATCATTTTGTCTGAAAACAGAAAATACTGAACTCAGAATGATTTTGTCTGAAAACAGAAAAAACTGAACTCAGAATGATTTTGTCTGAAAACAGAAAAAAAACTGAACTCAGAATGATTTAAGACATACTGGAATTTTTTTTTTCTTTTTGGAGATTTTGCTATAGTGCACATGCGCCTGCCAGAAAGACAGAGACAGAGGGGGACCAGCAGTTAGTGTAATGGCTATGTCGCTAGACTCCCACGTAGTCGACCGCGGTGACCATCTCCCCTGGGGTGTGATTTCTTGCTTTCTGTCTCTATGTCTCTCTCTGTCTGTCTGGTAAGCACACGCACCCTATAGCGAAAACTCTCCAAAAAAAAAAAAAAAAATTTCTTTTCTTTTTTTTTTAATTGCCAGAGGATGTCTCCATTCAGTTAAGGAAGCTGAACCCCACATGTCCTACTATAGTTCAAATCCCTGGCACAGAAGCTTGAGAAACTCTTTGAGAACATGTGTGGAAATATGTAAAGTCCAATAGGATGCAGAAATGGAGAAAAGATTGGCAGGACTACACCCAATTCAGGGCGCTTTCTCTCTCTCTCTCTCTCTCTCTCTCTCTCTCTGGCAATTATGCATGCCCTCTGGCAATTTAAAACAAACAAAAGACATACGACTCTGAGTACTAATAAGAAGTGAGGAAAGTATTGCCAGGTAGACAACAAGAAACTTTCACTTTGATAGTCACACAGTACTTTAAATATAGATATGGATATGGATATAAATATAGATGAACATAGGTATAGACAAAGATAAAACATTTGACCAAATTACAAAAATGTATATGATGTTTAGTAACCACATAAAAATATCAATAAAAATGACTCAAACTCTTATTCAGACATAATTACTTTTAATATTTTCATGTATATAGTGTAGAATTAGTATCATATACACATATTAATATGTATAGCACATGTAACTATTTTTGTTTTTGTTTTCAGTTTTTGCTACAGAGCACATGTGCTCACCAGAGAGAGAGAGAGAGAAAGCAAGGAAGCACCCACCATCCCTTCTCCAATCTCCTCTCAGCATTCTGATCATGCATACATATGTGCCTGGTGTTTTTCAAGTCAGAGTCCAAGATTCAAACCACACAGTCAGCCATGTGAGATCCAGCTACCTTAACCACCATGTCATCTGGCTGGGCCCACATACAATTAATTTTGAAAACTGAACGCAGGGACCAGTAGGTGGTGTGGTGGTTGAGGGCACTGGACTCCCACATGGCTGACCACTGTTCAAGTCCTGGACTGGGCAGCTTGCTTTCTCACCCCCGCCCCCTTATCAACACACTATGAGCATTTTCCTATGCCTGGCATTTAAGACCTTAGTATACATTCCTCTTATTATGGTTACCGTAAAACACAATAGCTACATGATGGCTATATCAAAAGTTATCAAAGCATTTTTCCATTATGCATTTTATCACTTCCTAATCCTGGGGGCTATTTCTTAGTGATTTCCACAAGGGACACAAAGATCGAAAACTAAAAGATTTGATAGCCAGAATATTCCAACTAAATACAGGGCTTTTGGAATTCTTGTTTAAAGTCATCCTCAAAGGCAAAACCATGTACCTCAGCCATGATTTCTTAATCTTACCACTATTAACTTTGGTGGCTGGATGAATTTTTGTGAGACTTTTCTGTATAGTATAGTATAGTCTTAGCAGCACACTTGGCTTATATCCACTAGCCGCAACTCTTCCTCAGTTGTGACAGTCGAAATCTCTCTAGACATAGCTAAATATCCTTTGGGGGATAAAATCAGTCATGGCTTATCTAGGCTGAAATGAATACCCAGTCTGAGGGAGTCTCTTGTTCATTTCTTCTATATCAACAGAAAATATAAAGGAGTGGAAACATTGCCAGAAATGTTCTCCACCCATTCTCCCTATGCCAAAATCAAACAGTAGAAGTTAGTCATGGAAATCAAAACAAAAAATGGAGACACTTATATTAATTCTCTGGAATTTTCCTGATAGAAAATCAATACTGTCAATAAGATGTCTGCTAGTCAATCTCAAATAATTCATTTTCTTTTATCACTCCACTTACAGAATCCATTACCCTTTGCCCATCCTATTCAGTATAAATTACAATCAACTAATATCTAAGCCCAAGGCCAGAGAGACAAAGTGAATCAAGAGAGATCAAATGAGCAAAACGGATCCCACCACCATGTTCGGAGAAGGTGAAGGCGAGAGGGTCCAAAGAGAAGTTTTCTCTTTCAATAGAGGAAGGTGGCATTACAAATTGAATTGTAGCCCCGCCCTGAAACATTCATATGCTAAAGTCCTAAGCTCAGAATATAGCCTTATTTGATAATAGAGTTATTTCACATGTAATTTGTTAAGATGAGTTTATACCAGAGTAGGATGAACCCCCTAATCATACATGAGTAGCGTTCTTTTAAACAACAATAAAGATGAATGCACACCCAGGAAAAGAATAGCATGTGAAAAGCCCCACATGCCAGGGACCTACCAGCAGCCTGAGGCAGATCCTTCCTTGGCACCTTAGCTCCTCCTGAGGGAGCATGGCCCTCCGACACCTCCCCTCCGACACCTCGCATAGACTGCTAGCCTCTAAGACTGTGAGACAATAAAGTCCTGCTGTTCAAGCTGTTCAATTTTTTGATACTTGTTACAGTAACACTAGTAAATACACGGGATCATCATTAAAAGAAAGGTAGCTATGCCAGGTGAAGTTTTGGGAAGGAAGCTGAATAAAACACAGGAGCCAGCCCAGCTTCCCACTCTCTGAGATGAGATATGGATTGAAATACATGATTCAAATCAAAGTGAATACAGAATTACATTCTCGGATCAGTGTCTAGTGGAAAGTAAAATTTACTTGTTCATATACTTTAACCAACTTTCTTTCTATAAAGTGTTGATTTCTAATCATCTTTGTCACTTTATGGATATAGCACTGTGTCTGAATAATCTGGGTTTCAGCATTCTGTGTCTCCGTATTCACAGATCAAGAAACCTGAGTTTAAGAATCTAGTCCAGCCATGGAGATACAGCTGGTAGGGTGCTGCTGTAAGATACCAGGGCCGTATGGAAAGACCTTGGGTTCAGTTCCCAGATTAACCTGCACACATGGGCACCCCTGCAGGGGTAGTGGATATCCCTGGCTGGATGGACAGGAGAAGGAGTAGGAGGGGGGTCCAGAATCTTGGCGTGACAATTCCCTGTGAAGGATCCCTGTCTTTCTTTCCCTCCAAACCCCCCCCCCCCATGAAAGAAAGAAAAAAGAAAGAAATTTAAGGGAGGGAGGGAGTGAAGAGGGAGGAAAAGAAAAAAAGATGTCACAAAAAAATTTTTTTAAAAAAATCTTATTTCCAAATTGGTCACCTCCATAAAAGAAGTTAGCCAGACTTAGGAATATCATGAGTCAAGAATGAGAGAAAAGGTATGATCTTCTTTGCTTTTCCAGTTATGATCAACCCCTCCAATAGTGCTCTCGCCTCACAGTCTATAATATAAAAAGCTTTCACATACAAAGACTCACTTGTTTCCTTCAACAACCCTGAGAAGTTAAAGAGAGGGCTGGTACTATTTCACAGATGGAGAAACTGAGGCTTTTTAGACTGCGTGACTTTCCCAAGGGAAAACAGCTATTTGAAGTGGCATTTTTACTACACCAGAAGCATCTTCTGTCATGACGGAGATATTCCAGCACACATAGATAAAAGATTCTCTCTGCCCATTCCATTTAAGAGGACATTTCATTCATTCTTATATGTTCCAAGGACCTAAGACAGTTTGAAGCTTTGATAGAGACTTAAGATCTTGATTCCCACCATGGCTTTCGGGCTTCTTGACCTTCCTATTAACTTACCAGACTTGAGTCATAATTCCAAATGATCTCCCATGGGTTCTTTGACTCAAGAGAACCTCATAAAAGCAATGCTGGGAAATTGGGCACTAATGTGAGGATTTCACACAATTGAGCTATCCTTGCGGAGTCCCAGATCAATACTACCAAAATCTTACTTTTCCACTGCCTCCTGTGATTCTAGCATAAAAAGATGTATTTCTTATTGAGGTGCAGTAGTTTTCATTTGTCTTTGCCAAGCAGCATCATAAAGCCAGCCCAGAATCTAGGGTTATGGTTTGTTTCCTTAGACTCATGAAATGATAGTTCTGGAAGTGATGTGAGAGTGTTTTCTCACTTAAAACACTGAGACCTTTAAGCAAGAATCTATTTGGCCAGTGCCATAAGGAATGGATAGCAGGGCCGATACTAAAATGTAGGGTTCCTAATTCCTAATTTCAATGTTAACCTATATTCATTGACCCAAATGTTTGTGTCCAAAGCATCATTATTTCTCTTCTACTCCCATTTTATAGATCAAAGCCATAACCACTGTGAGTTGTAATTTGTCAGGCATAATTGAAAATGTCAAACTGATCCCATGTCACACTTCCTGTTGTCTGCAGTAGTTTCCACTTCTTCAACATTAAGTAACAAATTATTGTTTTATTTATTCAACATTTATTTAGAAATAACTGTATCTTACTCATCCCATTCACTTCTCATACTATGAAGGTCAGAGTACAACAGGGGAAGAAGATATCCACAGAATTAAAGAAATAAACTTTGGTAGAAATAATTACACAAGAAATGAGACATAGAAGATGAAGGAAGAAGTAACTTACTATTGTAATGGAAGTTATAGGGCTAGGGAAAAATCTTCACAACAGGAGTGACATTGGCTGGACATTGAATTCTGGGAAGGAGTTTGTTATATGAAGAATTCAAAAGAGTGTGCTATACAAAAACAGTAGCAAAATCAAATTATAACAGTGTGGGGTCACTTAGAACAGAGTTGTAGAGTCCCTAGAAGGGAAAAAAGGGGGCTATGGCTAAAATGTTAGAACACAGCTAGGTAGTGAGGAATCTTTAAGGCTCTTGAAAACATAAGGAGGTTAAGTTTTGCACTAAAGATGCTAGGGAGCCATTTCAAGCAAAGCAGTGATAGGTTAGATATGTGTTTTAGAAAGGTCACCATAACACTAGTGAGGATGATGGGTCAGAGAGAGAGAGTGGATCGAGATTAAAGTCAGGGAGAGCATTTCAAGTATTTCAATACTCTTGCCAATAGACGATGAAAGTCTAAACTAGGAAAGTGGACTTGGAGGAAAATTAGAGTGCAAGGGAAATTGAAGGGTAGATGGGATAACACACTGGATATTGGTGATGAGGGAGGGAGCAGAGGTGAAAGTAACCGGATACTCTGGTTTTGGTGACTGTTACGTGGTCATGACTGTTCTTCCCTAGAACAAATTTTAACTATTCAGAGTCACCTGTTCTTTCAAAATCTGATAAAAACTGGAGCCTCGACCCAGAAAAAGGTACATGTGGACATATGCAGACATTTTTTTTATTCAATTTTGGGTGGCTCATGAATTTTATGAAGTCCCAAAATGAGCAGAACTTCAGATTTTACTTTATGAGAGATGTTTAAATGAAAAAATACTGTGAAGCCCACATTGTTAGTTATTACTGTCATAGAATGAATCTGTCTCCTTCTGGCAAGCTGGATATCTGCACTCTAATGTAGCAACAGGAGCAAGACTGAAAGCACTTGTTTCATGGGGGCCCTGCATAGGAGTGATAGAGAAACAGTGGACATAAAGCACAGCGGGAGAGAAAGATGATTACCACTGCCTCCCAGGATTTTCTGAGTCCTTGCAGAGTCATAATGCTCAATGGTCCAGTACATCCCATGTTTTCACCATCTTTCCAGTTGAGATTCCATTTAACATTCACAATTACCTTATGACATTAGCAGCTGAAGACTAGTAGATCTATGTGCCAAAGTGAAATGATCAAAGCCCAGGGATGGAGTAACTTTCTTCACCAAGGTCACATACAGCTACTCGGCAAAGATAGGACTAAGCCTGTTTCCTATCTCTTCAAGGCCAGTTTTGCTCAGGATAAGTTGTTCTGAAATATCAAGATGAAAGACTTGCTTCTGATCTGGGCACTGATCCAGTCTCTGTGTCATGCCAATGATCTCATTAAGAGTAGTTGGTATCCATGATACTGCAGAGAGCTCAAAAGTCAAAAGGCAGAATAGAAATCTTGAGCTGAGTCATTAAGGATACTGTCTGCAGTTTTAGACAGTCTTGGGTTCAAATGCCCACTCCCTGACATCTTTATGAGGTTGACCAGCTACATAACCTCATTGGCCTTCACTGTCCAAATATGTAAAAAAGGGATTATAATACTCATCTCAAAATTTTCCAGACTCAAGTGATAGGTAATAGGAAATGCTCTCCATAAGTACTGGCTCCTTTTCTAAGGGCTTCAGCAGGCACAGTAATTTCTGAGGTCATAGATTCTGTTCACACACTCTTGACATCAGTCCTCTTGTCTTATTTTGCCAAATGAGGGCAGCCAACCTGTCAAATATCTGAGACCTTAATACTTAAAGGTGAATCCTTGCAAACTTGGCAAAGTTCAATGGTCTACTATTTAATGATGGCCTATTTTTAAGCACATGATCAGTAAAGGAGAATAGTGAAAGAGAGAACAGTAAAAGGCTGTGAGTGTGGAACTATTCCTGATGAACAGTATGTTTGCAGGATCTGTGTCATGGAACATTCCATCTGTGTTTACTCCTTACAATAACTTCCACCTGTGCACATGTTTAGACGGCCACTTGAAAGATCTCAATGCTGACCATCCATAAAGAAATAAAACTTCAAATGTGTGTGTCTTAATACAACAAATAACATAGCTGATTCAATATTGCTTATAATAATTTTTTCATTTATATAGTTAATGATTCATCTCAGATGAGTACATCTTGCTGCAATAAAGAAGAATGTTTTTCCAAACCATCCTGTTGCAAAAAGGAAATGGGAAAACCAACAAGAACCAAAAGAAAAGTTAAAAAAAAAAGAAAAACAGATGCCAGCAAATCCTATGGTGGTTAAGGTGCTGAATTCCACATGGCTGACTCAGACTTGGAAAGCATACCCAGAATCCCAAGAGAAAAATGGAGGAGAAGAGATTATGGCATGGCCATCCCCCCAGGTAGGGATGATTTATCTTTCTCTTTCTCTCTCTCTCTCTGTGTCTCACTCCACCAAGTGCACACACCCTATAGAAAAAAAACTTTTAAAAAAGTATAAAACAAACAAAAGCAAAACACAGTCTTTGGTATGCACTTGTTAGCTTTATGACTTTAAACAAATCAGTTAACCTCCTGAGCTTCCATTTCTTTGTTTTCCAACTGAACATATAATGCAAGGTCTTCACGAAAAAGACTATAAACACTCATATTCAACTAAAGAATTATTATCCTCTTTCTGAGCTTCTGTCTTGCATTCTATTGCTTCCCATAAAAGCACTTAGGATTCATTGCATTCAAGGACATGCACTTTGGCTGAATTTCTGGACAGCGCTTACCTTTCTGGAATCTACTGTTCTTCCTTGTTACCCTTAAATATAACCAATGGGATCTGTGTATGATCCATTTCCTCAGAAGGATATGGATGGCAAAGCATGAACTTTGTAATCAGCTAAACAATCTGAAAGTAAGTGAATACAGTACAATAAGATACTCTGAAAGAGAGAAAAAGAGACCACATTCAAAGAACTTTTATTGTAGTATATTTTATAACTGTTTTACCTAATTAGTTAATACTGTTAATCTCTTCTTATACCTAACATAAGTTAAACTTTATTATATGTATGTATGCTATATATATATATACACACAATACACATACACATATATATATACACGTATATATATATATATTATATATACATATGATGTTACACACACACACACATATATATGTGTGTGTGTGTGTGTGTGTGTGTGTGTGTGTGTTGTTTTGGTACTATCCATGCTTTTAAAAATCCTCTGAGGGTCTTAAAACATATAACCACAAATAAGGGGTAATTATGATAAAATGAAATTATACAGCATGTATATTTCTCTAACTTTGTTCACTAAATGTTCTGAGATTCATTCGTATTGTTGCATTTATCAGTAGATCATTACTTTTTTGTTGTTGAGAAGTATTCCATTGAATAGATATAATAATTTATCCATTCCCCTTTTGACTGACATGTAGGTGATTTCTAGTTTTTGGCTACTAAGACTAAAGCTGCTATAAAAATTCATGTACAAATCTTTTTGCGAACATATGTTTTCCTTCTCTTATGTAAATATCTAGGGATGGAATTTGTCTTTTTAATTTTAGCCTTTCTAATGCATATGTAGTGGCATTTCATCATGGTTTTAATTTACATTTCCCTGAAAACTAATAATGTTAGGCTCCATCACAAGTGTTGGTTACATATTTTGTCTGTTCAAATCCTTTGTTGATTTTAATTGTGTTGCTTATTTTTGTGGTTCATTTTTATCACTAAAGATTGAATACTTCACTAAGTAATTTATAAAGAATAGAAGTTTATTTACCTCATGGTTTTGGAGGTCCAAGAGACCACATTTGGTGAGGGTCTTCTTGCAATGGAGACTCTCCACAGAGCCCCAAGGAGGTGCAGGACATCATGTGGGGAGAGTATGCAACTATTACCATGTGCATGTCTTTTAAAGCTACAAGGGTTCAATCATGGAGGCCAACCCTGATGACTTTATGTACCTGAACATATCCCAAAGAGCCCACCTTTTTAAAATTATTAAGAATTATTTATTTATATTTACTTTTTTTTCTTTAATTTGCTACAGGGCACATCCAGAAAAACACAGAGAGAGAGAGACAGACAGACAGACAGACAGAAAGGGAAAGTGAGAAAGCAAGCCACCAGGTGTGGGACTCAAACTGTAGTTGGCTGTGTGGGAGTCCAGAGCCTAAACCACCATACCACCTGCTGGCCTAAGACCCCACCTCTAATACTATAATCAGGTTAAGTTTTTATCCTCTTAATACCATCAAATAGCTCACATTAATGGGGACACATTCAAACCATAATATTTGTCTTTCATTATTAAATGCACAAAGTGTTTAGAGTTGTCATATACTTCTGAAGAATTATTTCTTATCATTATGAAATAATCATCTTATTCCTAGTAATGCACAAAATATTAGGTCATCGGGAAAGTCATGACATATGCGTAAATGTCAACGTGTAAATCCCCTGTATCTTCATGTACAGAAAGAAGCATAAACAAACCTGTAAGGTGACTCCAAACAGAAAGAGTATCTGTGCTCTAACGTTCAGTACTGGAATGCAAAGCCATGACAATACAGTAAGCAGACACCAGGAGGCCACCGGTGATCTCTGGTCCCTGGTATTCCTGTCCTTGAGTAATTCCTCCTCCTTTATACAGGCCAGGCCTTCGGACACAATCCTAATATTTTAAATGATACGATGTCACTTTTGACATTAAGTTATAAAAAGTACAACATCCATGTTGGGAGTTCTCACTCATCCTCACAGCTTGGTTGCCCAGGGAAAAGCCAGCTGCCATCATGCAAAGAGGTAGCTCTACGAGGAGAGGGTGGGAGAGGAAGGGACAGGGTAAGCAATCACATGGGTCAGCTTGGAAGCAGATTCTCCCTGGTCAAAGCTTTAGGTGAGCCCTCAGCTTTCTTGACAACTTAAGAACAGCCTCATGAGAGATGCATAGCCAGAGGTGCCCCATAAACCATACCCAAATTATTGGTCTACTGATCATGAGATGATACAAGTGTGTTCTTATAAGCCACTGGGTATTGAAGTAATTTCTTATGGACCTGTAGATAACTTATTCAGTCTGTGACAATAGAAATCTCGGCACTTTCCAACAAAACCGACTGTCATATGTTCTTTGCTACTATCACTACCATGATTTCTATGACCAAGATTGCGCATTTATTGAAAAATTCCAAGGCTTTCATTTTACTCTGTCTAAATATGTCTTCATTTCACTCTGTCTCCAACATCTTGTACTTGCTTTATGTACTGTGAATATTTCTGGTATGTTAACTAATCAGAAGCAATGTATATTAGAAAGAAAGTGGTTATTGGATTCAGACAGCTCTCAATTCACACCTCAACCTCTCTACTTACTGATGTGACTGTGGTCAAATTAAATAATCCCTGTGAACCTGAGTTTCATCATTTGCAAAGCCTGATAAATACTGGAACAGGAAACCCAAAAGGTGCAATTGGACCATAGACCAGGAACAACTAACCTAGCTAGGAAACTACAAAGAAAGCATTCTGGCAGAAATGATGTTTGAGCAAATTCAAGAAGGATGAATAGAGGTTATCAAGAAATACTGGGGAAAAACAATGTTCTTGGCACAGGAAATAGCTTATACAAAAGTCTGACATATTTAATAGGCTGAAAGAGTACAGCGTTTAGGAGAAAAGTGGCCAGGGATCAATCTGCAGACATTGACAGGGTTCGGATACTGACATTGACTGCAGAAAAATCTTGAACTTCTTTATTAAAACTATTAGGAGTCATTGAGAGTTTTAAGCAAGAATAATGAAATAATTATATTTGTACATTAAAAATATCACTCTATCTCCAGTACAAGGCAGGGAACAGAAAACTTTTTTATAAAAGGCTGGATAGTTAATATTTTGTATTTTGGCTCAGCTGTGGTGGTGCAGCAGTAAGGGTGGAGCTGGGTGATAGTGGAGGCGATGGAAGTCTCTAGGTTCCTGTCCTAGGTCGAACTGAAACGCATGGCGTACCTGATCCCATGGGCTGCAGGGATGGAAGAAGGATTGCAGAATAAAGGAGGCAGCGAGCCTTCCTCTCTCTCAGGAAGTAAATAAATAGGGACTAGCAGATGGCATAATGGTTATGTCGCTGGACTCCCATGTAGTCGACCACAGTTTGAGTCTCAGATGTGGTGGCTTAAAACTTACACTGGGCATATGTGCGTGTGTGCCCAAAGTCCCAAGAGGAGAATGGAGGAGAAGAGATTGCAGCTGGCCATTCCCATGGGGAATGATTTATTGCTTTCTGTCACTCTGTCTCTCTCAATCTCTCTGGCAAGGACACATGCCCTATAGCAAAAATCTCTCTTAAAAATTAAATACATAAGTAAACATTTTTTTAAATATTTTGAGTTTGGGGGCCAGCAGATAGTGTGGTGATTAAGGAACTACACTCCCACATGGTTGACTGCTATCTGAGCCCTGGGCTTGGTGGCTTGAAAATTATGCCGGGTATGAGTGTGTGAGTGCCCAAAAACTCCTGAGAGGAGAATGAAGGAGAAGGGATTGTGGCGTGGCCATCCAACCTGGTGGGTGATTTCTCACTTTTCCTCTATCTCTTTCTGGTGAGCACAAGCACTCTATGGCAAAAATATGTTCAAACAATTTTTTTTTATGTTTTGTGGTTCATATGGTCTCTATTACAACTATTCAACTCCGTGGTAATAATGTAAAAACAAATGTGAACAATGTAATGGGTGGGCATTATTGTATTTAAATTTATTTTTTAAAAAAAGGCAGGCAGGATTTAGCTCATAAATCTTTATTTGCCAATGCCCAGTGTGAAATGTGCAAGAAAAAAACAAGCATGCAGACTAGTATTTAGGACATTTAGTCAATTGCTTAATTTGTTCATTTAGTAAGTCTCTTGGGAATTCTTATACATATGGAGAATTCTTTTTAAACATTTGGGACACAGGGATAACAGGACAGACACAGTTCTGTTCCTGGCAGAGGATATAATATGGTTAATGAAAACAAATAAGAATGGTCTCAAGAATAAAGTTTGTGGGAACCAGCAGTTAGCGTAATGGCTATGTCGCTGAACTCCCACGTAGTCGACCGCAATTCGCGTCCCGGACCTGGTGGCTTAAAACTCACGCCAGGCGCGTGTGCGTGCGTGCCCAAGATCCCAAGAGGAGAATGGAGGAGAAGGAATTGCGGCGTGGCCATCCCCCCTAGGGGGGTGATTTCTCGCTTTCTGTCTCTCTGTCTCTGTCTTTCTGGCGAGTGTATGCACCCTATAGCAAAAAGCTCTCAAAATAAACAAAACAAAACATAATGTGAGGCTGAAGTGCTAATACAGAAGTTAAGTGCAGAGTGGTGGAAGCTGGATTTCATATGGCCAACTGCAGTACCAGACTTGGAGGCTTGAAAAATATGACATGTGTGTGTGGCTAAAACCCTGATGGAAAGAAGAAATGCAGGAAAAAAGGATGGTAGCATGACCATGCTGTAGTGGGATGTGCCTGCACTCTCTGGCTCTCATTCTTGCTCTCACTCTCACTCACTCGCACCATGCATGTACCCTCTGGCAGTACATATATATACAATGTCAAGTACATATTTACTGAATGATTGAATAGATGTAAATAAATCACATGAAGTTCCTGACAAATAAATCTAATATAGATTTTTAAAGATACATCAAGAACTGTTAGGCATTTTCCATATGTGCTTTCATCTAACACTTAACAATACCTTTTTATGGTGGCCATTATCAGTCTCATTTTACCAATGAAAAAAATCTAGTCCTCAAAAGCTGGACCACTTGGGAACCAGCAGTTAGTGTAATGGCTATGTCACTGGACTCCCATGTAGTCGACCGCGGTTCGCGTCCCGGACCCGGTGACTTAAAACTCATGCCGGGCACGTGTGCATGCGTGCCCAAGATCCCAAGAGGAGAATGGAGGAGAAGGGATTGCAGCATGACCATCCCCCCTGGGGGGGTGATTTCTCGCATTCTGTCTCTCTGTCTGTCTCTGTCTGTCTGGCGAGCGCACGCGCCCTATCTCTCAAAAAAAAAAAAAAAAAAAAAAAAGAAAAAAAAAAGCTGGACCACTTTCTAGATCCTAGGTAGAGAGCAGGCATTCAGACTCTAAAGATGGCTGGCCTCCCTTGCCTTCATATTGCCTGTAAGGGAAATAACACAGGCAAAACGTCAGGAAATTGCAGGCTGGAATTTTATAGCAGGGAACTAAGTAAAGAGTCTGAGATGAGCTCTTCAGAGCCCCACAGAGAACTTAGGATAGGCCTGGGAACTGAGATCAGGAATCCCAATTGCCACTTCCTGCTCTAATCACTTTCCCAAGAGAGTTGTCCCAGCTGTTGCTGAATGGAAGGAAGGCTGAGAGAAATCTTTTAAAACCCAAGCCCTTGTAATAAATTTAGACTTCTGGGGAGGAAAAGAAGAAGAAAAAAAGAAATTGTTGGCTTAAGAAAGTTACATTTCTCTTTCATAAGATCAAGAGCAGTGGACAGAGGAAGGGAAAGTAAATGCAGTCACTTTGACTCCTGGCCCTGAGGGGATGAAGCCTGGTTGCCCTAAAAGCTCACCCACCCTACTTTAAGGGAATGCAGTCATGCCCAGAAATAACGTGGTTATACAAGGAAGGCTTCTGTTTCTCCCTAATGAGTTGATTATATCCTGTCAGAAGTATCATAAGGCCATCAAATGTCAAGTCAATTTTCTCAAACATATTATTTTCATAGCAGCTGGGTCTGACTAACTCTTGAAACAGAGCATCCCATTGTTACATCTTACTGAGAATGTTAGAGTGAAACTCAATTTAAAAAAAGAGAAAAAAAATCTTATAAGACATATGATCCTGATTCATACAAGTTTACAACTTAGTATTTAGAGTCCAATTTTATTAAAATGATTTGGTCACTTAGTTCACAATTAACTCATAAAGTCAGAGGAAATAAATGTGGAATTATTGTTTGCCTCCCAGAGCCAATTTCTCAGAAGACAGCAGGGCCTGGTGTCAGTTACTGATTCTACACCTGAAGCGTTTGAAGGACAAGCTCAGAAGGCTAAAATCCTGAGTTCTAATCTTGGTCTTTCTAACACATGATCCTGAATGAACTTGGTTTTACACATTCTCAAAAGTCACAGGTATAATATCGAGATGAAAAAAAACAGACTTTATAGTCAGACAACCAGAGCCTTGCTGCTTATCTGCTGAGTGGTCTCTAAGTAAACTTATAAAATGGCACACCTTTAACTAGCTAAGGGTTACCGAAGTAAGTAAATGACATTAGATGAGAGATGAGAAATATGGTAAAATGTGCTCAGGGCCAATGAGAGGTAGTGAGAAAGAAGTCATAAAACCTGAAGCTGAAATTAAAAAAGAAGCTCCCAATTTACATCTATTCAAGTTTGCATTGGACGAGTTTCACAATCTTTATAATATCAAATGTGACTTTATCAGGAGGCTGGATTTCCCTTCAAGAATGAAAGCCTGTCACCCTTCACTCAAATGCAGTTTTCATCACAAAATTTTGCTGTTGATATTGTACCTGGTTTTTCCTTATTTTCATTTTTTGTATAATAAGGTGGCAAGATACATAGAATTCTAAAATGACCCCTAGGGTTTCTGGCCTCTGGTGAACATTTAGTTCCCATTCATTCATTCAAACGTTAACATAGATACTATTGTGAAGGGATTTCATGGACAGATGTCCTTAAAGTCCTCTATCAGTGGACTGTAAAATAGAATATGTGACCTAAACACAGGGGTCCTTTGCAAACAGAGTTTGCTCAAGTTAGCAGAGAAAAGAAAGAAATACAAACCATATGAGTGACCTAGCACATCACTGCTTGCTTGAAAAATGAAAGGGCTGCATAGCAAGGAATGCAAGAGGCCATGAGAAGCTGCAGACAGACAACCTACAAAGAAACAGAGACGTCCGTCCTACAGCTATAGCAATTGAATTCTGCCAACAGAATGAACCTGAAAGATGATTTTTTTTCTTCTTTTTTCTAAATCCTGGAGAAGAGAATTCAGTCTAGATGACATCTTTTTTTCTTTAATAATTGTTTATTTAATTTGATTTATTTTTATTATTATTATTTTCAATTTGCTATAGGGCATATGCACTCACCAGAGAGAGACACAGAGGGAGGGAAGAAGGGAGGGAAAGAGAGAGAAAGAGTGAGAGAAAGAGAGAAAGTAAGAAAACAAGTCACCAAGTACAGGACTCAAACCGCAGTCAGCCATGTGAGAGTCCAGTGCCTTAAGTGCCATGCCACCTGCTAACTTCTTAATTCCAGTCTTGTGGCACCCTGGGCAGAGAACTCAGCCATGTCATACTTGGCTTTCAACCTACAGCACCATGAACAATTAACGGGTATTGTGTTAAGCCACTAATTTTGTGGTAATTTCTGAAATAGCACTAGAAAACTAACACAGTTGGTCTGGATGCCTCAAAAGCTAAAAGTTGCTCTAAGTCCTCCAGTCTCTGAAAGAGCCTGATTTGTTTATGGAAAGATTGACAGTAGTAACCCTAGTTACTCACTTTAAAAATGTACATGCAGGGATCAGCAGTTGGTCTAATGGCTATGTCATTGGACTCCCATGTAATCGATCATGGTTCAAGTCCCAGACCCAGAGGCTTAAACTCACACTGGGTGTGTGTGTGTATGTGCCCAAGATCCCAAGAGGAGAATAGAGGAAAAGGAATTGCATTGTGGCCATCCACCCTGGGGAATGATTTCTCACTTTCTGTCTCTCCGTCTCTGTCTTTCTGGCGAGCGCACGCATCCTATAGCAAAAACCTCTCCCCTCCAAAAAAATGTATGTACATGCACACACATGCAAGCATACACATATACATATATATACATTCACAGACTTCATCTCAAAATAGAATAGTTGAGGGAAAAGGAATAGCTATACCTGAAGCAATTCCTCCGATGCCCCAGTCTCTTCTTCCTATCAGCATACCATTTCTTCTCTGTTTGTTGAGCAACTATTGTAGGCTAAACCACAAAGGTGTAAGCCAACTGACAAATACACAGTCTTTCAAAGAGGTAGTAGGTTAGGATGAATGAGCAGTGTGAGAAGGGCAAGTCCAAAGGAAGTGGACCTAACCCTGTCCTAGAAATCAAGGAAGACGTCTCAGAACGAGTATAGTCATGCATCACTTAACAATGGGAATACGTTCTGAAAAATGCATTTTAGGCTATTTTGTCATGCGCAAACATAAAGTGTACTTACACAAATTTAAATGGTATAGCCTACGACACACCTGGGCTATGTGATACAATCTTATGGGACCGCCATCATGTATGTAGTCTACCATTGACTAACATGTCGACTATAACTTTTAAACTGAAACCTGAAGTGCTCGTTCAAAACGGAAGTAAAGGACAGCAACTGCAGCAAGAAGATCACGTACAGACCACTGGAAGTGACAGTGGCCAAAACCTGGAAGAAGCACGTAGCATTTATTCTTACTTGATTATGCCTCAGGGGAAGGGGAGAAAAAGACAGAGGTAAGCAGAGATGAAGTTCTCTCATGAGTAGAATCTGAAGCCAATGAAAATTCCTGAAGATTGATCAGTAGACAAGTCATAAGATAAGCCTTTTCTAAATGAAAATTACTTAGTAAACCTTGGAAAATAGTAGCTTTAGCAGTTTGTTTGACACTGAGATAATAGGACATCCCAGAAATTCAAATAAAATTGATAGAGATTGGTCTAAACTAAGTGAGTGCCGGGTAGATAGAAGAACAGAAGTTTGACAATTGTTAATTTTAGATTTTCAGGTCTTGATTAGATATGGATGGGAAAATGGAGGTAAAGGCAACTTCCAGATATCTGATTTGAGAAATACGGTAGATGTAGATGCCAGTCAATGAGAAGAATACGCTGGAGTAAAAGATCATTTGCTTGAGGGAATGGGAGAAAAGACAGAAGGTGACAGTTTGGTTTTGAACATGTTGGATTTTAGGTGCTCATGGGAAAACTTAGTCAATTCATAAAGTAGGCAATAGTCTATATGGTGAGTTTGGTAGAGCCAGACATGACTCTATAACCTCTATTTTTATAGGTTATAAACACCAAATATATGGATTTCTTTGCAGCATCACACATTTCTTACAATTTTATTCCCTTTACTCTTTCTTCAGTTATTGAAAATTTACTTTTAGGGTAGCACCATTGATGAAAACTGTAATATCACTCAGCTTGGCATCTTAATTAGTT
Source organism: Tupaia tana (assembly GCA_026018925.1). Classification (NCBI taxonomy): domain Eukaryota; kingdom Metazoa; phylum Chordata; class Mammalia; order Scandentia; family Tupaiidae; genus Tupaia; species Tupaia tana. The sequence goes on from JAKSZU010000008.1 coordinate 81,574,192, forward strand.
CTCTCATTTACCTTCTAATCGATGAATGAACAGAACATTCAACTGGACCTTTTAAAGAAGGTGAAGATAGAAGCCCCGAGAGATCAGTAGTCCCCCAAATTGGTCAATGCATATGGTATGTTTTCCTGGTTTTAAGCTATGTTCTCATATTGCTAAATTGTTAATAAGAACACTTGTTACTTATATCATGAAGTTAAAATGAGAAAATAAAATGTGGGAGTCAAGTGTGTCTTTAAAAATGGATGACTTCATAAGAGAATTGCTCATTTATGTCTGTCCACTTCAGTCTTGTAAAAATAAAAGCAATGTGTGATATCCCATGGCTTCAGTAAAGTGGTGAGCAGAAGGAAAACTCTTTCATTAGAAACTCTGCACCTTGGTTTTATTTCATGAATTCATTTATTGGACCAAAATTAATATATGAGGTAATTAGTAAACAATGGCAAATGAAAGCAGAATATCCTTGATGATAAGACCTTGGAGGCCAGTGTGACATAGATCTGGGTTTGCATTCTGGTTACAATATTTACTAGATTTGTAACCCAACCTAGGAAAAATTATGTGCTCTTTCTAAATATCAGTCTTCTCACTTCTAAAATGAGAGAATAGAACTCATCTCATAAAATAATATCAACATTCAATGAAATAACCATACAAAGAACTATACATAGTGTTAACTCATTCACCTAAATACTAGTTCTTTTGATTCTCATTTTTATCAATTATTATTTGTATTAGTTCCTTATATAAAGATACGCACACACACACAAACACATATATACAAACATATATATATACATATATACACACACCTTACACACACGCACACACATATATTCAAGTGTTTCTTGGACATTTATCTACACAACAAATCTGGGTATAAAACTGGATTTAAAGCAGAACTGACAAATGTCTCTGTCATGACTGATATGCACTAATTGTGCTGAGAAAAACCATGTTGTACACTGTAAATAAGTATACTGATTAAATGTTATATATATATATGTGTGTGTGTGTGTGTGTGTGTGTGTGTGTATATATATATATATTTATATGAATCAGAACCGATGTTTCTGTCTCAAACTATATTAAACACTGTATTATGCTATGCATCCAGATGAGCCATCTTACGTTTGTATTTCTCTATTTATTTATATGTACTTTCTCCAAACTATTAAACTTACCAACCATTTTATCTTTCAGTCTTTAACACCTGGCTCAGAGCCCGTTTCAATCATACCCACGGTATCTGTTAAATCAACAAACTAATACGTTATTTGAACTAGAACAATCTTAAACACTTAACAGAGCCCCAAACCAACATATTTAATCCTAAATATTTATTAAAATTTGTGTAAAATAGTGACATCAAAATTAGTCTTCAGGGGCCAGCAGGTGGTCTAGGTGTAGTGGTTGCAGCACTGGATTCCCACATGGCCTTCCATAGTATGAGTCCTGGACTCAGCAGCTTAAGGATCATGTGTGTGTGAGTGTGTGTGTGTGTGTGTGTGTGTGCGCGCACGTGCCCAAGATCCCCGGGGGAGAATGGAAGAGAAGGGATTGTGGTGTGGCAGTGTCCTCTTATGGGGTAATTTCTCACTTTCCCTCTCACTGTCTCTCTCTGTCTCTCTCCAGCAAATGCATGTGCCCTAGCCAAAAATCTTGTAAAAGTGAGTCTTCAAGCTTTGGTCAATGACAAGTTCACAGAAGCTAGCATCTACTGAGTAGAAGCTACCATTAGCTAGGCACTTTGACAAGCACTTGACATGCATTTAGTCCTCCATACAACTTTCTGAGTTGGCATTACTATTATTATTTTCATTTTGCAAAGAGAAAATGGATATTTAAGGAGGTTATACCTAAATCGCACTTGAAGTAAGAGAAAGATTGAGCTAGGACCCAAAACTAATTCTACCTGACTCCAAAGCCTCTGCTTTTATAGACATTTGATTTTTCTGCATTTCTTTCCCACCTTTAAATTTGCATAGTTTTATAAAAAATTAATTCAATTTGAACTTGTTGACTTGAATACTTTAAAATCCCCTGAGAAGGACAAGCAGATGGCTGGTTATGTCACTGGACCCCCACATAGTCCACTGTCGTTTGAGTCCAAGACCAGTGGTTTAAAACTCATGCTGGGATGGTGTGCACGCATGCCCAAGATCCCAAGAGAAGAATAGAGGAAAAGGGATTGCACTGTGACCAGCTTCCCCAGGGAGTGGATTTTTCACTTTCTGTCTCTCTCTGTCTCTGCTCCAGCAAGTGCACGCACCCTATAGCAAAAATCTCTGTTACAAAAAAAAAAAAAAAAAAAAAATCCCCTGGGAATTAATTGGACAGGTCAGATAAACAAAAGCAAGAAGGAGGAGAAGCAAAGATGGGAAAAACCAATACAATTAGAGAAGAGGCTAGAGGAGTGGCCCAAATATCGTCACACCTTTCCAGTACCCAGAACACCACCTTTGCCAACAGAACCTGGATTTGGTTCTGAATGATGATCCACTCAGCACTGGTGATTAAACATTACCCGTCTACCTAAATCATTATCATCAGATGCTCTATTTTTCTTGCACTGGGTTAGCCATAGTTCAAACGTAAGCCTGTGGCATCATTGAAGCTTTCTTCTGAGGCTTTCAGAAAAGCCTTTGTTTTCCTAATGAAAAGGACATTCACGGCTGTCCTTTTCTATCATCTTTATTTGAATATGGAAATGATGCCTGAAGCTGCAGGAACCACCTGAGCCCATTAGAAAAAAGTCAAGTAAATCATAGTTGAACCCTGATATTATTGAATCACTGAAGTAGCACTATCTCTAAGCTTCTTATATGAGAAAACCCCATTAATGATCATATTTTCTGTTACTTGAATCCAAATACATTTTTACTTGATAAAATCACATGAGCTATGGATAAATACAACGGTGGAAGCATTAGTAGCATGATATGTTATAAGTAAACAAAAGCAAAAGCTTTACGGTTATTTTAGTTCCACTGTATTTTATTTTGGTTGTTTTTCCTGCCATATTTAAATAGCTTTTGTAGTTATGATGAAGTGTTCCTTGAGAGATGAAGGTTAGTTCTATAAATGCTCCAATAGTAGATATATTCAGCTTCATATTTAGAAGGGAAAACTAAGCCATAATAAGCACATAGCTAAATACTTCTGACTTTGGCTTTAAATAAAAACCAACTTTGGCTTTTCACATGGGTCCAATTCCCTGCCCCTTGATACCTCAGCCTGTAACTGGCACAATAAAATTTAGTGCCAGCTCATAAAGTTTCCATTTCTGCCAAGATATTGCCTAATGTAAAACTGGACACCCCAGTAACACATTTGCTGTCCACAAGTGTTAAAACTGTGGCTAAAGCTGAATGTTAACAGCATTTCCCACTTGTGCTGTCATCTGGATTATATAACAATGTGTGGACTTTATAAACAGCAACTGCTCATTTTTGTGGCTGGCTTTTTACTGGGTATGCCCAGAAGCCATCTGACTAAATAAGTTGGAGACAACGAGATTTGAGCTCGGGGAACAGTGACATTCCCTGGCATTTGCAAAACCAAGTCCTGCAGGAACTTGCACATGGAAAGACTACTAGAAAATCCACACACCCCGAACTACGGCAAAAATACCACAAAAAAAAAAAAAAAAAAACAGTGTACGTTTTCTTGTGGATTGCTTCTACTTCCTGAGAACATGTCACAGATATTTTACCACGCCATTTTGCTCCCAAAATACTGTTCAGCCATCACCTTAAAATACTTAATAATGATGTTATCTGAAGACAAACCACTTCTGGAAGGTACATATTGAGTAATCAGAGTACATGTCACATTAAATATTATTGATGTATACATTAATTCCCAAAATTAAATATTTTGCCTACAACTGATACATGGCGTATTATTTCATGGGACAATGGACTATTTTTAGTGATTGTTTTGTAATGCTAATGCTGAGAATCAGAAGAAATATAATTGTACAAACTATGCCCCAAAGATTTATGGATATTGAAAGATAAAAATAATTTACCAAAGAGATAGAAAAGGATGAGCAAAGTCACCAAAGATTGTCCATGGATACTATCTTAGGGACAAACTAGAGAGAGACATGAATGGGTGAAAGATACTATACCAAAGATACTGTTCTGATATAAATATACTCTGCACACTCTCTAGCAAAAAGAAAATCTTAAGATGTATTGCTAATAAGTATTCATCTAGCATTTAATGACTATATTAGAATTTGTGAAAACATGGGGTTTGAAAATATTCCTATCACCATTTCTGGACTGTGGATCTTCTGATTCAATCGGGGAGTCAAGGTACAAACTCTCAGGAGCTACCTAATACTGTAAGAATTAAAGGACTATGTGGTGGAGCTTACAGAGGAAAGAAAGAAAAGAATTAATGGCAACAAAAGTCAGTCAAAAGATATTCCATTGGAGTGGGAGATGAAAAGGTAAATACATTGATTTAAGTCATGCCTGTTAATCAGATTTAATTCTTAATTTTTTGTTTGTTTGTTTGTTTACTCTAGGATGTGTGTGCTCCCCAGAGACAAATAGAGACACAGAGAGGGAGTTGAGAAATCACCCTGGGGGTGGGGGCTGGCCCTGCTGTAAATGCATTCTCCTCTCACTCTCTTCCCAGGATTTTGGGCATGCACACACGTGCCCATCATATTTTCAAGCTGAAAGGTCCAGGACTTCAACCGTGTAGTTGGCAATGTGAGATCCAGCCACTTTCACCTACACACCACCTGCTGGCCCTTTAATCAGATTTAATTTGATAAATTTGAGCAGCATTTGGTTCTGGGGTTACAATGAAGAATGAGACATGACTGTCCTCAGGGGATTCACAATAGCAATTGAGTTGAGTCAACCTTTTATATTTATTCCCTGTCTCCAAGCATCTTACTCATAGTTTTGAGGTTCCAGCTTCCTCATATTTGTCTTGCCTTCATAATTATAACTCTATTCACACTCCACCCTCCACCACATTATATCTCAAACCTGGATCCATTTTATGGATTTTTTTCATACATAATTTTTTGGGTTTTTTTCTGGAGAGATTTTTGGTACAGGGCGCATGTGCTCACCAGAAAGACAAAGACAGAGAGACAGAAAGTGAGAAATCACCCCCCAAGGTGAATGGCCATGCCACAATCCCTTCTCCTCCATTCACCTCTTGGGATCTTAGGCATGTACGCACATGCTCCTGGTTTGAGTTTAAGCCCACTGGGTCCAGGACTCAAACCGCAGTTCAACTACATGGGAATCCAACAACATAGTCATTACACCTATCTGCTAGTCCCCATACACAAGTTTTAAAATGATAGTTGTTCCTACTGTCTTATCTCTTCAAGTTGCCTATTTCAAATTTCAAAGAGAAAATATGCTATTGGATACAGCCATATTTTGAGACAGGGCAAGTCATGGGTTGTAACTTTTAAGTTCTAAAAGTCAACACTGGCTAATTAAATGCTCTCTGTGGTCTCACAGTTCTGGGTGGGTCAGCCACTATGATTGACATGGTTAATGTAAATGGGAGATTTAAGGAACTAGTGGAAAATCCAAGTAGTATATTCTAGCTCAGGGGTTGGCAAGTTTGCTATAGAGATAGACAATAAATACTTTAGGGTTTACAGACCAAAAGAACACTCAAGATACCTACATAACAACTCATATAACTTATATACAACTTATATAACTTACATAACAATTTATGCATCTTAGAGTACTTATATAACCACCATTTTTTAAATGTATAAACTATCCTTAGTTTACAGGTTATAAGACATCATAAAACAAAAATAGTCAGGAAGCCAAATTTGGCCAATAGACTATTATATGCCAAACCCTGATCTATGTTAAGATGTATTATTAGAAATTGGGAAAGTCTATATGCTATCCAGATAGCTGAGTTTCATAATACCAGGAGGAACCAGCAGTTAGCGTAATGGCTATGTCGCTGGACTCCCACGTAGTCGACCGTGGTTCGCGTCCTGGACCCAGTGGCTTAAAACTCACGCTGGGCACATGGCGTGTGTGCCCAAGATCCCGAGAGGAGAATGGAGGAGAAGGGATTGTGGCGAGATCTTCCCCCCAGGGGGTGATTTCTCGCTTTCTGTCTCTATGTCTCTCTCTGTCTGTCTGGCGAGCGCACACGCCCTATAGCAAAAACCTCTCCAAAAGAAAAAAAAAGATGTATTATTAGAAAATATAAATTTTATTTCTCAATATATAAGTTGGAAATCATTCTCTTATAGAGGTGATAGTAGCCTTATCAATCTCTGCCACACAGTCTCCACATTCATTACCTCCCCTTGAGCTACACTTCCTATCAAACACAAGTATCTTTGATTGAGTTCTCCCAGAAGCTAGCCTTGAGACAAATATTTGAGTGCAAGGAGTATCTGAAACATAATGTAAGCAAACACTTGTAGGAAAGTGAGGAAGTAATTTAAGAAAGAAGGCAGTCTTCAAAGGGAATGTCATTATGCTAGGCATGACTCTGGGGACATAGAACTTAATCCCTACCAAGAATTGGTATAGAATTCACACTTCGTAGTCTCTCAAAGGACCTAGGATATTTATCTACCAACTCCTATTCACCCTTGGTTGAAGAGCTCACAATATCATTGATTTTCTAACACTGCCAGCCTGTCTTCTGCATGAATAAGCAAAAATAATTTTCAGTTTGGAGTCAGCAGATAATAGTGGTTAAGGAGCTAGACTTTCACAGGGTTAGGGTTCAAGTCTCGACCCCGGCAGCTTGCTTTATTACTTTATCTCTCTCTCTCTCTCTCTCTCTCTCTCTCTCTCTCTGGCAAGTGCATATGCCCTATAGCAAATTAAATAATAATAATAAATTAAATTAAATAAATAATTATAAAAATAAATAAAAGAGTTTCAGTTGCCAGGAAAATAAATCCTCCAGGTAGTTGGAAATAAACTCATTCAAAAATCAATATCTTCAGCTAAATAGATATATAACATCCACACAGGAGTAACAGAAAAAGGATAGAAATGATCCACATTAACTAGCTTATTTTTTAATAAAACATCTTCCCATTTTTTACCTACTTGCCCTATCTTATATTTGATCTTAATGACAGCATTGTCCTCGATCTCACATAAAATATCATCCTTATAAACTTTCTTTTTAGCAGAATGATAAACTCTGTCACTTACTTGCTGGCTTCTTGGTTTTTGCTCCAAGTTATCGTTAGTCAGGTTTCTTCAGAGGAACAGAACAAACAATATACATACATATTTTTATATATGTTAGAATATTTTTAGAGAGACAGATATCTATTGGGTTGTCAGAAAAGTCATGATGCATTTTTGCATAGAAAAATACATCATGACTTTCCCAACAGCCCAATATATATCTACATAATTATATATTTCTGTATAATGTTAGGAAGCTAAAGAGGAAAAGGAGAGGGTCTCATTACAGGAATTGGCTCATGAAGTTCTGGAGGTAGAAACGACCTACCATATCCCTCTGCAAGCTGCAGTCAGTGCTCTCAATCTGAGGCCAATGGCCAAAACCAATAGAGGATGCTGGTGTAAATTTTCAAATCTAAAGGCCCAAAAATCTGAAGTTCTCATGTCCAAGGGTAGGAGAAAGAAAATTAGTATTTCATTACAGAAGAGAGACCTGATCACTAATCTTCTGCCTTTATGTTCTATCCAGTCTCTCAACAGATTGAATGATGCTCAGTCACACTGGCAAGGGGAGACATTCCTTATTCAGTCCAGAAACACCCACCAATTCCAATGCCAGTCTCCTCCAGAAACGCCGGGCGCGTGTGCGTGCGTGCCCACCCTATGAGTATGTTTCCAAAAAAAAAAAAAAATAATGCATTACCAGCTATCAAGTTATTCCTTAATTCAGTGAAGTTGATAGATAAAATTAAGAATCAGAAAGCTTTGTTTTATTTTTACACTTTTCAGCTTGTATAATAATATTGAGAAAAGGAGATGGAATGAAATGCAATATTAAAAACTGTATGTATAGATTGGACACATTGTAGTCAATAAAGACATACTACTCTAAGGTTTTTTCTTTCCCACTCACTTATCCTAGAACACTTCTATTATTTTCCTTTCCATGTGTAATTAGGAATACTTTTGTGAACCAGAGACTAGAAATCTTGCATTGATTGGAATATGGCAGCTTTTCAGCATGTCCCCTGTCTGTTCTCACTAAGTTCATCTGAGCCAATGGGAGTGGAGAATCTCAGACATAAAACCAACTGCTTCATGGGTCATTCTGGAAAATTCCAAATTGAAGCTTTTTTGAGAAAGGAGACATTACCTCAGAACTTCCAAATGTAGCTATTATAGAGTTTCTGTTTATGTGAATGGATAGTTTCACCAGATATTGGAAAAATGCTAAAGCTGGACTCCATTGCAATAAAGGCAAATCATTTAGCCATTGGCTTCTGGTATTCTGAGAAATACAGTTAAACAAGACAAACGTTCCACCAAGAATTTTAGCCAAAATAAGCGTTTAGAAAAAGAAGATAAAGAAATAATAGATTGCTACCATGTTCTTTCTTGTGGATGCCTTTCAAAGACAGACTCGAAGTCACAAGTGAACACTTTAAATTTTAAGTGATCATTGAGGAATTAGGGACTCCCAGCTCCTTGTTGATTCCTTGTGAGTGGATGGACATTCATTCAATTTGTTTTAGTCCATTGTGTTGCTTAATATCTGAGTGTGTGAGTCTGGGTAATTTATGAAGAATAGAGCTTTATTTATCTCATGGTTTTAGAGATCCAAGATCAAGGAGACACATCAAGTGAGGAGCCTTTTCCTGGTGGATAACATAGCAGAGGCTATCACGTGGCAAGATAGACCAGCATGCTTATGTCTGTGTCTGTCTGTCTGTCTCAATCCATCTCCTTATAAACTCACCAGGACTCAATCATTGGGGTCCCACCCAGATGACCTTAATTCTAATCACTTCCCAAAGGCTCTCTGCCTCTTAATTGCATAATTGAATTAACTTTACACCCTCTCAACATAATTACAATGCTCATAAACTTTTTTTTTCTGCTATTGGGCATGTGTGCTCAACAGAGAGAGAGAGAGAGAAAGCAAGTAATCACTTCTCCCCCAAGGTGGGGTATAGCCACACCATAATCCCTTCTCCATTTTGGGCACACACACAAACCCCTGTCCAGTATTTTTTATTTTTAAAGTTTTTGCCATAGGGCATGTGTATTTTCCAAAGGGAGACAGAGAGAGGGAAAGTAAGAAATTATTCCCCAGGGAGGAAGGCAATGGTGCAATCTCTTCTCCTCTAGTCTCCTCTTAGGATTTTGGGCAAGCACGCACATGTGCCCAGCATGATTTTCAAGCCATCAGGTCTAGGATTTGAATCGTGGTCACCACATGGGAGTCTAGTGCCTTAATTTCTACACCACCTGCTGACCTCCTTAGCATGTTTTTCAAGCTGCTAGGTCAGGAACTTGAACCACAAAGTCAGTCACATAGGATCCAACTGCCTTAAACCACCATTGTCACTGGCTGGCCCAGTTCACTAAATTTTAACACATAAATTTTGGGAGACACATTCAAACTGTAGCAATAGTCAAGCTTTAAAAAAAATCTTTGTATAAATCAATGAAATAGTAACTTAAAAGGGCTTCAGAAGTCTTCTTGGACGACAGAAATTTGAAGAAAATAATAAATAATGAGTAATTAATTACAGGTGAAGTTTAAAGATGGTGTATTTTGGATTGAAAGAAAAGTATAGAGAAAGAAACAGAGCAGCTAAAGGAAATACAACTTCATCTTCCATATATAGAGTATAACTGTCCCCTCACTTTCGTATTTCAGTAAGAAAAAGCAAAATTTTCTTCCAAATAAAGACTAGGGGCCAGCCCATGTCCTACTGGTTAAAGTATCTGAACCCCACATGACTGACAGCATGGTTCTAGTCCTACACCTGAGGAACACACCAGGCACATGTGCATGCTTGCTCCAGATCCCCAAAGTAGGTAGAAATGGAAGAGGAACTGCAGTGTGACCATGCCCCATTGGGGGTGCTTTCCCCTTTCTCTCTCTCTCTCCCTCTCTCTCTCAGGCAAGCATACATATCCTTTGGCAAATTTAAAAAAATATATATCAGGGCTGGCTCTGTGGCATAGTGGTAATATACTACTCAAGAGAAACTGGATCTCACATGACTACCACAGATCAAATATCCGATCCAGGCAGTCTGATACACACCAGGCATACACATAAGTGGCCAAGATCTGATGTGTGGTGGAGTGGAGGAAGGGGATTGCTTCAGGACCAGAACCTATGGAGGGCATTTATCTCTCAGTCTCTCTATCTCTATCTCCCTGTCACTCTCTCATTCACATGTGTGCCTGTGCACTCTAGCATAAAGAAAATTAGATTTTTTTAAATTAGAAAACTAAAATTTTAAAATTAGTTTATAAAATAATTATTATTTATTAATGTATTGCTTCATTTTTTGTAGGTTTATTTATATTGAATAAAAATAATGAATTGCTACTTAATTTTAAATTAGCATAATTCCATACAATTCAAAAAGTTTTATTTCTTCTATGTTCCTACTATTCTCATCTATATAAATACAATATAATTACTTTCATAGTATAATACTACTTAATCTTTACATTGTTTTGTAAATAAGTTTTTAACATTACCTTGTAATTATTATATGTAATTATTTATAGCATCCCATTGAATGGATAAACCACTATTTTGCTGAACTGTTCAAATGTTTCAATGTTTTTGCTATTATATATAATGCCACAAAGAATATTAATATGGCTTTTTAATTTTAATTTTTTTCTTTAGATTTAATCCCTCAGAGGAACATTACTAAGTCAAAGCATATGTTTTTGTTGTTGTTGTTCTTGATATATATTGCCAATTGTGATCACAAAACAATTTCCAATTAAACATTTACCAGTAGTATATTAATGTATTATCAGGTTGTTGAAAAAAATCATGATGCATTTTACATAGAAAAAACATGTCAGGACTTTTACAACAACCCAATAGTTGCTCCAAGACTTCTCTTCACTGGGTTCTACCTTGTTTTGGAGTTTGGTTTTGTTATTGCTGTTGTTGTTCTTTAACTGTTGAATAAGTTAGTAGGTAGATAAATAATCTGAAGAATTCTATTTCTTTCTTTCTTCCTTTTTTTTTTTTAGATTTCCAGAGTGCAAGTAAGCTCATCAGAGAGAGATGGGACGGTGGAGTGTGAGGGGGCTAGGGAGAAAGCACCCTCTATGGGGTGTTGTCACACTCTAATTCTTTTTTCTTCATTTTCCCTTCCTTTCAAAATTTTGGTCACATATGCACACACATCCTGCATGCTTCTTACAAGCCATCAGATCCAGGATTGAAACTGCACAATCAACCACATGGGATGAGCCTTGTTAACCACCAAGCCATGGGTTTGCCAGAATTTTAACTTTAATAAACTATTCTGCTACTATTGAGTCCACAGGAATGTGGAGATAATGCATTTGGTAAACACTTCTTCGTCACTGACTTTGTTCTTAGTACACGCAGTAAGACTAGCAAGGAGAGAGAAGAGAGATGATAAGGGTTCTGGACACAAACGTCCTTCAGGGCCTTGGTTAGGATGCTGGTTCAATTCTGAGTGCTAGGGGGAGTCACTATAAGAAAAATAAACAATTTCATTTGATCTATATACTTTGAGAGTTTTATAAAAATATCAATGAAGAGATTAGAATCAAGGATTCCTCTAAGTCCCTCCCAAATCCTGTTTCTAACCCCAACCCCATAGTGCAGAGACAAGATATCATGACCAGTCCTTGGAAATACCATTCTTCACCTCTTACTCAGAAAAGAAAGAAGGGCACTAAGAACCCCCGCATGAAGAGCAGTGCTAGGTGCCCTACAGAGCCAGTGGCATTTTATCCTAACAATTCTGTAAGGCCAGGTATCATTTTTACGGATGAGGAAACTGAAGCTTGATAAACTCACTTTAGAAACATCTCCTGTCTGTCATCTTTATAGAGAGAGAAAGAGTTAGAAGCCAGAGGAGCTTCAAGGAACTTTGATAGAATTAGAATTAATTTTTACCCTGACTTTCATGTTTAAATTTGAAATTTATCTAATTGTTGTTTTCATCCTGTGGAAATTAGAGCATCCCATTCTTCACAAATTTTTGTCATAAATTAAAATAGTCACCAGCTTTTTCCTTTACCCAAATCATGTGGTAGAACTTTCAAAGGAGGTAGGTTGGATCCCAGAGTAGTAAATCTGTTTAGCACTGGAAGTATGCAGTTGCAGATCCACATCTATGTTGTGTTCCATGATTATGAATTTGACTCCTTTCTCCCAATGTCTCAATTTCTCAAATGTGGAGCGAGGCGATGAAGAAATAAATCAGGGTCTCTCTGGAAATTACTCCCACTTTAATGCCCTACAACCAAACTTTCCCAATGGACTGCACAACCAGAAAGGGGTAAGTTGGAGAATTATTTGTCTCCAGAAATGTGATTCTATAGTCTCAGCTTCCTGGAACAACTGAAGAGTGTGGTAATAGAATCCACGGAGAGAGATTTTGTGTGGTAATACTCCAAAGCTTTCTAAGTGCAGTAATAAACAGACCACGTCTTGGTGACACAGAAATTATGAGGCAGAAACCATAATAATAACTCATGTCTGTTTCTATTCACCATTGACAAGAGATGCTTCCACTTCCAAGACTCCAGAGCAGCAAAACAAGAAACAATTCCATTCGTTGCCACCACATGCATTTTGCTTTATTCTAGTTTTCCTTTTTATTCTTTTGTTGCCACCCTTAAATGTGAAACCTGCTCATCTACAGAAGCTGTGTGTGCCTAGCGTTAGCTTGTTAGTTCATTAACTAAATTGTAGGAAACTAAGCATCCTGGGTTTCATGCTGGAAAGATGCTATTAGGCATCTTTGGTTTAAAATAGCACAGCTTCAATTATTGGCATCAAAACAAATCATTGATATCAAATCAAAGACATTGGTGTAATCACCAATAAGCCGACCTCATTCCCCATCACCTGAAGTAAGTCCTAGGAGAGTTTTTCTTTCTTTTGAATCATTTTATTTAACTTTATTTATTTATTTATTTATTTGTTTGTTTGTTTGTTTAAATTTGAGCAGAGAGGGACAGAGTGAGAGAGAGAGTGAGAGAGGGAAAGTGAGAAAGCAAGCCACCAGATCTGGGACTAGAACCGTGGTCAGCCATATGGGAGTCCAGCATCCTTAACCACCATGCTACCTGCCAGCCCCCCATTCCTGGGAAATTTTTATTGAGCTTTTGATGAATCCATTAACAGATATGAAACTTTACCATTTTACTTTGTTGAGGACTCATCCCTTCTATTTTTGTAGCAGCTCCAATTATTAGAGCGAAATATGCCTTACTCTAGTTGAAGGAAGGAAGTGTCTATTCTTTAAGCAACTGCTCTTCAAAGATGTGCAGTGAAACTCACACATCTAAGTCCTCTTCCCCATGTCAAGTATGCACAGGTCTTTCACCATTCCTGGCTGGTCATAAATCTCATATACTGCCCCATTCTGTTTTTGCTTCTAAAAGTGGTACCATCTAGCCAATGCACACTGTAAAATAAGACACTCTGCACTTAAAACAACCCCTCCTATGTAGGCTATCACAGAGAAAATTGTTGGAATTATGACCTTTCTTAGTCTGTACATTTCACTTCTATTAATTGTGCCTAAGCATGCTCTAATTTTTTTCCGCTAACTGTGGTCACATTTGGCTTATATTTAGTCCTGTCATCGATTTGTGAGTTTTGTTCTTCCTCCAAAGTACAAGCAAGGAAAAGAGAATCCAAATAAGGGAAACCGTCACTCAAGTGTGTTAACAGAGTAGAGCCCCTTTACAGAATTATAGTCAGCCCAGATTGTATTTTAGACATTTCCTCCCTTTTTCTCTTGCCCTTGCACCTTCTATAGTTTCTTCCACAGCCAGCATACCTGGCAGGCTTCACTCAAAGGTAGTTTTCTGTAGTCATGACCGAGAGACTGGCCTGTGTAGCCCACCTTCCCAGGTCATACACAAACTCTGCCATTTCCAAGCCCTGTGGTTTGAGAACTTTTTCTCATGTTGAAGTATAAAATAGTAATAGTACCTTCCTCACTGTGTTGTTATGATAATGTAAAGATGTAATATATCTGAGGTATTTAGGACAGTGCTTGGCATATAGTAAAATGCTGGCTGATACTATTCCCTAGGATGGTATTAGAGACAGTCAGGCCAAGGAATCAAAATACCAAAATACAATCATTACTCAGGATTGGGTGATTTATCCAGTGTTGTGCAGGATTGCACATCTTCTTAGCTTTGTCACATCCCCTTTCCGACCTTTAATTTCTCTATCTACAAAATAAGGAAATCAGAGTAGGATGTCTAATATCCTTTCCAGCACTCTCATTTTCCAACCTATGACCACCTGCAAGCCTTCAATCCTTTAACCCTTACCACGGATGGAACAAGTGTCTCTAGCTTAAATGGCAGGAGGAAAAAGCTGACAATATGACTCTTCTTGTATACATTACCTCTATTGTCCAAACAAATAAAAGTACAAAAACAACATGTTTTATAATTATGGGAGGAAAATCTGGAAAGAATTCTGAGTACAGTGGCACCTTTGCAGGTCCCCCTCTGTCACACCACATACATGTTTTCCCACTCCACAGGCCGCTGCGAATTGGTACCACAGTAGAAGTCTTATTAAGAAAAGCCTGGGCAGTCAGAGGTAAAATATTGCATCATTTTGAGGGCTGAAATAGAGAAAGGAATCAATTTTTCATGGGAATATTTGGCTTTGCACGAGCCTTTGAAAACCCACATAGTAAATGTAGTGGGAAAAGCAATGCATCACGGCAGAAGGCCAGAGGTCTGGGGCTGCCTCAGCTACAAAACCAAGACAGCACTTAATTAACCTTGGCCATGTGTCTGAACCAGCTAGAGATGCAGTCTCTTCAAACATCCAATGGGATAATAATACTCTCCCTTGACTTCCTTACAGAGCTGCAAGAGATTGTGAATGTGATGGGATTTTAAAAGTAGGAAAGTTCACTTCAATTGCAATATGGTTAGTGACACTAAGGTTCCTGACCCTCCAAGGACAGAATCTGTGTTCTGTAACCTCTTCCATCATTCAGTTTCTAAAATTACACACAAAAATTTAGCCATTCTAAAAGATGAAAGAGCCAAATTATTTTCTTCCTCTACTTAATTCCCTTAAGTGGCTTCCTTGACGTCTTCAGCTCTTTGTAGTAATATTCACTATCACTAAGTATGTGGTTAATAATTCCTTTTATGGTATGACTATTTCACTTCATCATCATCTCTCATATGCTGCTTTAAACACTAACATCTAGCTGTTTTAAGCATGGAAGTTACCGTTTCTTGGACATTTATATTTTCTATCCCTTCATGTTGTCCTTTCCACCTGGTTCATTCTTTTTTTTTTTTTTTTTTTAATTAATTTATTTATTTTTGTATATACTTTCAATCATATTGTTTGGCTTACAATCTTACTCATCTTTCAAGTACTATTCATCCTTCGGCTTTGTCCCTCTCAATACCTCTCCATCCTCATTAAATTAGGTAGATTCTCGGGACCAGCAGATGGTGCAATGGTTATATCATTGGACTCTCACATAGTCGACCGTGGTTCAAGTCCCAGACATGGAGGTTTGAAACTCATGCTGGGCACATGTGCATGTGTGCCCAAAATTCCAAGAGGAGAATGGAGAAGAAGGGATTGCAACATGGCCAAGCCCACCAGGGGAGGTGATTTATCACTTCTCTCTCTCTCTCTCTCTCTCTCTCTCTCTCTCTCTCTCTCTCTCTCTCTTTCTCTCTCTCCAGCAAGTGCATGTGCCCTATAGTACAAAGCTCTCTAAAAAGAAAAAAAAAAAAATTCAGTAGATTCTCAAGACTTCTCCACCATGGTATACAGTATAGTTAATAGGAATCACTTGCTTATTAGTTTTTCTCCATCCTAAACTATAATGGAAGATGCCTTCTGAAAACAGAGAAGGCAGTTATAGCTCTTCACTTTTCAGTATCCTCAGTGCTTAAAAGAGTGATTTACAAATATTAGCACTCAATAAATATAAATTACTTACATATTAAAGATAAATGGAATTTGTTTATATAGTCTAGAAAGCTCTTCTCCCTCTACCACAAACTCTGTCCTCTTTCCTTTTTATTTCTTTTTCTTTCATCTTCTTTTTTTTAATTTGCTATCGGGCACATGTGCTTACCAACATGACAGAGAGAGAGAAAATGAGAAAGCAGTCCAGGGGAGAGGAGGTGATGACAAAACCATAATTCCTTCTCCTCAATTCTCCTCTAGGGATTTTTCTCCTCTAGGGATTTTGAGCACACACACATATGTGCCCAGAGTATTTATTTGTTTGTTTTTCCCAGCATGTTTTTTATGCTGCTAGGTCTAGGACTTGAACTACACAGTCAGCCATGTAAGATCCAACCATCTTATAATCGCCACACCACCTGCTGGCCCCTCCTTTTAATTTCTTTACACATTCTCATAGTTCTTATTTCCAGTATTTATTATGGCTTGAAGAATCTTTACATTTCATCTGTTCTTAAAATAGTTAACTGAACTACAACTTCCTCCAATAATATTCTCTGACCTGGTTCTTGGGCAGCAAAGCATCTCCTTCACCTTACAACTACTCATTCATATACCTGTATCCATAACTAAATTCTAAGACCTGTGGAATATGTTCTGTTTGTATTCATTTCCCTTCACTCAGAAGTGTCTGAGAGATGATAGAAATATTAATGGATATTGAACAATTGTTAATCAACCCTTTCAGTTTTCCAGTGAAAACACCAAATATCTACATATATGAAGAGACCTCACTGATGAAAGAAAGAAAGAAAGAAAGAAAGAAAGAAAGAAAGAGAAGAAGAGAGCAGCAGAATATCTTACTTTTATTGACTCATTCATTCAACAAAGTTTTTAGTTTATTCTAGGTCCAGAGATTTAGTTGAAATAAGTCATGCTGCAATAACTTTTAAATAGATAGCCTATATTTACCTTTAATGATTTTTTTCAGTATTTTGTTTTCCTAAACATATACTCTCTGGAATACTACTCAGCCATAAAAAATAAGGCCCTGGCTTTTGATAGAAAGTGGATAAATATGGAAGATTTACTGTGAGCAAAGCAAGTCAGGTTATGAAAGAAAGATGTTGTATGTCTCCACTTAATATATACCAACTGTCCACACTCTATGGTGGAAACTAAAAGATTAGAGGATATAGAAGCATAGAAAATGGTTACAGACACTGGATAAAGTGTGGGAGAAGGGTGGGAGAAGGGGGAGAGTGTGAAGAAAGATATGAAGGAGAAAAATAAAGAGGGACACAGAAATAAATTATTGTCTGTTGATGATAACATGTATAGTATCCTCTACTGGACTGGTGTGAAGTATATTCATGTTGGGAGAAATCACTTTATAAACTAAGTGATGTACAGTGATTGAATGTACAAAAGAAATTTTTTAAAAATTGAATATATTTTTAAAGTTTTAAAAGAACATTACTTATAACTTTTTTTTTGTAGAGGTTTTTGCTATAGGGCACATGCACTCACCAGAAAGACAGACAGAAACAGAGAGACAGAAAGCGAGAAATCACTCCACAAGGGGGATGGCCACACCACCATCCCTTCTCCTTCATTCTCCTCTTGAGATCTTGGGAACGCATGCACACATGCCCGACAAGAGTTTAAGCCATCAGGTCTGGGACTTGAACCACAGTCGGCTACATGGGAATCCAGCCACATAGACATTACGCCAACTGCTGATCTAAAAGACTTATTTTTTCCAAAGAGTAATTTAAATTAAATTCCACAACGTATAGGTGTTCCATAGTAGAGAAATTAGAGGCAACCATGATACTGAGTACCTTTTATGTAATTTCTTCGATTGCACAATGCTATTTGGCATTACTGAATTTACTGCAATAAACTCTATAGTCATTAATAAAGAGTCAACTGAAATTACTTACAGGACTGAAATGAGAATGTAGATAACTCCATAAGGCTTGCTGCTGCTTCTCATGGGAATGACTCTTTCATGGCATTATTTCCATCCTCCTTAGCTGAGACTGTTCATGAACACTCATCAGACCCTCTTTCTACTTTAACATCCACTGATCAATTACCTCTAAGACTATGAGGGAATTGGAAAATAATGTAACATGGAATTGGAAAAACCATCACTCTCCTTCTAGGAATCAAAGCAAGAATATGAGGGATCAAGTTGCACAGAGTGGATTTCAGATTAGTCATAAATCTTGCTTGAATGACCCAAACTCAGATTTCAGGTTAAATTTTTGACAAGAAAGAGAATAAAATTGTAGGACCTATTCTTGTAATTTTCTTAACTTAGATAACTCATAATTAAGTCAGCTCAACAAAATCTGAGTGTACCTGGTTCACTTGGTTTTAGACACTGGAGGAAACCAGGTAGGTAGACAACATAACCTACTCACTGAGACTAAAGAGCATCACATCAATGTTTGAAGTCCTGTCTCAGCCACTTAACAACTATGTGTCTTTGGTATCTTACTTGATTTCCCTGGGCTTCAGATTTCACATTTGTAAAAGATAAAAGGTTATAGTCACCTAACAAGCTAGTGTGAAATTACGTTATGGATATATCAGTGCTTGGCACATCATGCCAATTAACATCGATTCCCTGACATTCTCTAAAATCATGCCCTTCTCATTTATAGAAGGTCATGGAGTTAATGCAAGTTGAAAAATAGGCCTACATATTTTGAAAACCTCTGTTATATAATGTACATGAAGTGAATTATGGCTCCATTCATTCTTTACCTCAACCTCCACATAACTCACTGATTAGGTCTCTGAACCTAAATGTCCTTGTCTGTAAAACAGAACCAAGAATAACAGCTGCTTCAAAGGATGATGGTGAAGATTCCATGAAATTGCCCATGTAAAGGAGAACACACTGACTGCCATAGTGAATAATAAATAATATTAGCTCTTAGGATCATGAAAAACATTATTATTATTATTTCAGATTCTTATCAATTGTGTTTGTTTTCTAAGATATAAACATGAGTGTCATTGGGGATGTGAAAGGATGGTTGTAATTGATCTTTAAGGACCTTTCTAATGCCAAATTCAATGAGACTTTGAATAAACCATCACTTAAATACTTGTTTATAGCTAGAGCCTATACTGATGCTTTCAAGCCTGGCACCCAGTATCCAACTTATTAAATATTTTTATGTTCCAATGCTCTGACACTGGGAGTAAGGAAGAGAAGAAACAGAGTTTATGTCCTTAAGGTACTCAAATTGTAAAGCGAAATGAATGCATTGCAATACAATCAAGGGCCAAGCAGATGGCATAATGATTAGGTCACTGAACTCTTACATGGTGGACCACTGTTCATGTCCTGGACCCAGTGGCTTAAAACTCATGCCAGGCACATATGCATGTGTGCCCAAGATCCTGAAAGGAGAATGGAGGAAAAGGGGTTGCAGCATGGCCATCCCCCCTAAAGGGGTGTGATTTCTCACTTTCTGTTTCTCTGTCTCTCTCTGTCTTTCTGGCAAGAGCATGTGCCCTATAGCAAAAACCTCTTGAAAGAAAGAAAGAAAGAAAGGAAAGAAAGAAAAAAGAAAGAAAGAAAGAAAGAAAGAGAAAATCAAAATCTTTCCTTCCCTTCTCATCACTTAGGGAAAAAAATAGATATCCACTGGGAATTGTAGAAGTTCTAACAATTCTAGAAACAAACAAACAAAAACCCTGATTTTTCTGTACCCATGTAAAAAGTAACGTTCAGAACCGCTCTTAAACCTGTACAGATAATCAACAGTTCTTCTCACTGAGTTTACTTTCACAAGCTGACCAATCAGTGACAATTCCTTGATTTGGAAAAACAACTTATCAGGAATTTATTTACTCTGAGAAACACCCCAAAATGTCAATCAATCAATGACAATCTCTCCAAATAACTTTTTTTCTACAGATGCAGAACACTTACATCCCTAAAAAACCCACCAGCCACTGAACTACACACTTTCACAGCACCCTCAGTAAAATATACCTGCTTTGCCTGGGGACACAGTGTCACATAAGGTAGCTGTCCATAGTCAGAAGCAATAAATTCAGCTTTGTCTGTAAGGAAGCTAGTGACTGATGAGTTCGTAATCTCTTGACACTACTACATATCTTCTTTCAAATCAAATTAATTCCAGATAGATTAATATGAAATGGGTATAATGTGAGAGCACTCTAACTATATATATATATATATATATATATACATATATATACGTATATATATATATATATATATATATATTTTATAAAAAAGACATAATTTTGCTAAAGCAATAGACCTTTTTATTTATCATATGGCACCAAAGGCAGGAACTATAACAGGAAATAGCAATAGAATTCAAATCTTTATAAAGTAAAATGACACAATATCACCATCACTACTAAAAACAGCAGAACCGGGACCAGCAGTTAGTGTAATGGCTATGTCGCTGGACTCCCACGTAGTCGACCACGATTCGCATCCCAGACCCAGTGGCTTGAAACTCACACTGGGCATGTGTGCGTGCATGCCCAAGATCCCGAGAGGAGAACGGGGGAGAAGGGATTGCGGTGTGGCCATCCCCCCTGGGGGGGGGGGTGACTTCTCTCTTTCTGTCTCTCTGTCTCTGTCTGGCGAGTGCACGTGCCCTATAGCAAAAACCTCTCAAAAAATAAATAAATAAATAAAAACAGCAGAACCAGTACCAGCATCACCAAAAATAACAATATCACCAGCAGCAACACCAACAGTACCAAAAACAATAGCAAGAGCAACACTAGTAGTGTAACTACCACCATCATTACTAGTATTATGAGCAGAACTAAAATGTGAGTGATGAAAAGGCTGGTGATATTTGCAACATATAAGATAAGATAAAGATTAATGTTCTGAATATACAGAGAGCTCTTAAAAATCAATACTATATATAGATGGATGTTTTTAAAGGTTAAGGAATATGAAAGTGATCATAAAAGGAAGAAATGCAAATAGCAAGAAAAAAGAAAAAATAAGAATAACGAATTAAAAAAATATAAAGTTCTATTTTACCATTTGTTTTAAAAATACATACTTTGAGGGACCAGCAGTTAGTATAATGGCTATGTCGCTGGACTCCCATGTAGTCGACCACGGTTCGCATCCCGGACCATGTGGCTTAAAACTCACGCCAGGCACATGTGTGTGTGTGCCCAAGATCCCGTGAAGAGAATGGAGGAGAAGGGATTGCAGCATGGCCATCCCCCCTGGGGGGTGATTTCTCGCTTTCTGTCTCTCAGTCTGTCTGTCTGTCTGGCGAGCGCACATGCCCTATAGCAAAAAAATACTCTCAAGAGAAAAAAACAAAATACATACTTTGAAAGATTAGCAATCCCTTATTTTTTAAATCAAAATTTTTAAAAACATTTTTTAAAACTAGCTGATAAAAAGGTAAGTTGGCCCAGTCTTCTTAAAAGACTATTTGACTGCATGAATTAAAAGTCAGAGAATATACAATTTATCCTGCAAATTCACTTCAAGTAATTTACCCTAGAAAATAATCAGAAAAATAGTGGCTATGTTTTCAGAAATATTCATTGCAGTTCTATTTGTAATAACAAAAAAGGAAACTTAAATACACATAAATGAAAATTGTTTTAATAAAGTATGATATCTCTACAGAGGTAAAATGTACACTATTCTGCAGTACTTAAAAAAGTAGATAAATATTTATTGATTGATATAATTAAAATACATGATATATTATTGAGTCCAAAAGTTTAGGTTATAAAATTCTAGGTATAATATGATCTCATTTTCATAAAATACATTTGACACATACATTTATATAATCATTCATTCAACAAAAAAAGTACATTTATCATCTATTTTGTGCAAGGCATTGCTTTAACTAATGACCAATACAGACCTTATTCTTGACCTCGTGGTACCTACAGCTGGGTGAAAATAATCTGCAGAGATACACAGAGCATCAGAAGACTGAATAACTATTACCACAGGTAGGTACCATTAAGAGCATATGTTATTTTCTTCTTTTTTTAATTAAAACAAATCTTTAATTTTTTAAATTTATTTTTTCTTTAAGCACTTTTATATTTAAAATAAAGTATAAAGTCATGTACTTTTTAGAGAAATAAGATGAAGATATGTTTTTATAACACCAAGCAATGCAGGCTATGATGTTTTACTTTTCTTACTAAAACTCCCTGAGACAACTGGAGCAATTACACATTCTTCCATTTCCCTCTCCTTCCATTCCTTCTCCTCTTCATCTTCCCTCTCACCTTCCATTTTTTTTCTTTACTTTCTCTTCTAGACTATTGTATTTCTAATAACAGAACTGCCTGTGACTGGGTAGTTTATAAGGAATTGAGGCTTATGTATTTCATGGCTTGAAAATTCAAGGTTAAGGGGCCATATCTGTTAAGAATCTTTTTGGTGAGGTCCCAAGGTGGCACAAGGCATCACATAACAAGAGCTTGAGCAAAACAGAGCATGGGTCTATGTTCATATCATTTTATAAACCTTGAATATTCAAGCCCTAATGGTTAATGGCTTCTTGAAGGCCTCATCTTTCACCGCCATCATTAACTTAAGTCTCCACCCTCTCAACATCATTACAATGGCTCATCAGATTTCAGTAGATGAATTTTAGCAGACACCCATTGCGAAGCATAGCACTTTCCTTTCATCATTATATCTTCATATTAACATGAAAATCCTAACCTTTGCACCATTTCCCAATAGGGAACATTGTCCCTGGAATATAAAAACCTATGGCTTTAATAATAGAACCATAAGATAGGAGTGAAAATCATACATGTCCTTTCCTTAGTACCAAATTTTGAGATGAAAGTGTTCATGAGGGAAAAATTAAGATATGGAATGACTTGGAATAGGAGGAATTAACAAGGATATAGTGGAGACCTGGAGCAAAACAAGCGGAGACATAGTTATGCCTAAGAAGGAGACAACAGACATCTTTCCTGAGAGAGGAGGAAGAAATCTGGCCAGCTTCAGGCAAGTTTTGAGAGTCCATTGAGATGGAGTGGGTATAAGCAGGATTCTGTTGCCCCAGATCCAACTTCTTTATGATGCATTGCTTCTGTCTAAGCATACCTAAAAACACCACTTTTCTAGGAAGATTCAAGATGCAATAGACAGAATTGGTTCATATTCCTGGTTTTGAGTTTCTCAAAATTTGAGAGGCTAATTTTAGTGAGCACAAATACCAGATCACATGAAATCAAATTGAAAAAGTGGCACATATACTCTATGGAATACTACTCGGCCATTAAAAAAAAAATGAGAGCCTGGCATTTGATCAAAAGTGGACAAATATGGAAGATTTAACTCTGAATGAAACAAGCCAGACTATGAAAAAGAAGCATTGTATCTCCCTGATTAATGTATACTGAATGTCTGCACTCTCTGACAAAAACTGAAAGACTGAAAGGTATAAAGGCACGGAGCTGGCAGGAGTGTGGTGAAAGGGGAACTCTCTTACACTGCTGGTGGGAATGTAAATTGGTCCGGCCACTGTGGAGAACAATTTGGAGATACCTCAAAAATCTACAAATAGAACTACTATATGATCCAGCAGTCCCACTCCTTGGTATATACCCAAATGACAGAAGAATACTTAATCGAAAAAGTGTTTCACATCAATGTTTATTGCAGTACTATTCACAATTGCTAAGTCATGGAAACAACCCAAATGCCCACGAACAGATGAATGGATAGAAAAATTGTGGCACATATACTCAATGGAATACTATTCAGCTATAAAAAAAAACTCTGACTTTTGACAGGAAGTGAATGAATATGGAAGATTTACTGCTGAGTAAAGCAAGCCAGACTATGAAGGAGAGGCATTGTATGTCCCCACTTAATATATACCGAGTGTCCACACCCTATGACTGAAACTAATTGACTAAAGGATATAGAAGCACAGTATATAGATGTAAATACCAGATATAGTATGTGTGAAAGAGGAGGGTCTGAGGAAAGACATTTAGAAGAAAAATAGGAAGGCAAAGCATTAATGGCACAAAGAAATTTAGTATTATCTGTTGAAGATATTTTGTAGTTTTATCAACTGTACTAGGGATAAATGCTCACCTGTTGAAATATTCATTTTGTAAGCCAAATAATAATGTGATTGTATGTATAAAAGAAAATGAAATTAAAAAAATATAAATAAAGGCATGGAGAGCAACTGTAGACAGCAGAGACAGCAAGGGAGGAGGGTGGGCAGTGGGAGGGAAGGGAATCAAGGGAATAAAGAAAAAAAAGCAAAATCATTTAACCAACACAAAAATGGAAAATTATCTGGTGATGATAATGTATATGGTAATATTTTTGACTGGACCAATATACAGTGTATTCATGCTAGGAAAATATATTTTGTATGCTATAAAGATGTGCAGTGATTACATGTAAAAAATATAAAAATTAAAATATATATAAATATATATATATATATATGATGGCAAGCAGCTAAGGATTGTCCGCCAAGGGACAGTAAATAATATTTTTAAACAGTTATTTAATTTAACTTTATTTATATACTTATTTACTTTAATTTGACCAGAGAAGGATAGAGTGAGAGGGAAAGTAAGAAAGCAAGCCACCAGATCTAGGCCTTGCACTGTAGTTGGCCACGTGGGAATCCAGCATCCTTAACCACCAGGCCACCTGCCAGCCCCAGTATATAATATTTTAAGGTACAAGAACTTTTCTATATTTTTATTAGGATAATGATTACATTAATGTATAGAATTATCAAAACTCATTGGGCTAGGGAACCAGCAGTTAGCGTAATGGCTATGTTGCTGGACTCCCAAGTAGTCGACCATGGTTCACGTCCCGGACCCGGTGGCTTAAAACTCACACCCGGCGCGTGTGCGTGCGTGCCCAAGATCCCGAGAGGAGAATGGAGGAGAAGGGATTGCGGCGTGACCATCCCCCCTGGGGGGTGATTTCTCGCTTTCTCACCATCCCCCCTCTGATTTCTCTCTCTCTGTCTGTCTGGCGAGCGCATGTGCCCTCAAAGCGAAAACCTCTCAAAGAAAAGAAAAACTCATTGGGCTTTACATTCTAAAGGAATGTGTTTTATTATATGCTAATTATGTCCCATTGTATTTGATTTAAACATTTTAAACAAGTGCATTCAACATTTATCAAAGAGCCCGTGTTCTGCATTGCAGATGGAAATGTATAGTATCGACAGTTACCGTATTCCAGTACGAAACCTGCTATGTTCCAAACACTGGCCCAAACCAGATTATATACAATATCTAACATATTCATTACAAATCCATGTGGTAGATATAACTGTCCCTGTTTTCCAGACAATGAAATTAAGGTTTAGAAAGTGTAATGAATTGACCCAAGGTCATATAGAAATAAAGATAGGAACAGGGATTGCACCATGTGTGCATGGAAGCACACAGTGTGGAAGAAGCAGAGGTTCATCGCAGCTGGCCATCACTTGTGGCTGAACACAAGCAAGATCATATCCCTAAAACGTGTGTTTCCACGTAATTATTGTCTTTTATTTTATTCATTTTCAATGATTTTGCTTTGCTTTCTTTTTAAATGCTTTGCATGTTTGATTTCTCGTATGTCTTCCCTTTTTCATTTTCACCACTATCCTTGATAGTATTTACTGGGATATTTTGTGTTCCCCGCTTGGCATAAAATTCCTCCAAGAAAGCCCACAGGAGAGCATTCTGGAAGATGGAGCCTCCTTTTCTTCCTCTCTCTACTCGACCTTACCCCATGTGGCAGGGAGAATGCTGCGGGCATTGGGCCAGGCTGCACACACAATCTGTTTAAGGGATGGAGACAGAAGCAGTGCTCAGAGACACACTCTCAGCTTTTATGCATTTTACAACATATGTGCAGGGAGAGTGTCCCGCTGGCTGCATTATTCAGAGTCTGGATGTCTGGGGCAAAGCAAGACAATACTGCAGCAAGGGCATGTGCATCTGTGTGTGTCAGGCTGGTAGCAGCTGCAATGGTGCTTTCCTGCCTGCAATAAAGGTCCTCCTTAAGGTGACTAATGAGTCCTAAGAGACGTGCTATTGCTAGATGTGTTTGTCCCATCCCCGCCCCTTCAGAAAGAATGAATTTCACACCTGCAAGACCATCTTTCCTACATGCACTAGTTTAAAAACATGCATACCCACATGAAAATTGAAGGCTACAATATAGATTTGAGACCTACTCTGTCCCTCAGAGGTGAGAGGTTGTGGGTATTCTTTAAACTTCTCTCACCTTCAGTTTTCCAACTGAAGGTACATAGAGAAAAGAATACCAGAGTCACAGGCTGGAGATTAAAAGTCCAGTAGGATAATGCATTTAAAACATTTTTACATAAACTGTAAAGGACTGAAACATAATTATTGCTCTTTAAACACCCCATTGTTCAGGACTTTCCTGTTAATAAATACCCATGCTTTCTATTAGAGAGAAAAATCTCATGGTGGTTACATCATAAAATTATAGAAGATTGCACTATAAAGAAACTTAGAACTGAACACTTAAGAATTTTCAGATAGAATACTGACACACAGGGAAATGTTTTACTCATAATTCTGAACTTGGTTACTCTTACCTGCCATAAAAATCTGACATTTGTTTGGATTCTAAAGCTTTATGTAATCAATTGATAATATTAGCAAGACATGTCTTGGTAATATTTTCTAATTCTATTTCTCTTATGCCATTGTTTTGAATTTCCCACGAGACACACTTCTTTCTAGACAAAACATCTCGTGTGTGTAGGGCATAATCTCAATATTGTCCACGTTTTTCACATCATTCAAATCCCAGCACAAAAAAAATGGACTCGTGCCATGTCAGGACTGGAAGTAACTTAGAGGACAACTAGGTCATTATAGCTACATTTTGTTTATTTCCTGGGTCCCCAGAAGTCTGGAATTCCTTACCCATAACTGTTCAAGATCTATCCCAAGGGGTGTCCTACGGGCAGTGTGTGGGCGCAGACTGGAGCCCGTATATTTCATGCAAATCCCCACATGGTAAAGGACAGAGCTGGGGTGGGAAGAGAAGGAGGGCGATTCTCAAGAGCCAGTTCTCCCATGCCACCACCGTCCAGCAGCAGATCCAAGAGTCTGAGAATTCCAAATGCAAACCTGACCTTTCAAATGGTTATGACATTATGTTTGTCAAGGTAGGAGGATAGATTTAATTTAGGTTCATTAGCTTGATTTGTAATGCTTAAATATTTAGACATAAGGTATGGGGGCCTCGTTTTGTCCTTTTGTCCTCAGCCCTGCAAATATCAGGGGCAGGCATGCTGAAGCTGTACTCAAAGACTGTTTGCTTGGAATTAATGGTAATGTTTTCCAAGCTATAACACACAGGAAACTAATCTAAGAGACGTTAATAGGTGTTCCTTGAAAAAAGACTTGTGATAAGTGAATAAATACAGATCCCATTGCTGCCTGTTCTTCAGCCATCTCTTGGCAATAGTTATCACTATTATTACCATTTTATTAGTAGGAGTAGTATTCTCATTATATTCCAGCCTTTATAGTTCCATGAGACTGTGGCCTTGTCCATCCTAATCATTTGTTTCTCAGGGTCTAGGATAGTATTTAGCACATAATGAGCATTAAATAAACAATCAAAGGAAAAAAAAATAATCGATAAGTGATTTTGGTTTACACCCAGTAACAGGCCTTAAAGATTTACAAATAACTCGTTGTCTTCACCCATGACTGGGCAGAGCAAAGTTGTAGACTTTTTTCCTCAGGCACAGCCATGAGGAAGAAGGTAAAGCAAACCTTGTCTTCCTCTCCCCAAAAAAATCCATAAAAAGGGGGTCATTTCCAATATTGGTGTCTTTCATCCTGTCTGAAGAATGTCAATAGATGTTACCAGAAAAAGAGGATTCAATGTTCAAATAAGATTGGTGTTACATTAGCTCATTCAGCCCTCCATGGGAAACCCTGTTTTACACAACTGTAACCTGAGAAGTAAATTAATCAACCTAAAATCATACAGTCATAAGAGTTGGGATAGGTTTTGAATCCACAATGTTTAGTTTCTGATCCTAACATGTTAACCTCTAAATTTCCCATATACTGATATAATATAAATTTGATAATGTTCCCTTTGTTTATTGAATAGGACAATAGTTCGTGGTGTTTCCCAAAGAATAGCAAGACTTCACAGCTTTCAGTGAAGAACAATTGAAAACCCCCAGCTTAGTAACTTCTAGGAAAACCTAATGTTAATTAATAAGTTTCCCCATCCTCATCCCCAAAATCATTTCCAGTTTTCCCTAAGTCAATGTCCTCCTCAGATGTTTTCATGCCTTCTGCCATCTCATAGGAAACATCTATATTAAGATTAATCTGTGTCCCTGGCACATGAATGAGGCTCAATTCATACTGAATGAAGGGGAAGAATATTAATGGATGAATGAATGATTGCAGAAAAACACTGAAACTAGGCTTGAGCCATAGCTCTACAATTTATTACTAGTATAATCTTAGATAAACTTCTTAATCTCTTTGAGCTTCTATTTTCCATTTTAGCAATGCAGATAATATCAACTCTACCTTTTGTGCAGGCCTTTTGTACAGAACAAATGAAGTAATAATAGCAAACACGGCAGTACTTACTATATAATGACCAAGAGCTAAGTAGGCACTTTAAATATATCATTTCATGTATGGGACCCGCAGTTGGTGTAATGGCTATGTCGCTGGACTCCCACGTGGTCGACCGCAGTTCACGTCCCGGACCCGGTGGCTTAAAACTCACGCCGGGCGCGTGTGCGTGCGTGCCCAAGATCCCGAGAGGAGAATGGAGGAGAAGGGATTGCGCCAAGGCTATCCCCCCTGGGAGGTGATTTCTTGCTTTCTGTCTCTCTTTCTCTCTCTGTCTGTCTGGCAAGCGCACACGCCCTATAGCAAAAACCTCTCCAAAAAAAGAAAAATATATATATCATTTCATGTAATCCAAACGAAAACCTTAATAGCACAGGTAACAGCATTCATCATGCCCAGAAAAATGAGATGCTAAAAGGTTAAGTGATTTGTCCAAAACAGTTTATAACTGAGAAGATAGGGATTTGAACCCAGTAGTTTAGCTACAAAGTCTCTGTTCTTAACATCTCCCCATATATGTGATACTTAACTATAAAGCATTACTCAAATAAAGCACTTATTATTATTATTCTCTTTTTAAAAACTAACATCATGCCCTTCCCCTTTGGACATTTAGTTCTTGCCTCAATTGCTCTGGAAATCTCTAGATTCTGTTCTCTTGCTGTAGTCACTAAGAATTTTGGCTTTGAGAAAAGTAGAAGACTTCTTCCTTTTACTAAGCTCATTGTTGACCCTGTTGGCTAAGTCAGGCTTTGTTTTCATTTCTTCCCCTGTCCAGCCCAGCCTGGGTTGCGCATATCTACATTTTCATGAACAAAAGAATTCAGAGCCTGTCTGGTTGCATATTACTGGCTCCGCATCCTGATTTCAGCTATCCCTGCAACTACCACTGTAGCCCCAGGAGTGGAGTGTTTAGAGCCTCATTGATTGAAACCAGCCAGATGTTTGGAAATTGAGATGCTTGCCCAGGCTGCCGCAAAGGAACCTCCACGATGTGAATTCCTGATGGCAGCAGGGAGGGGAAGACGGGACGGGAAGGCCTCATAAAATGAGCAAACAATAAAGAGATGATTATAGGTGTTTCACTTCAGTGCCCAGGTTGGTAGCTGAGCACACCTGAATTGAGTGTTAAGCGATAGTAATGAATTTAATTCCTCCATTTGGGAAATGGCGGTATCCGCTTTCAGTATAACAGAGACAGTATTACTTTCAAATGAAAACTTGGAAATTGAAGAAACAGAGGTGCTTGACCAGGAAAAGGGAGCCATTTGTGATAAAGACAACAATTAAGTGGAGAATCTTGGGGTCACGATGCAGATGCTATGTGACCTTGAGAAGCTTCTACTTTCTCTAAGTCTTGATTTTCTCCTAGGCAACATAGGAATTATGCATCTATTTGAAACGGTTGTTGTGAGTATAATAGAATCTCTCTCCTTATTTCTATGGTTGTATTCCAAAGCCAATATGAAAGAAATGAGGGGGTGAAGGTTAAAAGGAAAACAGACACAGTGGAATTTAATCAAGCCAGCACTTATTAATCCATCATTTTGTAAGTACCTGGTTGTTTGATTGAATGTGCCTCTCTGGCATTATATCTCAACCTATAAGTTCATACATTTTTCTCTATATCTTCACAGACAGTTCACAGATTTTTTTCAGAGCATCCAGGTTTTCCAATTTTGTTTCTTCCTTAGTCTGAATTAAAAGACTCAGATTGAACCAGGTTCAAATCCCAACTGCATGATCTGTGAATTTTGTGACTGTAAGCAGTTTTCTTCACCATCCTAAGGTTCAATGCTCTCATTTGTAAGTGAGAATAATAGTAGTATTTATAGCATAGCATTGATGTGATGCCTAAGTGGGCCCATATGTGTATTTATTTCAGTGGCACAGAATAAATGCTCAAAAGATGGTGGCTATTATAGTATTATCACTATTACTACAATGTCAAATTTTCATGTATTGATAATAATATCCAAATAGTGTGATGCAGGGGTTTTTTTTAAGGTTTTTTTTTTTATATATTCAATCACCATATATCATTACAACTTGCAAAATGAATTTTTACAGCATGAATACACTATATATTAGTCCAGTCAAATACACTATCATATACATTTTAATATAAGATTTGGTGTCTTGAAGTTATGTTTAAGTAATATGGAAGATTTACTGCTGAGTGAGGCAAGCCAGGATATGAAGGAGAGACATTGTATGTCCCCATTTAACATAAACCGAATGTCTGCACTCTATGACTGAAACTGATGGACTAACAGTTGTACAAACACAAGAGATGGGTGTGAATGTCAGATGAGGTGTGTGTGGGAGAGTGAGGCCTAACGGAGGACATTTGGAGAAGGAATACGGAGGTAGAGCATTGATGGGATGGGAAGGTGTGGTGTTATTGGTTGAAGATATTTTGATCAACAGGACTGGGGAAAAATGTTCACATAAACAATGTGATTGAATGTATATAAAAATTAATTAATTAATTTTAAAAAAAGAGAGAAAAAGAATATTTATACCTATTCAATATAATCAGTATGTGCTCTTAACATTCAGTTCTGGGGTAACAAACCAATAAAGAAGCATAGCATGTTACTGTTGAGTGGACTGAGCCTCATAGGCAGCCTGAAAATATGAATACTGAAAATGCCTCCTGCTTTAACAAATGAGCTGTAGGTATAGATGTGACTTGAAAAATTTGACAACCAAAGTCTTTCTAGATCTGATACTGCCCTACCTTTTCTGATTCTTCTTCCCCCATGTTCTTCACAATTACCCTAGGTTCCAGCACTTGAAGTGCTTAAGGATCCCTCAGCACACCATGCTATTTCACCTCTTCAAACCTTTGCATATGCTGTTACTCCTGCCTGAAAAGCCTTTTCACAAGCATTTGGCCCCATGCTCATCCAGCCAGCTCCTACCTATGACTCTACTGGCTGGTCAGTCATCCCTCTTCATGATCATATTTCATAAATTATGATCATAAGAAAAGATAACACTTCTTGAGTTCTCACTATGATTTGCATGCATTGCATTACCTAAGTGCCCATAAGCCAGGTATTAACATCATGCTTATTTCATATGAAGAAACAGAGGTTGATGGAGCTGAGAAAGTCTAAAGATCACAGTGCTGGTCTTTAGCTCATTTCTTTGCATAAGCTGACCTCCAAAAGAAGGAGGACCTGAAAATTCATTTCCAAATCCTTTACATTACATTCAATAAAGCTGAATGCAGAGATCAGGCTGTTGGTGATGTCTTTCCTTCTGCCCATGTCTAGACTCAGTCAGAATCACCTTAGCATATACTCAGCATCTCCTATTTCCTCTACTCAACAAGTAAAGCATTTTCTAAAGAACAGCTATGCCTACGTTTTGCCAATGTAACCAGCCTAAAAGAGAAATTTCCCCAAGTACAATTACAGTGTCCATTGAGGGACAGGTAATATTCAGTCACATGGGTTTGAGAAATAAATCTGGATTACTGTCCAATCCCTGGCCTTGGTCATCATATTTTGAATGCTTACACTTAACATGTATCACTTCTGATCCTCATGTCAATGGTCTGAGACAGGCTTATTTCTGAGGATCAGAGAGGTTTGGCAACTTGGTGAAGACTTGCTGGTAGGAAGGCAGAGGTGAAATTCAATTCCAGGTGTGAGTGACTCTAAAAGTCTCTGTAAACCACCATACTATATTGCCTCTGGGGCAACACTATAGCTCTAAGCATAAATGAGCCCTGTAAAGAAGTTTTATAAAAGAATAAATTCTAGGAAATAAGTCACAATCTTCAGTGGATATTAGACCAATCTGACAGAAACATTAGAGGTCAAAACATTTATTGACTTCAACTAGCAGATGTTGAAATTCGGGTTCAGAAAGTAGACATATTTGTTCAAGGTCAAGCAGTTTATTAGCTGCGTATATAACCAACGAATCCAGATGCACGGAACTTTAAACCTGTTGTATTGTTTAATAATCATTTCGTTTTACTACTTATTTATTTATTTAAATTTGACCAGAGAGGGACAGAGTGTGTGAGAGAGAGAGAGAGAGAGAGAGAGAGAGAAAGTGAGAAAGCAAGCCACCAGCACCCTTAACCCCTAATGCCATCTGCCGGCCCCTAAATCTGTTTATGTTTATGTCTTGCATTATTAAATAAATATTGTGAAATCAGTAAATGGGTTAGCAAAAAAATGATAAAAGGAATAATAGAACTATTTTACAGAAGTGGTTTACCTAAGTTTATTCAATAATACAAATTTATTAATTTCCTTTGTATTGATAGTGTTATGTTAGACACTTTGGGAAATAAATAAATGCAAAACACAGTCTTACCCTTGAATAGGTGATACTTTTTTGTTAGAAAGAAGATTCAAAAATGACATACCATGAATACCACAATTCAAAATAGGGAACAATTATGTGCTAGGATAGTTGGAATTAGATGCAGCTCTATAATGGACATAGAGTTCAAAGAGATAAAAATTAGAATAAAATAACGAGTAAATGCCCTCATTAAGATGGAGTGGTAGAGATAATTTTTGAAATATAAGGATTATTTCTTTCGACTGGAGAGGTGAAAGTATTTTAAGTTAAAGAGAAAAGGAGAGAGAGGGAAAGAGAAACCATGCACTGGAAGAATGGGAGATTACTTAAAGACTTTGCTAGATGCAAGGAAAGAAAAACCTATTCATGTCACTTCAAGGAAAGGGGGCTCTCTTTAGGGGTTCATATAAATACAATAAATAAAGTCACAACAAAAATAATCACTATAACATTATCAAGCCATTATTATGTGAAAGGGGTTATACTAAGAACTTCATCTGTAATCCCACGAGATAGATGGTATTGCCAGCTCCGGCTTCATTTTACTGTGGGAAAACAGACTTGAGGGGTTAAATAATTTACCCAAGTTCACACAACTAGAATATAAATTCAGGCAGCATAACTTTAGAGCCCTGGTCCTAAATTCTGTGCACTAAATGGACTAGAATTGGATCGTGAAAATCTCAATTTGTGTATGTGTGTGCATGCATGCACGCATCTTAGTTCTCATAAAATCCCAGTCGTAACATCTCTATTGACTTCTACCTGCTCTGTTAGGCTTCACTATCACTCAGCTCTGTTATAACTTCAGTTTGTCTGGGACCCATGCTGTCAACCCAATCCTAAAGTGACCACTTGGCCTCTGTGTTCAGCTCCCAAGTGGATCAGTACTATCATTTCCTAATTCTAGACTCGCTGTCTATCTGAGTCCCTCAATTAGGACCAAGTCACATTAGCATTTTTTTTTTCTTTTTTGTACCGTGTGTATGTGTGTGTGTGTGTGTGTGTGTGTGTGTGTATATCCTTGCACAAGGATGAGAAAGAGAGGCATCTCCCCAAGAGGATTTTCAATGTGATCCACCTCCAACTTAATCGAGCCAGGATCACAGGCATACATACGTATCTGACATGTACAGGGAGAGCATGGGACACAAACCTGGGACTTTCCCATGCAGCCTCATCATCACAGAGCATTGAGTTTCACCATGCCACCACACCTGATATGGACCCACCATTCAATCAGATGCTTAGCCGGTGTCCAGGCAGCCGTGGCTTTGAACAGAGTAAAGCAGTCATATGCTTAACTGCTCATCCTGTAAAGGACAAGGTCAACAGTGCAGGCAATGACCTCTAGTAAAGCACTTACTTTCAATGACCCAATGGTTATTTCTCTTCTTTCCAAACAAAGGAGATGAGAGATGGAAGGGACTTCATTCTTATTTTACATATGAGCATTAAGGCTCAGGGAGCCAATCTGCAGCCTCAAGATGACCTCACAAATTAACGAGAAAGCTGAGACCAGAATTTTAGTTTCTTGGTCTTATAATCCAGCTCTCTTTTCCTCAAGGCATAGTGAAACCTAAAATAGGCATTAAGCTACAAACACCTTTGAAAAGCACTTTGGTCTCATGGCTCCACTTTCTTTTGTAGCATCATGTGCCTTTGAAAAAGCTGGGGGTCAAAAGAACTGTTTGCTTCTAATTGTCTCAATAAATTTTAAAAGTGTTATTACATTGTAGTGATTAAGAACTGGTAAGAGTAGATGCAATATGATAAGATCAAGGCCATGAAGCTTAATAGCCCTTAGCTGATTGTCACTTTTTTTTTTTCTTTTTTTAAAGAAGAAATAATTCTACCCACGACTCTAAAGCACCAAGATCCAACAGTACTTTATATTTCCTGCCATAAAATTTCTGGACTGGAGCAGCTGCCAGTTGAAGTGAGGATTGCACACATAAACACTGGGGTTCTGATCCCTACAGTATAGCCAGCCTGGCCTGAGAGCCCAAAACCTAGGTGGAACAGATTTCTCTGCAAAGAAATGTGACCTTTCACACACTTTGAATACTCTGTCTTCTTTGTTTAACTGCCTCTTCCTTTCCCTTTCTTTCTCCACTCCCTTTCTTCTTCTTCTTTCTTTTTTCCTTTTTTTCCTCTTTCCTTGCTTCTTTCCTTCTTTCTTTGATTCCTTCCTCTTAACAGAGTTAAGAGAAAGATATTGGATAGCAAAACCATTTCCTATAGTTAGCAATAGAACTTTGTGAGCCTAAGACTCTATTCAATGAGCGAAGCATAATTACAATAGTGTCATCTGTTCAATGCCTGCTGTGTACAAGAACTAATTTGGATACTTTACTAAAGTCCTCTCATTTATTATTACTTTGTAAGGTGGTTGTTACTACTCTTAGGATATAGAGGAGAAAAAAAGTCTTAGGGGAGTTCTTAAATTATGTCCATTTTACTACAGAGTTATGGAATGGTAGGATTCATTTTATAGTAGGAATGGAAGATCCATTTAATGGTCCATTAATTGATTTTCAAAGTCCTAAAATCCTCATAAAAGCAAATTTTAATGTTGGCAAAAAACCACTTGAGTTTAAAGAATTTTCAAGAAAGGGCAGATTCATAATTACCCTGATTTTCTCAAGGACCATATGTAACATGAAACAGCAAAGCTATCTTTATTACTGTTAAACTGAATAAAATGTATAGTATGTCCTGCCGAAATCCTATTCTCGGTGACCCATTATGAGTCAATATTTGACATTCTTTTAAGTTCAGTGCATTTTGCTGAAGGCACTATGACCGTGTCTCTCAGCACTATGACAACCCAAACAGTAGTAAAAGTGGGAAGAAGTTTCTAACATGCTTATGCTCATGGTCCAGGTCTCTTCATATCCCAGTGATTTCCACAGAAGAACATTGTACTAGTTGAAGCAAGTTACCCAAGTGTGACATGTTAATAGAACTGTTCCTTGTCTAGACAACATGGGAATATGCGTTGCATTGTGTAATAATATAAAGAATGAGTCGTGACAACAAAATCCAAACCAAGAGAACAGTCTATTATGCAAATGAATGACCAATTGAATTATACAAAACCATTATTGCTTAGAAGAGATCAAGTAAGTACTAAAAGTGGTAGTTGTCTGAGTTCTCTGGTCCCACAATTATTAGATTATATATGTTTCTGGCAGCATCAATCGTAACATACAGAGTCATCTTTAGGGAGAAACAGAGAGACTAAAGCTGAATACTAATAATGACAGAAGAATCAGGGAAAAGCTGAAATCTGATGCAAGACCAAGTCACAATACACCATATCTGAGGTGTAAATCTAGCTAATCAACTGACTTGGGTCAGGCATATATGCAGCGACAAAGAAGGGAAGCTTATCTGGGAGATTCTGAACACCTTCTGGGGCAGCTTGGCCCCCATATAAAGACCTCCAAGCTTCAGCAATGCCACTAGTATCTTGGTTCTTCTACCAGAGCATTTGTCAATCTGCATTATTTTCTGCTTAGTGATCTGCTTCTCTTAAAAGCTGCATTCCCATATGGCAGAAGCTATCTCTTATTTAATTCTGTGTAGGCAGCACCTGTGAAGTGCATGGAACTGTGTAAGCTGCTCAGAAATATTATTAAGGGATATAGGCACTAAGGATTTCTTCCATACACTGTCTTTTCTATCATATTCTAGAATACTTGAGACCCAGAGAAAGACCCACTCTGTGTCTTTCAAGTAATTCATCTAAATGGTAATACTTGATACCATACCTGTCCTTGGGAGGATCATCTCCGTGAGCAACTTTTTCCCCTGAATACAATAACATTCTCATCCCAGCAATCCAGTTCTCCTCAAACATAAGGTACCATGCCTCATGTAAGACATGGTCTTTGAGAAATAGAGCCAGTATTGGCATATTGTACTGTGTTCCCAAATTAGCAGTCTAGTACTCCCACCAGGCCTATGGAAGGCTCCCTTTAGGCAGGAGAGCTAGGGGGGAAAAACATGTGATTGACATAAAAGTGTCTAGAAAACTTGCTGCAGTTGCGCCAAGGAAATATATTTCATATTCTTCTCTTGATTAGCATTCTAATGGTTTCTGACTCAGGTCTAACAGCTTGGAGAGAATATTACAGGCAATTGTGTAAATAATACAGGTTTTTTTTCAGTGTGTCCAAATGTATAATTAAATGGATAATGTTACAGCTCCCCAAACCCACTAAGGCTTGCTGCCTAAATGGAGAGCTTTTGAAATTTCATCCCAATAACATGGTTACATGATACATTGCTTTTATGGCCCGCTGGGCAAATGACTAGTGGTTTGGAAAGGGGCTGAATGCATATTTATAGTGGAGAGCACAATGATGTTCAGAAGGCCAGTAAAATCGCTCTAGTAAATAACATGAATTATACAAAAGCATCTCTTTATGTATCTGAACTTATCTGAGGCAGGATGTGGGTCAGCACAAACATACTTCATCTCCTTAATGTTTGCAGGTATTCTTGCTCCAAACTCTGTGCAATCTGATGTCAGGGTTAACCAAATTTGAAGGAGAAATTCTACTTCTGAAATCCTTCTGTTTTATTCAATGTCTTCTAGAATTTTCAGAGTGTACAGTTTTCATTATCAATGAAATGGGTCTGGTCTTAAACTCAAGTTTTTGTCTCTCTGTCCAGTCTTTTGCTCACACATCTAACAGAAACCCCCAACAATGAGGACTAATCAATGACTTTCTTTCAACACTTTGAAGGTAAGGAGTAAGAATGGAGCTGGACAGAGGATTTCCTGTGTGTGTATCTGTGGTATACTGACAACCCAAGGCCTTGATACTGGCCCCTCTCCACCAGATAGCAGTGTAACCTCAACAAGGCCTCCTCACCTCCTGGAATCTCAGTTTTTTAATGCATAAGCAGCAAACAAACATATATTCCCTCCCCCCCCCTTACAGTTTATTTTACTACTGAATAAGATAATATCAGCCCATGGTGAGCAATATATAAAATAAGTATGTTTTATTCATAACTTTACTTATTAGAAAAATATTTTGGACATTATAATAGGGCAGGACTATGCTAGGAAGTGAGAATAAAGCAATAACAACACATTCCTGTCCTATAAGAATGTATAGCTCAGTGGAAAATAAATGTTATTAAACAATTCAAATATTACACAATACATGTTACAATGAGAATAGTAAAAAAGACTGTGACGGGTTGAAGTAAAGCATCTGTTTCAGTCCTGGATATGGGAGTGGGGGGTTGGTTTTGGTGTTTGGTAAGGGAAGTTTCAAGAAAGATATGACAGATGAAGAGGAATTTGGCTTTTGACATCAGAGGAAAAAGGAACAGAAAGAGGAAGGTTTTCAAGTTGAGGCATGGCCACATGGAAGAGTTTGGGCAAAGAAGAGCTGCTGGCTGGTTGCCAGGGGAGGAGTGGATAGGATGAGGTTGGGTGGTAGGAATGGCCAGACTGTGCAAAGGCTTGTGTCTTACAGAAGTGGACATTCACAAGCAGTTCTTCGGAGCCCTTGAGGCTGTAAGCATGACCTCCAAACCCTATGTCTACTACCCATGGGCCTTTCTCCAAGGACAAAGCTTGAGCCCTCTTATTTTCTTTCCTCTCCTAAGCCCAAAGTCAGCAGCTGCCTCACCTCAAGCCAGGCAACATGACTCTTCCTAGGTAATGTCTCCCAACCCCCACTTCAGGCTTTCTGGCTAAAGAAGAATCCATTTCAAATACTTGAAGTGTAATATAAGAAGTACTCCCACCTGGAAAAGAGAGAGCCACAAGCATCATGCATTTCCCAGCTTAATCCGTGGGTCTTTTTTAAACTGAGAGCACTACCCATTAGTAGGTCTAGACATAAATGTAGTGGGCTTTGATCAGCATTACTTTAGATAACATTAGAATAGAAAAGGAAAGAATAAGGTAGGATGAGATAGAATAGAATAAATGAATGGATTAGACTAGACTAGAACAGAATGAAACATACACTGCCTGGCTTTAGAAGAATGTTTTCCACCCTGAAATACTTTATTTCAGTTGCGTGTGTTTGTATATGTGTGTACACTAGATTGCAAGGTAAAATACATTTATGTGAGAATGTCAAAAAGTTTGAAAAACACCTCAGCTGAAACAGAATGAAAGGTTTAGCCAACTAAGTCCTTTTTTATCTTTTTTTAAGCACAAGGAGAAATTTATTCTTTCAATTTATTCTTTCATTATTATTCACACATTAAATCACTATACATCATTTAGATTGTGAAGATACTTTACCCAGCATGATATACACCTCAGCCCAGCCCAATTGAGACCACCATACACATCCTCATCAACAGATAAGAAATCTTATCTATGTCCCACATGTGTCTTACCTCTCCATTTCCCCCCCTAATTTTCTACACTATTTCCCTCCCATACTCTATTTCCACTTTGTCTATAGTGTCCATTACAATTTTTTTTTTTTGGAGAGGTTTTTTTGCTATAGGGCATGTGCGCTTGCCAGAAAGACAGACAGAGACAGAGAGACAGAAAGCAAGAAATCACCCCCCAGGGAGGATGGCCACACTGCAATCTCTTCTCTATTCTCCTTTTGGGATCCTGGACACGCACACACACACTCCCAGCTTGAGTTTAAGCCACCAGGTCCAGGACTCAAACCACGGTCGGCTACATCGGAGCCCAACGACATAGCCATTACACTAACTGCTGGTCCCTCCATTACAATTTTTAATACTTTTATGTTCTCCTGTCTTTCGGTCTCTACCATAGAGTGCAGACAGTCGGTATATGTTAAGTGGAGACATACAATGTTTCTCTTCATAGCCTGACTTGCTTCAACGTGTTGTTAATAGATATTTCACAAAATAAAATTCACGCTAGAATTTTTTTCTAAAATATAATTATATTTTTAAAAAACATAAAAACTTAAATGCATGTATATAATTCTAATTGATATTATACTGTAAGAACTGATGTGCTTTCTCAGGGAATAAAAAGAAATTACTTAAGATCTTTATGTGATCAAGGGAATCACTGCAAGCACCACATACATGGTCAACACCAGTTACATGATGCATCTTTTTGACATGTTTGAATATCTTTCCATGTTTATTATTCATCAAAACTTTACAATATCAAGAATGACTGTTCAATCTATTAGTGCTTTACAATTTCTTAAGTTTTCTGTGGCCAAATAAACTCGAGAAGTTATGCCATAGTTGATTTAAATTTAGGAAGGACATACATGAATATTGAATTACCTCCTTGATAAATTAGAGGAAAAAAAATACTTTGAACTCTTAACTCCAGGAACTTAAAGTATTCCACATGGACCCACATGGGAAAGGTCCCAGTTTCACATTCTGTGACTTTCCTGAACATCCTGTGTGCATGCATGCCAGTTATCTGTGGCTGGATGAAAATGGGGTATATCATAGCATGAAGACTCCATTGGGATGTCTCTCTCTCTCTCTCTCTCTCTCTCTCTCCCCTCTCTCTCTCTCTCTCCCCCCTCCCTCTTAATTATAAATAAATGGTTTTAATAATTAAGAATAAACTATTTCAGGGACTAACTGGTAGCTAGTGGCTGGAGAGTCTGGATTTCCCAACTTGAATCCCAGATAGAGACTTGAAAAACACACTGGGCACACATGCATGCATGCCCAGAAACCCGAGAGGAGAGTGAAGGAGTGGTGATTTTGGCATGACCATCACCCCTGGGGGGTGATTTCTCACTTTGCCCTCCTCCCTCCCTCTGTCTCTCTCCAGTGAGTGCACACACCCTATAGCTCTGTATCAAATGTTGAAAAATACATATATTCCAGAGGTAATTAGATTGGCCCTTTAAAACACAACAAAACCAATTATATCTTAAATCAAATTGCTTCTCTTGGTAAACATTGTTATCTAAAATAAATCTGCAAAAAATTGAAACTGAGAGAATCCTGATGGAGTGTATAACACAGTCTGCTCATACTAAAGACGAAGAAACTAAAACTTTTAGTGAGATGTCACTTAAAAGTGTCTGAAGGCCGTGACATTTCAGTTCTTGGGTCTCTTTAGTTCCATCAGCGTGGTGTCTGGCTTTGCTGTAGCCTAGTTTGAATACAATTTACTTCTTGCAATATTCAGCTCCTGCTTCACAAAGACAGAGCAGGTAATTGGGTAAAGCAAGAAGAATAAGATGACAACATTTACTATAACAAGTTATAGCATCCGAAGACTCCCAGAAGACTGAGAAGAATAAGAAAATGACTTAAGTGCATTTCCTAGAAAAAAATGAAAATTTAAATAAAAACTCTGAAAGAGGTTTTGCATCAGTAGTTTTGATTTATAGGGAACACAAGGCTTGAATAGAAATACAGACCAGGAAGAGGCTGCAGCCGGGTTGAAGTCAGGAAATACTATTTGAATGAACAGCTTGATCACAAGATGACCCAAGCCAAATTTTCCATGAGTAAAACCTAGCTTTATATTTACTAGGTTCCTCCTAGGAAGCCAGGTTATTATTCACAGCTCTTCTATGCTCTTATAGTACTAAGGAGGGTAAAAGAGGAAAGAGGAGAAAGGGAAATAGTAGTGTCCTTTCTCAACATCTTATAGCCCAAAGAACTGTCACATTCTTCAGGTGATAAGCTCTCTAAAACATAATAGGTCTGTACAATCCACAATTCTGTTTTGTAATGTTATAAGTATCATAATTTTGCAACAAGATGTACTTGAAATAAAACTCCTGTTCACTGTCTTATAATGAACTCTCTCAATATGGTGTTCAAGTGTTATGGACTAAACGTGTCCCAAAATTCTTAAGTCAAAATCTCAACTCCCAATATGATGGTATTAGAAAGTGGGATCTTTGGGCAGTTATTAGAGTTTAAGGAGTGGAACCTTCATGAGTGAGATTAGTGCCCTTATAATACAGACCCCAGATTGCTCTCTCACTCCTTCCAACATAAGGACACAAGAAGAAGATCCACACATCTATGATCCAACAGCACCAGGCACTGAATCTTCTGGCACCTTCAAATTGGACATACCAGCCTCGGAACTGTGAGAAATTAATTCCCGTTGTTTATAAGCTTCCAGTCTATGGCATTTTCGTTAGAGCAACCTGAACTAAGACATCAAGCATCCGCTGCCTAACAGCGTTTTTCTCAAGTTGCATTCAACATTCTATGTAAATATCTTCATGAGAGCCTCATCTTCCAAACACCAGAAAGCCCTTAGAGACGATCTAGTCCTGTCTTCCTATTTTACTGAGTAGTAAACTAAGCTCGAGAAAGGGGAGGTGACTGGGCACATTCAAGAGCAGAGCAGGGTGAAGACAAAAGAGGCTGCACTGCTGTGGTCCCTGGAACTGGCTACACTCCTGCTTGATCATAGTTCATCTTCTTTAGAGTTAAGACTTGACTTTAAATTATATTCTTTATTTCCAGTGATGCCTGGTATTCTAACGGTCTGGTGGCATTTTTAAAAATAAGAAAATAAATTCTAAATGTGGTTTCCATGGTTCTTACACTACAGTGAACAAATTCAGCAGAGGACACTTAGACAGAGGAGGCCTCTGAATGATGTAAACAATCTGCCATCTCTTTACATTATGAAAAAGCATTTATCCAGTGTGCACTTGATGGAGAGAAGTCTGTTTTGTTGGGAGGGAAAAAAAAAAAAAAAAAAAAAACATTTAAGCAATACTAGCACTGGTCAGAAAGAGGAAAGTTACCAGGAAAACTGGCAACAATCACTTGTGTCCTTAAATAGGAAACTCTTCATCATTATCTCCTCTTCCTTTTCATTCTCCTTCTTGCCTTCTTCCTCCTTCATTTTATTTTCTCCTTCTTTAAAAAAAATGAATTTAAAATTAGATTAGGTTGGACTTGTGCTGTAAGATGGTTAGTTCTGATTTTTAAAATTGGAGAAACAATTTAAAGGTGAATAAATATCATTACAAGTTTCTAGGTGATTCTTTTTATTTTTCTACTAGGTATTTTCCATCTGGTTCAGTCAGTATGACCATGTCTTTTCTCCCCAGACTTCAATTAAGCAAAATAAAACAAAAATGGTATTGAGATATTGACTTCTGTTCTCCAGAAGTAAGCAAACTCACTTTTTTTTTCATTTTTTTATTTCATTTTCTTTTTTACATTCAATCACATTGTTTAGCTTACAAAATGAATATTTCAATGTGAACATTTCTCCCTAGTACAGTTGATAAAACTATAAAATATCTTCAACAGATAATACCACATTTCTTTGTCCTGTTAATGCAAACTCACTTTCTAATTCATCTTCCAGCAAAGGAGCTCTAACAACTCATTTATGCAATTGTAGCACCCTTCTTTCACACCAAAACATCTCTAATATTTCTGCAGTGTTCAAAAATAGGACATGGAGCTACAGCAAACTCAAGGAAGGCATCCTCAGTATTATTCTGTGACTGAAGAAGTCTGTTAACAAGAGGCTCCATCTGGCTGTGGTAGACAGCTGTGAGAACACACACACACACACACACACACACACGCACTTGCAGAAGCCCTACATATTTAATCTGGCTTTGGTTCCCTCACCATTGTTTCCGTTAATGATCAGATGCCCCCTTCAACTCTACTCTGAGAAGTTGCAAGAGGGAGGCCAACAAACACGTTAGGTTCAGCTCTTCAGTTGCAAGTGTTCTTCATTTCCCACACCAGAAGCCTTCACAGAACTTATCATCAAAGGACATGGGCAATGCATTTGCTAAAAGAACCACCTTGTTACCATCAGAAGGCACACAAAGGCTTGGATTATCAAACTAGATAAGATCAATTCAACTTCTTTGGTGAGTGTCACTTTTAGATAAATCTCTTTCTTAGTAGCTTTCTGTTTCTTCCAAATGTATTATCAATTCTGGAGGTAAGATACAGGTGGCTTACTAAAGAACTGCATAGAATAAGTAGGAAAAATATAAAGTAGAAAATGGTGACAAATTACAAATAAACACATTCAAAACATCAAAACAGGGTGCAAATATGACTTTCAATATAAAATAATTAATGTGCTACTTAAATGATAGCATATGTTGAAATTGAATGTGGGCCTTGTTTATGTAGTTAATAATGCTGTTTCTCTTCATTATTTTTAAGTCTATGGTCTCAGTCCTTCCACCACAACTCCCCAAAATTCTTGCTCTTCTGACTGTTGTGACAATGAACCAGTCCATAAAGTCAAATATCACACTTCCTTTAGGAACTGTAACTTTCAGTTCTAAATTGTCCTATCCTTAATGGAATTAGAAAAAGAAAAAAAAAAAAAAAAACACTTAGCAATCCTTTCTTGCTTCACATGAACTACGATTTAACTTCTCTAAACACTAGTTAATGTGGCTAGTGAATAAACTGGTTATTTGATATTGACTTAGTGAGAGAATGAAGGAAGGCCTAAGTATGTCTGTTGTGTCTGATGTGCAGGTACTCTGGGTCCAGTATCTATCATCTTTGCATTAATATTCTTAGTCATCTAGTTATTATTCCTATTTCCTATTGAGTAAACAGGATCAAAGAGATAGGTTGTACAAGATTGCAAAGCTTGTCAGGGATGGAGCCAGATTCTGACTACCAAGATTGGTTCTTCCCATTACAATATTAAGAAAGAAAAAGAGGTTGTGAAAAAGAGCAGGCTCAAGGCCTCAGCAAGATGCTTTCTGGGCAGCCATGCCAAGGTGCTAGCAGCCTAGAACACATACGGCTCAAAATTAAGTCAAAACTGGCCTTGTGTCCTATACCTACTCCATGCAACACCTAAGCAGTATAGTGCTACAGTTCTCAAGCACCATGCACAACCCACAAATGTCTTCATTTAGTTCATGAAATTGAGTC
Source organism: Tupaia tana (assembly GCA_026018925.1). Classification (NCBI taxonomy): domain Eukaryota; kingdom Metazoa; phylum Chordata; class Mammalia; order Scandentia; family Tupaiidae; genus Tupaia; species Tupaia tana. The sequence goes on from JAKSZU010000008.1 coordinate 81,619,186, forward strand.
ATGGAAGGTAAATGAGCACGAGTCACTGTTTTAAAATATTTTCCCAGGGTGATGTGGAAAAAGAATATTCAAAAACTATATAGTTTTATGATGTATATAAATCTAACATAAATATAATAGCCAATCAATATTTTAATATAATGTTGATTCAATTTGTCATCAAACAAAAATACATCACATAATGCATATGTGTGTGTGTGTGTGTATATATATATATATATACACACACATATATATAGTTATATATATATATATGTGTGTGTGTGTGTGTGTGTGTGTGTGTATAATTATGCCTAAAATATTGCAACCCCTTTCTCAACTCTAGACAGAAAATATAAAGAAATATAACATATTCTGAATATTCTAAAATTAGGTTTTCATGATGGTTGTACAACTCTGCAAATAAGCTAGCATTAAATTATACATTTTTATTTGGCAGTGCTGTATAGTATTTTAATTACATCTCAGTAAAACTTTTACTAAAAGAAGAAAAAAGAACTTGATCTGGAAATTCCTCATTTGCTGTGAATTCATAGCATAGATTGAATCTTTAGAAGAAAAAAGGGGTACCAATGCTGAACAGTGTCAGTGAAAATGAGAGGCTATTTATTTGTTCGTTTCTCTCCCAAATGGAATGGAATAGGAGAGAAAGTGAGAGGGAAGAATAAGGAGAGAAGAACTGGAGAGGTAAGAGTAAACAGAGCTCTTTTGTGGCACTAAGGAACATTTAAGGTTCTGCTCACACCCAAATTTAAGGAAGTTCTATTTCCCCAACCAATTAGATTTCACCATCATTTAAGGGAAGACCATAGAGATTTCCTTTCTTCTCCAATTGTTGGCAAATTCCCTCCTCCTCAGCCACAACATATACTTCTTGCTGCAGAATTTAGGAGCTATGTTCCACCCCTTTCCCCTAAGAGGTTCTCAGAATGAATTGTTCTTGCTTTTTATTATGTTTCCGTTAGGCCCCACAAGAAGTCCAATATCTCAGTCTTCTTTAATCACTTGACTCTTATCCTCAAACAGTTGCAGGGTCTCTAATTGAATGTTATCTCTCACCTAATTCCAATTTTCTACCCTCTTCCACTGTTCTTTCTGAAACTTATAATGTGACACCAGCAAATACCTCTTTAATTTCAATCTCGTCTTCCCCTGAGGACAGTGCTTCCCCCCGTTAACCTCTGACAAGGTGGCTGATTGTCTTCTCACCCCTTCATCACACTGAGCCAAAAGATGGGTGGGAATATGCCTTACCCATTGTCAACATTCCTAGATCAGTGACCCTCCATTCTTTCTGTAAAATCCCTAGTTCCACTCAGACATACTGTCACTCTACCTTGCTGTAGGTACATACAATCCCTGTAGTCACTCTCCCTCATACAAGGAAGATTTCAGTTCCTGGAACTCTTTCCACTACTAATTCATCCATTATTAATATTTATTAATATCACTCCAACAGTCCATCTAACATCATGGCCTCTAAGTCTCGTGCTTCTGTTTATAACCTTTCTTCGTTATAACACTTCCCTCTACAACACATGAGTTCTCTCCTTCCATGGTCATGCTGTGGACCTTGTCATGGCTAATAACTCCATCATCAAAAATCTTGACCTTGAACAAGTTCTGATCGTTTTGTCTTTTCTGTGCTTTATCGAGTCCCCATTTTTATTCCAACTCTTGCTTCTTTCTAGGATCTGCAGTTACTTGACTATATACATTTTAAGTAACCAGTCAGTCCCTCTAGGTCCTTTCTTCCCCTCTTTCCAGGCTTAATGTCAACGATGTGGATGACTAGCCATTCTAGTTTGCCTGGGACTGAGGAGTTTTCTAAGATGTGGGATGTTCCGTGCTACAGCTCATGAACTCCTGGGAAACTTGAGGCAAATTGTTCACCATGTCATGGTCCACACTATAATCTCATTGGATACAACATCAACTCCTATACTAATTAGAATAACACTAGTTGTTGTAATACATAAACCCTAAAATTTCTCACTTATAAATAGACAGAGAAGGTATAGAAAAATTTCAAAACTGTTCATGGCCTCAGCCCAGAAACATTTCACTTTTGCTCACTCCAGCATCCCAATCTGGACAAATGCCCTTTGTTGTTTAGTGTAGTTTAGTTTGTGCCCCAGAAAAGGATATGGGCCCCTAACACAATTCAATTCTTTATCATAAAATTTCACCAACCCCTCAGTGTACTTGCCTGACAAAACCCAAGCCCTGATCCCTAGCAATCCTCACTTCGTATCTGCAGTTGAGCAGCTGACTGACAAGGAAATCGCAATCTTGCTGACTTGCCTTACTTTGAATTTGGGACTGAATCACTGGGCCTCTAGAAACTGCAAATACAGTTCCCTATTCGATCCTTCTCCCAGTTTCCAAAAGGCTATTTCAGAAGTTATCCTCTCTTCTCAAACATCCAAATTCCTGTTACTCTTCAACCTTAGCTCATAACTGCCTCTCATTTGTCTGAGCTATTTTCTCAGTCAGACTTTATATCACTTTTCTCAGTGATAAAAAGAAAATGTTCCGATCTTCCTGTCACTGAATCAACTAAAATATTGGCATAGGTACCCTGATGCTCTGCCTTCCCACCATGACAAAAAAGGAGCCCTCCCTGTCCCTATCCTATCTTCTTGGCTTGGTAACCACTTCCCTTGAATAGTAGATCTGGTTCCTCTCACTTTCTTGCCATCTTTCTCCTTCAATAAACCATGTCTTTCCTTCCTCCTTTAATAAATCATTTTCATCAGCATGCAATCACTTTAAAAAAAAAAAAAAAGAGAGATTTTTGCTATAGGTACATGCAGTCACCGGAGAGACAGAAGACAGAAAGTGAGAAATCACTCACTGAGGGGATGGCCACACCATAATACTTTCTCTTCTAGTCTTCTCTAGGAATTTTGGGCACACACTCACACACACCCAGTGTGTTTCAAGCCACTAGGTCCAGGACTCTGTAGTTGGCCAGGTGAGAGTCCAGCAATGTAACCATTACACCATCTATTGGTCTGGCAATCACTCTTATCATTTCCCACTTTTTTTTTTTTTTGAAAGGTTTTTGCTATAGGGCGTGTGCGTTCACCAGACAGACAGAGAGAGACAGAGAGACAGAAAGTGAGAAATCACCCCCCAGGGGGGATGGTCACGCTGCAATCCCTTCTCCTCCATTCTCCTCTCGGGATCTTGGGCACGCACACACACGTGCCTGGCGTGAGTTTTAAGCCACCAGGTCCGGGACGCGAACCGTGGTCAACTACGTGGGAGTCCAGCGACATAGCCATTATGCTAACTGCTGGTTCCACATCATTTCCCACTTTTTAAAACATTACCTGGAACCTCTTTCCTCTAATTTCTATGGCATGTCTCTGATCTACTTCCTAGAAAAATGGCTCAAAATGTTATCTATACATGTTGGCTGAACTCTCTTATCTTCAGTCAACTACTCCAGAGAATCCTCTATCTTCACCAATTTAATAAAATTACTCCTGATCAGGACACCAATGGTTCCTTTATACAAATACTGATGGACAATTCTCAGCCCTGATCTTATTTGCCAGTAGATATGGAATGGTTTATTACTCTTCTTTTCCAAATGTGCTATTCAGTTTGTTTGCAGACCCTGCAGGCTTTTTCTGGTTTATCCTTAGTGCAGGGTCAGCTGTTCACCTTTCCTGAAACGTAATGGAACTCAGGAGTCTCAGTCCACTGCTCTCCCTCTTCTATCTCTGTGTACACTCTCTGCCTAGGTGACTTCAGCTTTCCCAGAAATTTAACTTACCAAAAATAGATACTAGTCATGGATGTATTGCATGAGTATGTGTGTGTGTGTGAGCACATGGCCAGCACTGCTCCCTCCTCTGAGCTACAAATGTATGCACCCAACTCCTCTGTTTCTCAATTTAAAGTCTAACAGACATTGTAAAGCTAACCTGTCCAAAATGGAAATTTTCTTCCTACTTTCTACATGAATCCAGTTTCTGTTAAGTAAATGATGAGTAAATCGTTCATGATGTTGTTAGACTATAATCTCACAAATATCCTTGATTTCTCTCTTTTCTTCTATTCAGTCCGTAAGTATAAGATGATCATGACTTCGAAACATCCTCTACATCCCTAAACAGGTCTCACTTCCTCCATAACCATGTTCAAGTCTCAGATACTCTAGTCTCTTTAGCAGATGACAAAATTTTCCCAACTTCCATCTTAGCCAGTTGTCACCTGACTGCCCCATTCCTTCTCCACTCATCTGTCAGCGTAATATTTTTAAGGTGTAAATTGAGTTGTGTCTTCCCTAGCTCAAAACTTCCATGTAGCTTCCCATAACACATGGAGTAATCTAAAAACACATTAGTAGGCTCTAAGTCCCTGCATGGATTGGGGATTTCTCTCTGTGAACTTGATCTCCTCCAGCTCTCTTCTCTCCTTGGCTCAAAATTGTTCCTGCTATACTAGCACTTTTATTTCTGCCTCTTGAAAATAATACCAGTTGTGTTCTGGCACCCTGTATTTGTTCTTCCTTTTTCCTAGAATCTACCTTCCCTAGGTATTTGCATTATTTGTTCTCACATTATTCATAGCTCCACTCAAGGGGCACCTTCTCAAAGATGTCTTCATTGACCCCTTATTTAAAGCTACTTTTCCCTTCTATCAGTCTCTAAGTTCTAGCTCTTAACCTTGTTTGTCTATAGCACTTGAAAGAGTGGCATATATTTGTTGGTATTGTCATCACCTACCAAGTGCCCCCCGAAATCCATTTGTGTTTACTGTTGAATTCCTACAGGCCGAAAAGAGCTTCCCACATAGTAGGAAAGTAAACTGTTAGTAAAAATTTGAATAAAGAAGGAGAGAAAATGATGAAAGGAGGGGAGGAGGAAAATGAAGCATTTCATTTAGCTTGATACTGTATATGTTGCTGAGGTAAATATCTTAAACAACACCAACCCTCCAGTAAACCGGGATATTAGATGCTTTGGATAAGTGCTGTTGTTTTTTGTTCTTTTGTTTATCTCTGTCCATGACAGAGGCTTATTTTTACAGCTCTCATTCAATGGAAAAAGAGTCAGCACCTTCAGAAAGGCAAGAAAGTGCATAAAATAAACAACTTCAGAAATGGCTTCCTAGAAACTTATGTTCCTTAGGAATCCAAGAGTGTTCAAAGTGGCATTGTGTGATCTTGTTTATGATGACTGATTGATTAATTAATTACACATGGCTCCAGCTAATTTCTGAATAGCAGAAACTTATTGTGATTAAAATAATATACTTATTTGTGGTCTTAAAAATAAAGTCTTTTGAGACAAGCAGTTGGCATAATGGCTATGTCACTGGACTCCCACAGAGTCGACCATGGTTCAAGTCCTGGACCCGGTGGCTTAAACTCATGCTGGCACGTGTGCGTGCATGCCCAAGATCCTGAGAAGAGGAGAACGGAGGAGAAGGGATTGTAGCATGGCCATCTCCCCTGGGGGGTGATTCCTCACTTTCTGTCTCCCTGACTCTCTCTGTCTTTCTGGCGAGTGCACGAGCCTTATAGCAAAAATCTCTCCAAAAAACAAAAAAGTCTTTCAAATAAACACCACACCAATCATTAACCAACCATTACATTATGGTCTTTAGTTAAGTTGTTGCTACTGCTATTGTTGAAAGTCCTTCTCTCTCTATTGCTCTCTCTCTCTTTCTCCCCTTCTCATGCTAAACACCACCAAGCATGTCATTGGAGGAAAGTCTCCATTTTTATCTGTGAGCTGTGCCTCTGAGATCACATATTGCTAACAATACATGGAAGCAAGGGTCATCAACTGTTTACACCAGCAGCCTCCTTAATTATGTATTGCTTTACCCATCAGAAAACACACACACACACACATCATGCATTGAAGTAGTTACTTATAAATTTTTTTCATCTACTACTGTTCTAATAACTTGAATTCATCATAAATCACACAAAAATTAAAAATGATGAGATAAAAAGAATTATAAGTTGAGCTGTAAACAGTCATCCACAATTCCTGATGGGTCACATGTAATTTGAATATGCACATCCTGTTTTGGAAGTGATTGGTACAAAATTCTAAGATCTCTGTCCCCTGATATTCTGTCTAACTTGCTCTCCCTGAATGAGAGCAGAATCCATTGAACCAATAGAATGTAATAAAGGAGACAGAATTTTTCATATATAATTAAGGTCCTTAATTAGCTATTTTGGAATTCATCAAAAGGGAGATTATCTTTGTTGGGCCTGCTAGGATATCAGGTGAGCTCTTTAAAGAAGGGTCCAAGCCTTGATGGGAGAACACCCTCAAAACAGAAGAAAGGCTCTCCTCCTAGCTTTGAAAAAGAAAACTTCCATGTTGTGAGTCACCCATGGAGAGCAGTGGCATTTAGGAGCTGAGTATCTCATTTCTACAACCACAAGGAACTGAATTCCTACAACTACAAGGAACTGAAGAGCCTAGAAGAGGACCCCAACATGCAGTTGAGAAATCAGCCTAACCAATGCCTTAGTTGCTGTTTTATGAACCCCTGAGCAAAGGATCCAGACTCATAGAAGAGCCCTGACTCACAGAAACTGGAAAATAAATAGATACTTCTTTAAGCCTATAAAACTGTAGCAGATTATTACATAACATAGAAAACTAACATAATTGATGTTAGCAAATTGGTTGACTCCAAAGTTCATAATTTTCAGTAGGGAGAAGCCTCTGGTTGGGAGCCAGTCTCATATCCTGCTAGAGCATATCAGATGAGGTCCAGCATATGCAATGTTCCCTTTCTTTCAGATTTTCCCTAGTCTAATATCTCAGCTTGGGGATCAAAAAGTGACATCATGCTTACTCATTTTACCTTTCAGATGCCCTGTAAATTCACTAAAATCCCTCTTACTTAAAGGTCCTCAGTTACAGCTCCTGAGATGAGTGGTCATTAAGATCTTATGAACAGGTGGTAAAGTGGGGGTGGGCAAGGCACAGACAACGTTCCAAAATTCCCACATGAGGAACAAGAATTTTGCCACTCATGAGAATACAAATCTCTCCCCCTAGGCCTAATCTTTTAATCCAACCCCACACTCTGCAAAACATACATACACACACATACGCACACACACACTTCAACATCACCCCAATACACACACAAGTGTGTATCAAACTACACATGCATACACCACTGCCCTCTTCTTCCTCCATAACACACATGCTGCTTCTTCCGGATTTTAAATGACAATCAAGTGAGCAGAGTATACTTAAACAGAGCTTCATACTCCAAAGATAAGTATTCCCATAAATACATAAGAAATAATTAGGAAGTGTTTAAATGTAGAAGTTTCTTGGTTTTGTTTTGGGGGTTTTTGGGGGGGTTTTTGTTTGTTAGTATGTTTGTTTTTTTACTAAGGTTTGGTTTGCTCTGCATTCTGGGGTTTACCTGGTTGGGTGTGAGATCAGGACCTCTGCTAGAGCCTGCACCTAATTGCATTCCATGTCATTGAGAGAGATCTCATTTTAGTCTCCCCCAAAAAATTCAGAATGACTGGGATTGCATCTCAGTTTGTCTCTTACTAACCATGTGAATTAATTAAAGCAATTCTCTCTTTGAACACTCTACAAAATTAAGACAGTAATACCTACTCCACAGAATTGCTATGAAGGTTAAATGAAGTAAGGTAAAAGAAAATGCCATAGCACATAGAATCTAAAGTGCCTACTTCCTGCATCAGCCAACCTGTCTCTACATGTATGATACTATAGAATTAGAATTTCATATTGCATATGTGAACTGTACTGTGTTGTCATCAGAATAGTCACCTGTTTCGATTTGGTTCCTTTCAGTATATGTATTCACATATTTGAGTATGTGCCAAGTTTAAAGCACTAAGTCACACCTAATTAACATTTTGAGATTTTTTTCCTCTGTGTTCCAATGTTGATAGTAGTGCTTGAAAACTCAGACATGAACAGAGTTATCAGACACAGCATTATATTTGGGGGAAAGAGGGAAATATTTCCAGGGATTTCATTCTATCTCAAAAGATAAATTTGGGAACCAGCAGATGGCATTACGTTGCTGGACTCCCACATGGCTGACCAAGGCTCAAGTCCCAGACCCGAAGGCTTGAAACTCATGCCAGGCATGTGTGAATGCATGCCCCAAATCCTGAAAGAAGAATGGAGGAGAAGGGATTGCAGAGTGGCCACTCCCCTTGGGGGGATGATTTTTCTCTTTCTGTCTTTCTCTGTCTCTCCAGCAAGTACATGCACCCTAGAGCAAAAATCTCTCTTTAAAAAAAGAAAAATAGGGACCAGCAGTTAGCGTAATGGCTATGTCGCTGGACTCCCACGTAGTCGACCGCGGTTCGAGTCCCGGACCCGGCGGCTTAAACTCACGCCGGGCGCGTGTGCGTGCGTGCCCACGATCCCGAGAGGAGAATGGAGGAGAAGGGATTGCGGCATGGCCATCCCCCCTGGGGGGTGATTTCCTGCTTTCTATCTCTCTGTCTCTCTCTGTCTGTCTGGCGAGCGCACGCGCCCTATAGCAAAAACCTCTCCAAAAAAAAAAAAAGAAAAGAAAAAAAAAGAAAAAAGAAAAATAGATAAAGATGTTTCTCCTGGCCTGTGATGAGAGGAAGAGAACGGAAGCAGATGTTTAGATGACTGCCTAATTCTTAGTCTAATGGTATTTTTCTTTTATCCTTAGTAAAATTACCTATACTTACATGTTTATTAAGAAACAATGGAAGTCACTTTAATCACATGTGGGACCTCATCATCCAGAAAAGACAAGGGTGACTGGCCCAGGGGACTTCTCATGCTGTTCTCTAAGATATCCTTCTCAATGTGTGTTTGCATTCACCATTGAGACAAGGGAATAAGAACATACACTGATGCCTTTCTACAGGGAAATGGAAAAGATAATCATACTCTGCGATATCTGCCACTAAGCCATTCTCCCAACAAGCTTTTCGTAGGTACTTACACATTGTAGTCCTGGTCGGGTTTCTCATACTGTCAAGCTAAATAGGATCTGGTCTCTACTAGCAAGAAGTTTTAAGTTGAGGAAATGAAATAGACATTCTAACTGACTCTAAAGTGGGACCAATAGATGATGTAGTAGTTCAGGTACCAAATTCCCACATGGGCCATGGCAATCTGAGTGTTAAACCTGGCAGGCTGAAAATGACCCTGGGGGTGTGTGCGTGCATGCACAAAATACCAGGAGAAGAATGAAGAGCAGCATTATGGCATGGCCATCACCCCAGGGAGTGATTTCTTACTTTCTCTCTTGCTGTCTGTCTCTTTCCAGTGAGCACATGTACCCTATAGAAAAAAATATTTAAAATAAATAAATAGATGATAGATAGATAGATAGATAGATAGATAGATAGAATGAAGTGATATGGTAATGTGTGCAGCAGTGGAAGCAGAAGTAAAACTTACACATAAACTTTTTTTATCTGGATCTAGAAAGACAAAAGGAATTTCAAGCAAATGAAGAGAGTATTCCAGATCTCCAAATAGGCAAAGCAAGACTCAGAATCCTGAAAAGTTTCCTTTGATCAGTGAATGAAGAAACTGAAGCTTCGCATATCATTGAGAAAGAGTAGGGTGCATAGGACAGACCAAGTGATCCCAGTTAAGGAAGTTCTTAGGGCCATGTTAAGGCATTTGGATTTTGTCCTGCAGTTGACAGAAAGTCTGAAAACTTTAAGAAACAGAGATGCTTCTCCAAGTCTGTCTTTTTGGAAAATCTTTTGGTGACCATGCAAAAATGGCCAAAGGAAAGTGAATCTGAAGATATTCAAGATAGTTATAAGCTTCTACAAGTGGCAATGAGGGATATGATAATAGGGCAAGAGATGATCAGGAAAGAGGTTGACTTGTTTGGAGTGAGGTAGGAAAAGGGCTTATGATAACTCAGAAGTTTGTCTGGATCAGGCCACTAGATGGAGAGTATTGACATTAGCAAAACTGTGAACAGGACGTGGGAACGGTCTGCTCTGTTCCAAGTGGACAAAGACCCAGTACAAACCAGGTCCTGACATTTAGCCATATGGGGAAAAAATATGCAAAGTAAGAATAAAATATAAAGCAAGCCGTGTATGGACCTCAGTATAAGTTTCATTATATTTGGGATCAGCAGGTGGTATGGTGGTTAAAGTGCTGGATATTCACATGGCTGACCACGAATCAAGTCCTGGACCTTGTTTTCTCACTTTCTCACTCTCTTGCTCATCAAATTTAAATAAATGAATGAATAAATAAAATTAAATAATTATTTTTAAAAGATTCATTATATTTTTCAAAAAAGAAGATATTAAGAAGATGGTAAAGCAGAAAGGACAAGAAGTTTGAGATTTGAGTTTCATTGACAACTGTGTTCATCAATTTTTGTGTGACCCTGAACAAACTAACTTCTCTGCACTTTAGCTTTCTGAGAGGAGGGTGGAAAATGGGGCAAGGATAGGGAATCAAGGAGAGAAAAAAGAAGCAAACTATTTAACAGAAATGGAAATAAATTATCTGGTGATGATAATGTGTTTGGTAATATCTTTGACTGGGCTAATATACAGTGTGTTCATGCTGGGAAAATTCATTTTGCATGCTGTAAAGATAAACAGTGATTGAATGTAAAAAAAAAATAAAATAAAATGTCACTGAGAATAACTGATATGCCTTGTCAACTGAAAGTTTTTTTGGAAATACAAGGCAAAAGATAGAGGAGAGTCTTTAGGGGTCTCTGCTGTGAGTCAGGTCTTGTGATGGATACTGTGGTGCACCAGCCAGACCTGCTTTGGTAATAAAGGATATACTGTCACAGCTGCTGGGAGAGTTGCTAACAGGAAGCCCTCGCTGTCAGCCTCCCTCAGAACCTGCTACAGCTAAAGAAAATGCCAAAGGTATAGTCCTATAAAGGTTCACCCTCTTGCCCCAACTAGAGGCAGCTCTGAGGCTTTATCCCATCTTCAGAGTCCCCTCAGGGTTCCCTTTAACTTCTCTTGAGACTATGCCATGGCTTGGTTTCTCCCTCTACCTAGTCTCAGTAGATGATTCCGAGGGCACACCCTAAACCTGCCCACAAGCCTACATCTCAGAGTGTGCTTTGAGGGGAACCCAGCCTGCTACAGGCCCTTGTCCTAGGGTTCTAAGACATGCATATCTTGAATAATGAACCAGCTTCCTAATTATTTCTATCTCTTCCTAATAATAAATGCCATCTGTCTGCCCTGCGTCAAATTTCACAGTGCCCTACTCTAAGAGAAATATTTATCTCAAGTTGCTGTATCTGAGCCCTATTGGTATTTTGGACCAGATAATTATCTGTTATGGGGGGCTGTCCTGTTCAAGGCAAGATGCTTAGCAGCATCTCCGGCCTCTAACCTTTAAATCCCAGTAGCAACGCTTTCCCAAGTTGTAAAAAATCTATAGTGTCTCCAGATATTGCCAAATATCCTCCGAGGGACAAAATCATCCCAATTGCAAATCATCTATTGAGCATTCATAATGTAAATGTGTGTCGGGTGTTAGTGGTTGACATTGACTTATCAGTCCTCCAGAGATATTTGTGTCACCCTCTGAGACTCAATGATCTAGCATAAAAGGACACATTTCTAAGGACAGAACTCATTGAACCCTTCCAATGACACTATGAAGTTATCAGCCTAATATTTTGAAAAGAAAACCAACTTGGAACCCTTTGCAGATCTCTACAGAGGTCAGATTAAGCTTTGAAAAGCATCAGTTTATGGAGTTATGTGAATTATGAGAAAGATGATTGTTTAGAACAGTTTCAGAATCTACAATCCATTGATTACAATGGATATAGATATTGATATACAATATCAAGAAATCTGATCTGCATATCTACATGGGAAAATCTGAGACGTAAGGTCCAGTTATCAAATTTCAGTACCAGAAACCATATAAAATCCTTAACATTTGACCGACTTTAAGCCTCAGAGAAATGGTAATTTTGGATGATTCAGCCTAATAGTTGGCCAGGCATTCACTCTAATTAAGGCTGTAGAACACAGAGTGAAAGCTTTTATGCAACCTGTGGTTGATTACAGTTCAGTTACTTGGAAAGATTTTTATGTTCCATCTAAATTCAAAAGGAATGATTTCTATGACCAATTAGGGCTGCCTACATGATGCCAAAAGAGATAGCACACGCCTCATATTTCATTTTTTTTTTTTTTGGAAGAGAAGAATATTAGAAAGTGTCCTTCCAAATCTCTAAAGTAAAAGGGGAAATGTGGAGCAGCATGGATGCGTGAAAAGAGCCGTGAGATAAAGGAGACGCAAAGCACAGTCTCCTTCTTGATCCCCGTGATTCACTGCTTTCTCTGTGGCATGGAGAAATAATTTTGAATTGACACAGGATTGCTCAGCTAAGTGTCCTCTGAACTAAGTAGTAAAAATCTATGCTGGTTCTCTCCCAACAGTCTATAAAATCTCCAGGCTTGCAGCATGCTTTCAAAATGTGTTCTTGGGAACCAGCAGTTAGCGTAATGGCTATGTCGCTGGACTCCCACGTAGTCGACCGCGGTTCGCGTCTCGGACCCGGTGGCTTACAACTCACGCCGGGCGCGTGTGCGTGCGTGCCCAAGATCCCGAGAGGAGAATGGAGGAGAAGGGATTGCGGCGTGACCATCCCCCCTGGGGGGTGATTTCTCGCTTTCTGTCTCTATGTCTCTCTCTGTCTGGCGAGCGCACGCGCCCTATAACGAAAAAAGCCTCTCAAAAAAAAAAAAAAAAAAAAAAAAAAAAAAAAAAAATGTGTTCTTGATCTAAAGGAAGCCTTTTTTTGATGGCACATATAAAACAGACTAATAGTTGAGATTCAGGCACAAGGAAGAGATACCTTTCCTAAGTCTACTCAGTTCACTATAAATTTCAACTAAGTCAGATTGCAGCCATCTCTCGCTTTCTAGCCACACCATTAGCAGCTGTAAAGCCCTTTCACAGGCAGCCTCTAATGAAAATGCCCTAATTACCACTTGTAGGTTCTCTCTCTACAAGTCAGCACTATACACAGTCATGTATTACTCAACAGCATGGATACAACACGAGAAATGTGTTGTTGGGTGATTTTTCATTTTGCAAACATCATAGAGTATATGAGTATTTACGCAAACTTAGATGATACCGCCTCCTACACACCTTGCTTACATGGTCCATCATTGTCCAAAACATCATTACATAGTGCATAATTGTACATACTCATTACAAGATCTGCCAGGGCCAAGCACTATGATGTAGTGAGGCTGGTTACAAATTTGGGAAGGACATAGCCCATAGGTGCTGTAGCATGTCATAAGATGAAGAATCCAGAAATAGAAAGTATACTTTTGAGTTGATACCAGGGTCAAAGCTATATTAGATACCTTGAGGACTCAAGGAAATTCTTACTTCTACCAGGATATTTAGGTTTGAGAAAGGAGGCAATGTTCATCAATGCCTTACAAAATAACAAGAAATTTGAGCTGGGTTATAAGAGATGAGTTATAAGAAGTTTGCCTCATTAATGAAAGAAGCAGAATGGAGAGAACATTCTGGTCTAAATGGGAACTAAATGGATAACAAACGGAGGTGGCATGCCAGAAATGCCTTAGAACTCTGAATAAGGAAAGAGTGAAGAGTATTAAGGGGAAGGTTGGTCATGTCAACGTCACTGCCCAATTATTATCTCTATTATGTCACTGCACCATGTCTTAATTGTTCACTATCTCCAGTTTTACTAAGCTACCATTAATTTCCAAATGTTTTCTGTTGCCTGCAGTGAAAGTATGAAACAAGTCCTTTAAAAGAGCAAATGGAGTCAGCAGATGATATAGAGGTTAATGAATTTTCCCAGCATAAACTCACTGTGTATTAGACCAGTCAAAGATATTACCATACACATGCCCTGCTCCATGGTTCAAGTCCTAGAACAGCAGCTTAAAATCACACTGGGTATGTGTCATGCATGCCCAAAATCCTGAGAGGAGAGTGGAGAAGAAGAGATTGCAGCATGGCCATCCTTCTGAGGATTCTCTCTCTCTCTCTCTATCTCTATCTCTATCTCTATCTCTATCTCTCTCTCCCCCTCACCTCCCTCTCTTTTTCTCTCTCTATCTCCCTACCTCCCTTCCTCCCTCACGAGCACATGTGCCCCTAGCAAAAGGAAGGAAGGAAGGAAGGAAGGAAGGAAGGAAGGAAGGAAGGAAGGAAGGAAGAAAGAAAGAAAAGAAAAAAAAAGAATTAAAAAAAAGCAAATAGAACCCTTCATCACATGGTGCCTATCTTCTCTGGCTGCATCTCCTACCATCTTCTCATTTATTCAATCATCCCTTCCACAGAAATTTAGTTAGTAGCAACTTTATTCAAACCTAGTATGAGACTACTATGCAACCAAAGAGGCATGACCTCTGTCCTCATGACAACTACTCACTACCATGAAAATATATGCAGTTTAGGGACCAGCAGTTAGCGTAATGGCTATGTCACTGGACTCCCATGTAGTCGAGCGCGGTTCGCGTCCTGGACCCGGTGGCTTAAAACTCACGCTGGGCACGTGTGCGTGTGTGCCCAAGATCCCGAGAGGAGAATGGAGGAGAAGGGATTGTGGCGTGACCATCCCCCCGGGGGGTGATTTCTCGCTTTCTGTCTCTCTGTCTCTGTCTGTCTGGTGAGCGCACGCGCCCTATAGTGTAAACCTCTCCAAAAAAAAGAATATATATATGCAGTTTATAGTATAGCCACAATATGCTACCTGAAGTTCACTAAAGGTGGCATGAGATCCTATAAACAGCCTTTACATATCCTATTGTCTTTTCTCAGAATAACCCCCACTCTCTGTGACAAGCAGATAAACCTTTCCTGTCTTCTAGAATACCATTCTGCCTCATTTCCTCTGAAAAACCTTTCCTAAACTGAGCATTTTGTTCTCAGGACATACTTTCCTTACTTCTTATGTGGTTCTTGCTATGCGGTTATGTGACCACTGCTGGCTTATCTGCAGACAGGTTGCTGAAAAGACCTAACAGCTGGTGTGGCAGGAATTCTAACCAGTTTAAACTAGTGTTGGCCAACACAGTCCTACATACCAGTATGTTCCAACTGAATTTCAATTTTCCTTCTCTCCGCTGGGCTGTAGTTTGGGGGCTTTTGTCTTATTGATATGTTGGTTCCCAGAATCCAACATATAGTAAGCCCCCCAACAATTTTGCTGTGATGTGTTTCCTGAAGAACTATTTTTCCAATATGGGTACACACCCTTCATGTAGCCAATTTTGATAGGCTACTCCAGGGGTCAATTATTTGGGAAAGTGCTAGAAAACTGTCTGTGCTCTCCTGGAAAGTTACTGCCCTAGAGAGATAAGTCTAAATCAGAGCATTGCTCTGTTCTGGTGCCTCTACTCTCTGATGCACAAACATTTCTCAGAGTAGCTGATTGGGTATATATAAGATGCAGAACCCCTATTGAGAAGTAAAATCACAAAGAGAACCTAGTTTCTTCCTGGTACTAGTAATAAAACCTATTACATTCAGAATGTCTTTTTATCTCATGTATCCACTCTAGTTAAACTGTCAGATTTTTAACTATCTTTTATGGAGAAACTACAGTTTACATTTTTTGGTGACTTTGGTTTTACTTGTTTAGGTACTTGATTGGTTGTTGGTTATATATAACCCCAGGAGGTTGGTCATGCTGCAATCCCTTCTCTATTCTCTTCTTGTGATTTTGGACATACACACACATGCGCTTAGCATGAGATTAAGCTGCCAGGTCTGGGATTCAAACCACATTCGATTTTGTGGAAGTCCAGCAATGTAACCATTACATCATCTGCTGGTCCCTAAATTCTTTATCAGTACAATTACAATTGGTCTCAAGGGATACTTTCTATATTCTTTGTTCCTGGAGTTGTGGATTTAAAGGGAAGTGGTTCCTCACCACAGTGTTCACCAACGGCACCTGGAGAGAGTGTGTGGTAAGCCAGGTCACCATAGAGCAGAACACCTGTCACCAGACGTTGCTTTGAGGTGCATTGCCGTTCTTCATTCTCTTGACAAAGTCCTCAGAGAGAGACCCCTCTGACTCTGTCATTCCTACTCAGGCTAGCAACAACCACTCGCAATATCCTTGCAAGCAACCTCTTAAAGTTGTGGAACTCTCTGTTTACTGGCACTTTACAACTCTTTAAAGGAACTTTGTTCACAGTGCTTTGTCTGTGACAAGCAGGCAGTGGAACACTGAAGCTATTAGGGCTGGGTTACTTTCCCATTTGCTAAGACAGTAGGAGAGCTGGAATTAATCATGTGAATTAAGAATTTATCTCAGAATGAAGACAACTATTGAAATATTTACAACTACTGCCAACAGTAGTTTGGTTCTGCTCAGTAACATTGAGTTTGCACATTTTATATAAAATGGTGATTTTTCTACTTCCAGGAATGTAGTCCTTGAAACACTCTCATGCAGACAAGGTATAAAATGTTTCTTACAATTCTGTAGTGAAAATGATTTCACTTCCCACCCAGTAGGGAAATAAATTGAAAAAGTATTCTACATTGGGCCAGCCCCATAGTATAGTTGTTAAGTGCAGTGTGGAGAAAACTGGATTCCCCATGGCTGACCAGGATTTGAGTCCCACTACAGTGGCTTGAAAAGCACACTGGATACATGCATTCATGCCCAAGACTCTGGTTGAATGGAGAATTGGACAAAAAGGTATTGCAGCATGATTATGACCTAATGGGAGGTGTGTGGAAGGGATGCTTACTCTCTTTCTCTTTTTCTTTCTCTCTCTCTTTCTCTCTCTCACTCTTCCTCTCTCTTTATTATACACAAACTCTTGCACAAACATATGTACACATATTACAACATAAAAAGTGCTGTACATTCATATGTTGAAATACTATGCAGCCATTAAAACAACTAAAACATATGTATCTCTCCATAAGGACAAAAGCCAAAGAAAGATAGAACTGAAAATTAAAGAAAATTTCAAAATGATTGCAGGATATGATACTCTTATATAGCTTAAAACAAAGCTAATATTATGTATTAGGAGTTGGAAACATTTTTTAAAGGACAATTAGTAAATACTTTAGGCTTCGTGGCCATATATGGTCTTTGGCACATTTTATAGCTCTTTAAATGTAAAAGCCATCGTTAACTTGCAGTTCTTAAAAAAATAGGCCATGGACTAAATTTGCCCCATGGTTTGCTAATTCCTCTGTGGACTGAATGATGCCTATGTTTATTTGTAAAAGTACAAAAAGATAAAATGCCTACATAGGAGATACCAAGAACAGTACTTACCTCTCAGAGAGATAGAGCAGAATAGGAATGGGATGTAGGACAAAGGCAATATTTACTTGAAATGTTTTCTTTCTCCCATTAAAGATCTGAAGCAATGGTTCCATTTCAGAATGATTACTTTGTTTTTATTACTCTTCACAATTTCTGCATTTGAAAATATTCTCCAAATAAAAGAATCCATAAGAAGAACACACATACACACACACACACACACACAGAGAGAGAGAGAGAGAGAGAGAGAGAGAGAGAGAGTCATCCAGGCAGCCCATTCAGTACCCAAGCTCAGACTGAAAGTGTTATTTGGAGAACTCATTCATTCTTTATTGCACACAGCAAAGACTGGCTAACTTCTGCTCTGAGTCAGGAGCTCTGACTAGAGCTGTGAGAAGTATTAGAGTCAGTCAGACAGGTAGTCATGTTCCTCACCCTCATGGGGCTTAAAATTGGGCAACAGAAAAAACACACACATAACAAGGAGTGATAATTTCCAAAGAGACACTCAGGCCAGGCACTATGGGCTGCAAGAGTCTCCTAACACCCATCTTCCAAAGCTAATATCTGTTGACACAGAGCTGGGAGCCCAGCCTGGAATAAATGTCAACTACAGAATAAGAAGCATTGGAAGGGGAGGAGGCAGCAGTCACCTGATAAGGACCTAGGTGTGTAAGAGGTAGGAACAAGTAAGAGGATCTCTGCACAGCAGCGCCACTAAAGCCAGTCTCTGATGGAAGAACAATGCTCAACAGAGGAGCATTCCAGAGGCCCAGAAAGCACAGGCCCCACCAGTAGCTCAACGGGCAATGCCATCTGCGTATCCACACTCTTGTTCGAGCAGGCCCTGGGAAAACGCTCAGATTCCGTGTGCTTTGGGAAGAAGATTCCTTTCTCAGGCTGACACACCCAGTGCGGGGCCCTACCACATGCCCAGCTTTCATCCTTTCATGAATTATACTTCCGTTGTTACTATTGATTTGGGCTTTATGTCTGTTTTGCTTCTGTCCAACCTTCTTGTCTAGAGATAATATATAGTCTCTGGCCAGTTGTTCTGATGTTTCCAGACAAGACATGAAGGCACAGATCTAAATGGAAACCCAGAAAGCTGCTGAAATGAGGTATTTATTCCACAGTGACCTGCACCTCCTTGGGTTGCTGAAAGGAAATGAGAAAACAGTCATGAAAACACTTTATCAACTGTAAAGGACTATTCCCACAGGTACTATTGTAAGTATTAAATTGACATCAAGGTGAAAATGCAGCATCCCTAAATTCTGAGATGTAACCATGTAAAATCAATATCTAATGGATGTGATCAGGTAACTTTAGAAGCCTAGGTTCAACTGAACCATCTCTTAGGACAAAAACAGAAGAAACAATATCAGGTAATTCAGCCATCTGTCCTCCTAACTGCAAGAAATTACAGTGAAAATCAAAAGTGTGACTGTATCTAGAAAAAGTCTGGTCAAATAAAATGGGTCTGGTATGATGGGAAGCTTGGAAGAGAGAAGGTAATGAATATTTGCCTCCTCCAACAATGTTGAAATCAAGGTTAGCACTAGCTACTTGGCCTACATCAGGGAAGCAGGGTTCTTAAGGCTGAAGTCAAAGCTAGAAAGATGGACTAAAATTGTATTTCAGAGACATAGTCCTAGAAAGAACCAAGGGTAGACCTGACAAAAATCAAGATCTGCTCAAAGAAAAATAGCAAGCAAAATATCAATGAACTAAATTGGAAGTGAAAAGGCAAGAAAGAGTTAGCGCCAGCAGGTGGCATGGTGGTTGGGGCACTGGATGCCCATGTGACTGATCACAGTTCAAGTCCTGGACCTGGCAGCTTACTTTCTCACTTTCTCTCTCTCTCTCATGAATGATTGTGCCCTTTAGCAAATTAAATAATAGTGATAAAGAAAAATAAATAAATAATTCTGTTTTTTTTAAAAAAAAATAAAAGAAAAGAAAAAAAATAAACCAGGCACATGTGTGTGCATACCCCAAATCCCAAGAGCAGAATGAAAGAGAAGGAATTGTGGCATGGCCATCCTTCCTGGAGGTAGGGGTGGGGGGTGATTTCTCACTTTACCTTTCTCCATCTCTCTCTAGTGAGTGCACATGCCCTATGGCAAAAGTTTAAAGTGAGCAGACTTTTTTAAAAAATTATTTTAATTATTTTATTTACAGTCCTTTACAGTTAATATTTATTTGTATATTTTAATTTGACCAGAGAGGGACAGAGTGAGAGAGAAAGGGAAAATGACTTGGTCCAGGACTTGAATCATTGTAGGCCATGTGAGAGTTCACCCTTAACCATCACACCACCTGCCAGCCCCATGAGCAGATTTAATAAGGAGTAAGATGGCAGAAGTAATTTGAGACTGTCCTGTCTTGGGTTCCTTGCCACCGCCAGTCTAAATACATGTCACAAAAGACCAACAGCAATAACTGAGAGTTCCCAGCTCTGTCCTAAAAAGGGAATTTTGATCAGAAGATTAAATATACAGCCCCTTTAGTAGATATCTCTCCATTTTAAGGAGGGTTACATGCAAGTATACACCTGTATATCAAGAGCCTATAAGATACCCAAAGTGCATCAAGGAAACCCCAGATATGTAGGTCCTTGATGTTTTAGGAAGAAACATACCCACTAGCAGACCCAAAATCTTATATGCTATAATAACTTTCCTTTTTCTTTTTCATCGTAAGTTAATAAATGGATAGCTCAGTGTTTGCATTGGTCTCATTAAATTTGGTTAGCATGGGTGTATATTATGAATAATCCAAATTTCCAGATGTGAAAACCCAAGGGCCCGAATTCGGAGCAGAGAAGCAGGCAAGACAGTCATACAGTCAGTGAAAGTCAGGGTCCTCGGGCAACAGCTCTACTGGTATTTTCTAATAAATCAACAAGGACAAGATTTGCCTTTGAGGAGACTTATGTTGGGTGAGTGATTACTCTAGCTCCATTGAGCAATAGATGCTAAAAACAAGGCATCACTGAACTTTAACTTAGGACATCAATGTTTCATTGATGAAATCTAGAAATGTCACCAGAGAACAAAACACTAAAAAATACATTAATTTAGAGAAGAAAATAACTAAGTCTTCCACAAGAAGCTAAAAAGAAATTTACGTGAAAACCATTACCCTCTTTTTTAGATTTTCCCCAATCTTATCTGGGTAGCCACTGACACTATGGATTAAAAACAAAGGCAAGCCACCAGGTAGCATGGTGGTTAAGGTGCTGGATTCCCACATGACCAACTCCATGGTTCAAGTCTTGGACCTGACTTCCCTAAAAACAAGCCAGGCACATGTACATGCATACCCAAAGAGCAGAATGAAGGAGAAGAGATTGTGGCATGGCTATCCTTCCCAGGGGATGGGGGGTGATTTCTCACTTTCCCTCTTTCCATCTCTCTCCAGTGAGCTCATGTGTACTATGGCAAAAAATCTAACAGGAAAAGAAATAGTAATAACAAAAGGTAAAAATTCCCAAGTCTATCATAACACAGTTAAAAATAAAAATGACAGCAAAACTGTTATCTTGTTCTTGGGATTTTTCATGCACTTAGGATGAAGCACAGGTCCAGAAATAAAGAGTTTTTAAAAAAGCCATGGATAACTCCAGTCTAGACAGCATCTATCTGAATGATCATGGGCTAGTATCTTGACTTTTCTGTGTTGTAGTCTCTTCACATGCTAATAATGCTTATGTTTCTTTATCTAATGATTAATAAAGATCTTGCAATATAATAAGTGCTGAAAATGTCCCTGTTTTCTATCACTTGTAATTTGGTACCCAAACTTCCAAAGATCAGCAAGATCTCCTAAATGCCATTAACTGTCTGACTGGCCATGGCTCAGACTGGCAGGTCCCATTAAATGTTTTAATGAAATCTTTATGCAAATTTTGACATAATATAATGTTGCCCAACTCTTCTCTCCATTTTATGACATAGGCCAATATATCTTAGGGTGATTACAATACCCAATCTGCTAACTAATTAGAGACTAATTAGTCAACTTGTGTATTTATGAATGCTTCTAGTTTCTTAATTGCAGGACTGTGGAGTCCTGGGAAATATCTGTGCCTGTCAAGGGACTGAAAAATACTAGAACATTGTATTACAAAGCAGCAATATTAAATATTGGATAACAATAATCCTTCATGTTTTAATAGTGTGTCAAAGTACACATATAGTCTTTCTATCTACATTAGTTTATTTGATTTTCACAATATCTCATGAGGTAAGTATATAGTGGGACTCTTTTAACCTAACAGTTAATAATACTAACAGTTAATACAATGATAGTGAATGTGGTTGAACAAACTACTTTTCTCCTCTTTACTAATTTCCTACACCTAATCCTGGCTTTATTATGATGGTTGAACATATATAAAAAAATTTATTTTGTTTTTTCTTAATGTCAGAGGACTCTTTGATATTCAGATTAGAATGAGCATCTGAGCTACTTATTTCCTACTTAACTAAAATTCATTACCATCCTTACTATATTACCAATGCCCATTTGTTTCCTCAGTGGCTTTCTCAGACTGTCTCTTTACTGCAAAACTGGACTAGGAAATGGAATTTAATTTTCCTTGCTTCAGTTGTGGTGGAAATCTTTTGTTTTTAGTTTACCCTGGAAGTTTTCTGTCGTCTCTTTTATGTCAAGTACATAGTTGATTTTGGTCTTTATCTATGAAAAGTACAAACTTCTGTCCTTCTACTGGCTTCACTTTGCAAACCACTAAAGAATTTTTTATGATGCCGGTGCTTGAGTCCTATACCATGGGATTCTAATTCAATCCATTTTGAATGAAGCCTGGGATTCTATTATACATTAAACAAGACAGACAGAGTGAACTCAGATGATGCTAAAGAGTAGTCCAAGTTAAGAACTGTTATTATAGCAGAGAGCATTATGCAGGGCATGGTCACAGAAACTCTAAGATATATAGTAATAACAAAAAATTGTTCATTGACTAAGTGAAAGAAAAATCAAAAGCATAATCCATTATATCAGTGAACAATGTAGGAACCATGCAAAAGTAACAAGTAAGCCCAAGATATCTCCATGACTTACAATACCAGCTTATTTCTTATCTATGTTGGATGCCCTTCACGTGAACTATGACTCTGATTGTCATCTTCTTCATTCAAGGTTAAAGGCTGAAGGAGCGTTCCTTACCTGGGATTTGATGATCTAAAGACAGAAACAACAAGAGTACAAAATATCCATGGTTTTTAAAGGTTCTACTCAGACTGGGTCCATATCAGTTCTCACATTTCATTAGACAATGCCAGATCCAGCCTCGGGGGTGAAAAAGTACAATATCCCCACAAGAAAACAAATGGTACCATATCAAAATCATAATAGTGACAAAGTATAAAAAAAAAACTGAGTGAAGTTTTAGTTTTTCAAGAGAAAACAATCTATCCACCGTTTTGTCCTTAGGTCTTTCCATAGGGCACATGCACTTGCTAGAAAGAGACAGATACAGAGAGAAGAAAAGTGAGAAATCTCTCCCTAGAAAGAATGGTCACACTGCAATCTTTCCTCCTCCATGCTCCTCTTGGGATTTTGGGCACTCGCATACATGCTTTCAGCATGATTTTCAAGAGAGAGAGAGACAAAGGGAAAGTGAGAAAGCAAGCCACCAGGTCCAGGACTCGAACCATAGTCAGCCATGTGACACTCTAGCACCCTAACCACCATGCCACCTGCTGGCCCCAAATCTCTCCCTTTTTAAAGTAAAACCAGAAAGAAAGCTTCATCACAGTCTCAGAAAGATTAGTCACTCACTCAAGATCTATTTCATGATGGATTTTGAGGGATATTTCAAGGAAATTGAGATTAGGCAAAAGATAAATAAATGAAGTCCAGGTAAAAGCAAATATGTGTTTTTTCCCTCCCTCAGTCTTTTAACAGTTACACATCATGAATGTTTGCTGGTATATTTTAACATGAACATCTTTCCATGAGCTCCATGTCATAGGTAACGTGCATTCCAGATCCAAACATGAACAAGAAAGGGTCTTCTGAAGGACTAAGACTTTGGGAAATTCATCCTAGAAAATGAGAGGAGTAAATGTTTGCTGCTAATACATGCCCTTTAGAGGAGGCAATGTTCGCATGTTCAGAATTCCACAGGGTTCATGAAGCTCCAAACAGTGAGCACACTAAGGGCTCTGGGATTAATACCCAGTCGACCTCTTGTTGTGTGTGACTTTGGGCAAGTCACACAACACTTCAGCCTTCAGTTTCCTCATCCAGAAAACAGTACTTCACTTACTTTATTGGACTGATAAAATAATCCTAGCACATACCGAAAATTTGTGTAAAGTCTAACAAAGAAGAGTGTTTCCAAGGTAGCAATTTATTGTAGTTGCTGTTTTTGTTGTATTTGTTGTTTGCTGTTTGACCCTCAAAATCCTATAAAATAGGCAAGGAAAGTATTATATGAATTTTACAAAAGAAGAAGCTGAAATTTGAAGAATAAAAGTGACTTTCCATGGTCATACATCTTGGCACTCTCTTCAAAAGGAATGAAATGATCCTTCATCCATCATTATTTGTTCATAGAGTAATTACGTTTTGTCTTAAATTTTCTTATTTTTGCAGGAAGTGCTGATGATATGATATTACATGGAACAAAAAACAAAAGAAAGTTTATGCAAAAAGTCTTTGGAAAGTTTGAAAAGTTATGAGAGAAATATGCATGGATTTAAAATGATTTTGAACTAAAATAAACCTCTTATTTTAATTCCATTTTTCGGTGAACTTTTTGAAGTCCCTCTTGTACAACATCAGCATTTATCCACATGATATTCCAATTTCTCTCTAATTTACCTATCGAGTGCATCATTGAAAGCATTTAGTACAATGCCTAGCACATTATGAGCAATAAATATATCAGCTATCATTCTTACCATTTTTATTGTTATTTATATGTGCATACAAAAAGATAGAAAATAAATATGTCAACAGTAGATATTTCCAATGAGTATTTCTCAATAGAGAAATTTAAGGTAGTTATTTTTTCTCTCCAGAGAGAAATAGAACTGCTAATAAGGCAGGAAGCTCCCCGACCTTGATAATGAGGCAACAGCCGCCACATGCTACTTGCAAAGAATATACAACAGAGAAGGCTGAGCTGGACAGCACTGAACTTTACATATTATTATCTTTAAACATCAGGGTGTTTACACATCAAAGCATAATCAGATTTATACTTTGCAGGACCCAGGCAAAATAAAATAGGACACCTTGTTCAAAAAATGTCAGGCGTTTTATGACAGGGACAGCAGAGCAATAAACCAAGTTCAGGACCCTTTGGAGAACAGGGCCGGTGACACTACATATGTTGCATAACCAGGAAGTTGCCTTGCCTCTGAGTCTACAGTGTAAAAAGTATTGTTTGTTCAAGATAGTTTGGACACACCATCTGTCTCCTAAAAATTGATTAAGAGGGAAAATTTGGCAATTCTGGTTAGCAATGAGTCTAAAGTATATCCCAATCATCCAAAATATCTTTGTATGATCTTTCTATTATGAAGTAAATCACAAAGTTATATTTCTGATGGGACTTCAGCTTAAAAATTATCAATAGACTAAATAGATTTATCCCTCATTCTTAAAACCCAGCCATACTGAAAGCAAAGGAAAGACAAAGAATGTAAGACAAATTGATCAAAAGATTAAATAATAGCATATCTGTAATTTTGGCTAAATTCTATAAAAGTGACAATGGGAAGAGGAGTTCGTATCTGACACAACAGATGAGAGGGCATACAACATAAATGGCTATAGATGAAAATACCATCAAGTATGATCCCCCCTGAAACTCTAGCATTAATCAGTCTTTACATCTACAGCTCACCTTTCCAAAATCATAGAAACAACTGGACAACTTTTTCTACCCCAGTATTATTAAGGAGAAATGGAGGAGTCCGACCCGGCGGGGCCCCAGGATCTGTCTGAGCCCCCCTGCTTCCGGTCGGTTCAGTACGTTGGCAAGGCCACTACTGTGCACCCCCCCCCCAACCGAGAATTTTGCTCCAGAAACTGTGGCAGCCTTCCTGTAAAGTGACCCCCCTCTGACTCCCCAATATACTACTGTAAAAGAATTACTTAGCTCTCTTATACATCCTGAGTATACGATAAAATTTTCCAGGAAGTCCCCTGACCACTCCCCTTTGCTCTGATCACCTGTTAATTACAATGCTTTATCTCCATGGTCACAATAGAGGGTGGGCTGAAGTTCTTTCTAGGCAGAAATAATCTTGACCTTTGGAAGGCCCTTCAAAATACATTTAAGGTAAACTTAATCTTTACTTAAAATAGGATTAGGCCAAAACTGGCCCAGGACACCTCCGCCCTCACCAAGTGAAATAGATAAATATATTAGGATTCTTCAAATTAAGTTTTAGATCCCTATAAAACTATATAAGTATCATTCTTTATTAAGATCCATAGGAACTAATATCTATTCTTGAGATTTTCTTTTCTCAGCACCATTCCCAGTAATCACAAGATGGCTGCTGCGCCGCATCAGCTGATAATCATCTCTGCTTACCGGAACCACTTTCCCGAAACTGCATTCCATGGAGAACCACCTACAATTGCGGAACTGCACTAGACCCACCCTTAATCCAACCCTGAACTACACTAGACCCACCCTTAATCCAACCCTGAATAGAATCTATGTTCTATTATTAAAACTTTATGAGCTGATAATTGAAACACGTGGCCCCTCTCCCTTTACTTGCATGTATCACATTTTCAATAAAAATGCACGATGATTCCTAGCAGTTGTCACTCCTCAGAGAGCGATCTCTGGGGGGTATCCAGCATAGGACGTGCATGAAAAGGCACCGAGGCCTCTGTCTTCTGTTCACCTGTGCCGCCTCCGTCGAGTCAACCCACCCCCACCACAGCTAGACCCCGGCAGAGAAAACTGACTTTCAGAAAGTATCAATGATTTGAATGAAGTGATGCAGAAGGGCTGAAGTGAGAACCAGGAACTCCTGACTCTTACACTAGAACTTGATGCACTGTATGATGTTGCTGTTTGTGAAATCCGGATAAAAGGGGATTTAGAGCAGTTTTTCTCAGCCTGAGCACTTTTGACATTTTGGGTCAAGTGATTCGTTGTTGCAGGGCAGGCGAGCTGTGAAATGTTTTGCATCCGCCCTTGGTTTACTCACTAGGTGCCAGTGACACCTCCCAAGTCATGACAACCAAAGATGCCACTAGACAAGGTTAAATGTCCCCTGGAGGACAACATTGCCTCCTGGCCAAGACCCCCTGCCCGCCTTGAAGCATTTCTCAACAGAATTTTAGAACTTTTTTGATTGATTTTAAAGTCCATGAAAAGACATTATTAAGTACTTATGAAACTTGACCATGAAAAAAGGTAGCAGATCCCAGGCTCATTGAAGTAGGGCTACGTAACGAGTTTTGATCAATGGAATTTGAAAGGAAGTGCTGTCTACCACTTCCAGTCTGGTGGTTAACTAACCTCCCTTCAGGTGACCCTCATTTGTTCCCTTTCTAGTCTGCAGTAAATTCATTAATTCTATAGTTTCGAGGATTGTACGTGAAGGAAAAAACAATGTCTGACAAAAAGTTTATTAAAATCAATTATTTAATGGTTTCTTTTTTATTTTTATTTTTTATTTCATGCTCTTTTATACATTCAATCATGTTATTTAGCTTACGAAGTGAATATTCCAATGTGTACATTTCTCCCTACTCCAGTTTATAATACTAAAAAATTATCTTCAACAGATAATATCATATTTCTTTGTCCCATTAATGCTCTGCCTCTCTATTTTTCTTCTAAATGTCCTTCCTCAGAATCTTATCTCTCACCCACACTATATCTGGTATTCACAACCATTTACTGTGTTTCTATATTCTTTAATCAATCAGTTTGAGTCATAGAGTACGTGCACTCAGTAAATATTAAGTGGGGACATACAATGTCTCTCCTTCATAGCCTGGCTTGCTTCACTCAGCAGTAAACCTTCCGTATTCATCACTTTCTGTCAAAAGCCAGGGTCTTGCTTTTTATAGCTGAATAGTATTCTATAAGGGATATATGCCACAGTTTTTCAATCCATTCATCTATTCATGGGCATCTGGGTTGGTTCCATATCTTAGCAATTGTGAATAATGCTTCAATAAATGTTGATGTGCAAGCACTTTTCCAATTATGAATTCTTCTGTCCTTTGGGTAGATACCAAGGAGTGGGATTGCTGGATCATGTGGTAGTTCTATTTGTAGATCTCTGAGGAACCTCCAAATTGTTCTCCACAGTGGCTGGGCCAATTTACATTCCAACCAGCACTGTAAAAGAGTTCCCCTTTCACCACACTCCTGCCAGCACTTACCATTTTCGTTTTTTAATCTTTGTCATTCTGACATGGGTTAGGTGGTATCTCATTGTTGTTTTGAATTGCATTTCCCTTACAATGAGGGATATTGATTATTTTTCATATGCCTTTTGGCTATTCATATGTCATCTTCAGAGTGGTTTTTTCAACTCATTCTCCATCTTTTATTAGGGTTGATCATCTTTTTTCGGAACAGCTTCTTGACTTCCTCATGTATTCTGGTTATCAGTCCCTTATCTGACACATAGTTTACAAAAATATTTTCCCATTCTGAGGTCTGTCGATTCACACTATTTACTGTATCTTTTGCCATGCAGAAACTTCTTAGTCTGATGTAATCCTACTTGTCTATTTTGGAGATTATTGACTATGCTTTGGGGCTCTTATTAAGAAGTCTTTGCCTACCCCCAGTGTCTCCCAGAGTTTCCCCAGTGTTTTCCAGAAGTTTTATAGTTTAAGGTCTTAGGTTTAGATCTTTGATCCACCTTGAGTTGATTGTTGTCAACGGTTGAGAGGTAAGGAAGGGTTCCAATTCATCATCTGCAGGTGGAAATCCAGTTTTTCCAGCACCATTTGCTAAAGAGGTTTTTCTTTTCCCACTGGATTGACTGGTACTCTTTGTCAAAAGTCAGTTGACTATATATTTGGAAATTCATTTCTGGGGACTCTATTCTGTTCCATTGGTCCACCTGTCTGTTTCTGTGCCAGTATCATGCTGTTTTGATTACCACCACTTTGTAGTATATTTTTGGATCTGGCAGTGAGATGCCACCCATTCCACTTTCTTGTGCAGAATTACTTTGGCAATACGGGGTCTTTTATGATTCCATACAAACTTTATGATTGTCTTTTCTAGATCTGTGAAGAATGTGCGTGGTACTTTGATTGGGATTGCATTAAATACGTAGATTAATTTGGGTAGAATTGCTATTTTGATTATATTAATTCTTCCAATCCCAGAACATGGGATGTCCTTCCATTTTGTGTCATTTTCAATTTCTTTTTCTAGCTTCTCATGGTTTTCCTTGTGGAAGTCTTTAACTTCTTTGGTTAGATTTATTCCTAATTATCTTATACTTTTTGTGGCTATGGTAAATGGAATTACATTTTTCAGTTCTATCTGTCTGCCTGTTGTTCATATGGGATAGGAGACAGAGCATTGACTGGATGGGGAGGTGTGGCATTATTGGTAGAAGATATTCTGATCAACTGGACTGGGGAGAAACGTTCACATGTTGAAATGTTCACATATTGAAATGTTCACTTTGTAAGCTAAATAATATGATTGAATGTATATAAAAATTAAATTTAAAAAGTGAATAAAAAAAAGAAATTCTATAGATTTCTATATGTTGATTTTGTATCCTGTAACTTTACTGTATTCATGTATTACTTCCAGACCATTAGGTCTTCTATGTATACTATCATGTCATCTGCAAATAGGAAGAGTTTCACCTCTTCTTTTCCTATTTGAATGCCTTTTACTTTTTGGTCTTTTCCAATTGCATTGGTGAGGACTTCCAGTACTATATTGAAAAGGAGTGGAGAAAGTGGGCATCCTTGTCCTGTACCCATTTTTAGTGGAAAATCTTTCAGCTTTTCTCCTTCAGGTTGATGTTCGCTATGGGTTTTTCATAGATATCTTTTATTGTGCTGAGAAATGATCCTTCTATGCTGATTTTGCTGAAAGTCTTGATCATGAAGGGATGTTGTATCTTATCAAATGCTTTTTCTGCATCAATTGATATGGTCATGTGGTTTTTATCTTTTTTTCCTGTTAATATGGTATTTAATGGTTTCAAACGAGTGGATTCACTCATTGTAAATAAAAACTTAATTGTGAGTAAAAAGGAGAGGAAATTAGACCCAGTTAATGTGGAATATGATGATTATAACCACATCTCCCAGGTTTTCTAGTCAGGCTCATGACATGATAATCCTATGTGTTGTTTCACATATTCTTAAAATTATTCAATTTACAGATTTCACAAAATCTCCAAATGACCTTTATAAGAGAGAGAGAGATTTTTTCCTATGGTGTACAAGTGCTCGCTGCAGAGACAGAGAGAGACAAAGAGGCAAAAAGTGAGAAATCATCTCCCAGAGAGGATGGCCAGGCCGCAATGCCTCCTCCTCAGGATCTTGGGCACACATGCACCAGGTGTGAGTTTTAAGCCACCAGGTAGGGGACTCGAACTATGGAGGACTACATGGAAGTCCAGCAACATAACCATTACACCATATGCTGGTACCTTTTGTACCCTAAGTCTCTACTCTAGCTCAAGGCACGATCAAAAAAGTAACAGAGGGACCAGCGGTTGGCATAATGGCTATGTCACTGGACTCCCATGTAGTAAACCACAGTTCTAGTCCCAGACCCGATGAGTTAAACTCACGCCAGGCACATGTGTGTGTGTGCCCAAGATCCCAAGAGGAGAAAGGAAGAGAAGGGATTGTGGCATGGCCATCCCCTTGGGGGATGATATCTTGTTTTCTGTCTCTCTGTCTCTCTCTGACTTTCTGGCGAGCACATGTGCCCTATAGCAAAATTCTCTCCAAAAAAATAGTAATGGATGGTATCATCCTGGTTATGTCTGTCTGCAACTCCTATTCTTTGCTCAACATTTTATTTCCCATACTTTTCATATTGGTAGATAACATGTTAATTCAACTACACTTAGAGGTCTGTTATTCATTCCACAAATATACTACAATCACTATTTTCCTTCTCCTGATAATGGCATTAAGTTTGTTTTTATCTTTATTGTTAAGTTTCATTAGTTTCTTTCACTTTAAAAAAACAGTGTTGCCAGGAACATTCATATGCATATGTAAAAGACATGAATGGTAATGTAACTGATAAATTATCAAACATGTAAACCCTCTAGCTTACTAAACTGAGAAGTTACTATCCACAAAGGGTGACACTGACGAATATTTCCACCAGAGAGTAAGAATGTTTATGTTGCTTCACATTTTGCCAACACTAATATTATAGATGTTTTAATTTTGCCCATGGAATAGGTTCAAAATTTCATTTTTTCCTACTGAGATGAATTTTTTAAATGTAAGTAGTGACCATTTCAGTTTCCATTGCTGTGAGCCAACAGACCAAACCCTCCATATTTTAAATGATTTCTCTTTTTCTTGTAGTTCTTTATATTAAATGCAAATCTTTTATTATTTATATAGTTTACAACTTCATAGAACCTTTCCCCTGATTATTTTTTTAAAAATACCTTTCACTTGCTTAAAAAAAATGTTTTTGTTTTTGTTTGCATGAGAGTGAGAGACACAAGAAGTCACCCCAACAAGATCCTCACACGGTGAACCACCCCCATTCTCCACCAGCCCAGTTAACAGGCAAAATACATGCTCAGTGTATGGGGGCCTCAGGCTGTGAACCCAGGCCCTTCTCCTGCAGATCCAGCAGTGCAGAGTTCTGAGTTACAGCCATGCCATCCATACTGGGCCTTAAGACTTTTTTTAACCTTTCTTTCATCTTATAGTGATCTTCATACAAGCAAAATGAATCTAGTATTCAGAAGCAATTGATAGAAGGGGGTGAAAGGAGAGAGGAGCTGACAAACTCTGAGCGCTGCCTCACAGCAGACACTTTGCAGGCTAGAAGCAGAGCCTGTGATGGGGATTTTGAAGCTCGTAGTTAAAGAGGGAGAGCTGTCAATATTGGCAAGTGCACAAGTCAGGCAGAGGTGGGTTTCAGGGAGGTAGAGTCTCAGCCTGCCCCCACTGGGGTTGTAAAGTCTGAGTGGCAACAGAGTTGCCCTACCTTAAAACAAGAGGCCTGACATTAGGAACCTTCAGATCAGTTAGCCTCAGGCTACTACAAAACCACCTCCAGACCCAAGAAGAGTGACATCCCAGAAAATCCAAGACAAAGTGGTTCCCCTCAGTAGGGTACAAAGGAATACTCACTGTGGGCAGTCAGAAGTCACAGGGCTGCAGGCAGGCCACCACACGGCCCCTAGTGTAGTCCAGGGACTCCCTCTCACCACAGCCTTTTGGCACAAGGACTATCACCTGCATTGTAGATGGATGACTTCTATATGCTGGCAGACTTGCTCAAAGACCACAGCTAATAACCAGACAAACCCAAAATGCAAACCTAGCATTTTTTCTGACTTCAGACTTCATACCCAGTATATCTTGCTATTGTGTCTTCTCTGTGTCTGTTAATAACAGACTAAGTCAAGCTTTCTCTCCACCCAATGGCAGCTGTAGTTGCCTTCACTTGTTTCCAGAAAGAACAGGTGAGACAGGTGAGTGGGAAATGCTTCCCAGGCCCACCTGCTTTGAGCACCTCATTATCAACATAGACCACCTTCTCCTCCAAAATAGAAAACAGCAAAATCTCTCACCTCCCTGCAAACAACTACCTGAAGAAATTCAGGATCACTTTAAGGAACTATGTTGGGAAGAAGTAAATGTCTCCTGTCTTGATGTTAGAAAAACCCTCTGATTTCACATGTGGCATTTTTATTTTCAAATATCAGAAAGCTATAGCTGGGGAGAAATGGCACTAGCCCACCTTATAAAGGTCAATAGAACTGAGGTTTTAACCCCATCACTTCGCTACACACCAAAATCGTCATGGAACTTTGAACACATATTGTTACTGGAAAGATCTGCACGCATCGGTGAGAAACTGTTCATCTTTGTGCTTAATATTTTGATGATTCAAAGACACCTCCCCATCCATCCCATGATGAACTCCACCCTCTACGTGGACATGCTCTGTGTTGGGTACCTTCAAATGCATTATCTCATTTAATAGAGCAAGTGACCCAGGAGCTGTCAGTGTTGTCAGTCACTCTCCCCCGTGACAATTTGCTCACGTGCCAGCTTGCCATTTGTAAGAGCAATAGACAAAAGTCTTGCCAGATGGTTTGGAGACCTGAGAGAGCAAGAAATGCCTTTATACAATATGTTCTGTCGGGTTTCTGATGACAAAGGCACTGGAGCAAGGTGACTGAGACAGAGTACTCACAGGGGTGGGATGAAGTCCATTTGTTCACCGCAAACAATGCCCCCCAGACCTCAGTGAGGACCTCAAGATGCAGAGCCACTCTTCCTTTTCTAAACACTTTGCTTTTTGCACAACAAAGGTGCAAGTCACTGAGGCTGTGTTATTTATAAAGGGGCCCTTCAGTTGTAAGCCCACATGCTCCAGTGATCAGTATTCAGCATTCCAATTAAACACTGCAAACTTAAGTGGTAGTAAAATGAAAATGGAACTGCAGAATGGAAAGGAATCTCAAACCAGGTGCAATTACATTCATTTTTATACCAGTCCCTTAAATTTTAATGCCTTTTATGGGACCCTGAATAAATGAATTGCATAAGATTCATAACCATTGAGATGAATTTCAGCTTTCTTCAAAGTTCACAAGTTTCACAGAGATAGTACAGTGGACAAGAGAATTAAAGAATGAATTTGTAAAGCATGTCCGTCACTCTAACACTGAAGTAGCCCATAGGTAACAATTGTTATAGCAATTGCATAAAAATCAAGGGTGATAAGGAAGATGGTGAATGAAATTTGACACGTCAATTTTTATTGGCCATTCAGTTTTTATTTCCGAAACTCCCAGGAACACCTTTGTTTATGAAATTTCTATCATAGAATACCTCTACCAACCACCTAAGACACATACATTTTAAGTAACTCTTTATAAACTGGTATTGGTCAAGTCAATCCAGATCCTTCAACTTCTCAATCTTTGCCTTCTGTCACAGAGAAAATACTTTGTTTACTTATTCATTCATTTGTTCATTCTTTATTTCTTCGTTCTACTCTGAGTTGAAACTAACTTAATGCAAAGTGCCCTGCACTAACATTAAGTTAGTTAACCTCTCTGTGCTTTGATGTATGCATCTGTGAAGGGTAGGTAATAATCTTGTAAATTCATTACTTATAAGACTACTGTGAGGGTTGAGTATTATACGCCATGTGAATTCTATGAGAACAGATGTGCTGGTATATTTAATGACCACATGATATAAGTCACCATTATTACTCATTCATTCAAAAAAATGTTTTAGCATCTGCCCTGTGTCAGGCACTGTCCAGAGAACTGAGTCATAAGGATAACAAGGGCAGGCTCACACACATATGTGTTAATATAAATTTGTCCCAACATATGTGGGGACAACTCTCTTTTCCTCCTTCCAGGGATGTCTGGACAGCAGAGAAGCAAGGTGCTAACAAGAGGAGACTTCAGATAGTTTGTGGGGAAATAGAATTAAAGTATGATTAGGATTGGGTACAAAAGAAAAAAAAAAGAGGATGCTTAAATCTATACATAGCATTTTCATAATGCGTCCAGCAAACTAAGTTCAGCTGTTTCTAATTGTGACCAATGAAATGAGAAGCAGAGGCTAGAGAAGAAGGTAGTTTAATTTTGCAACTGGGTTAGAGGGAGACAGCCAGCAAGCACCACAAAACTGTCTCAAGAAGCTCAGCATGTGTTCAGTATTATAGATATTGGTTTGTTGAAAAAAATCGTGATGCGTTTTCCATAGAAAAACAGAAAAAATACATCATGACTTTTTTGATGCCCCAATACAAGATACAAGCACATGCAAATCATTCCTCACTACTATCAATCAAAGTCAATTGTTTTCCTTGGAGCAATTACTCTTCTTCTTTTTCTTTAAATACCAATTCCTGATTTCTCACCTGACCATTCCTCAAGCAGATCTCCCCCGACTCAGCATTTGATCAGATTGTGCTCATCAGAGGCCTTTCTTAATTTCAAAATGGCTGCCCTCCTGCTAGACCTCAAGCTGGCTGGCTTCAGTAACAGGCCCTTTCCAGGAACTGTTTGAAGATCCATTGTATTTGGGGACAAATTTATATTAATACATATGTGTGTGAGTTAATACAATTAGTAATAATCACAATTATAATACCTGCCCTGTGATGAGCACTTATAGAAAATCTGTGACACTTTTTACTCTTCATTTTAATTGTATTATCGGTGCTTCTTTCATGAGAATCATTTTTGCTAACTTTGTATTTTCACCCATTCCTAAGTAGTATCTGTCTATCTAGTCCATATTTAATTTTAAACTTCTAACAAGGAGTTGTTTGAGACAATTTGCAATGAAAACAATCAGAGTGAAAACAAAGTCATATATATATATATATATATATATATGTATGTATACACACACACACAGAGTAGAAAAAAATAGTACCCAAGGAGTTAGGTGGGAAGATACAAATAGCTGTGTGCAGTACTGGGTTCTGAATTCCTAGAACCCAGAGAAAACAGGGGGAAAAAAACTGAAGGATTACATAATTCATTGTCCAGAAATAATATCCATGTAGATTCGTTAGGGAAAATAATCTATTTTTGTTGTTGCTCTGTGGCCTATAACTCTGAGATTAAATTATCTAAAGAAGGGGCTCTTTATAGAAGGGGTTTGACATGATACTGTAAATGGTTTCTTCCAAAGCAACCCCCACTTCACCCCATAAATGAGCACTCCCCAAGTGTCCATGTTAAAAAACCCCTACCACTCTGTCAAAGCAATCCCACCACGAGCCCAAGGGCACAGAACAAGCAACCTAGGTATTTCTTTTAATTGACTAGACAATCTTGAGGAAAAAAAGTTGAGAGGATCCCTGAAAGTTTCCATCTCCAATATCAATGTCTTACCTGTGTTTTGTTTTGTTTTGTTTTGTTTAGAATTATTTATTTTATTTTATTATTTTAATTTGATATAAGGCACCTGTGCTCACCAGAGACAGTGAGAGAAAGGAAAAGTGTGAAAGTGAGAGCAAGCCACCAGGTCAAAGACTCAAACTGTGGTGCACCATGTGGGAGTCCACCACCCCACCACCTGCTGACCCCCCTTACCTGTGTTTTCAACAGGAGGAGTAGCAGTCAAATCCAAACAGCTATCATGAGGAAGAATCTGAAGTGTTTCCCTTCTGTGTGGTCATTGTGAAAATCATGAACAAATTTCTAGCTGGTAGGCCAAGTGTGCAGAGGACAAGGTGACCTCGTAAGTGTGTGACATTATTTGACACTTTGCTAAGAATGTTCCCCATCATATTTATTCAGCCTTCACAATATCATTTATATTTTCTTTACTTCTTTACTTTTGTTGTAATTATTATCATCAACCCTCTGCAAGAGAGAAATAGGGAGCAGAGAGAATTGAAACAGGCTTCTCAATGCCACAAAGCTGATACATGTTCAAGAGAGCTGTGACTTGAATCCTGCACTCTGACTCTAAAATCAATCCCTTTTCTACCCATAAGTGTTTCCCAGTATTTTATGCTATTTGAAAAATAAAAGTGTTTGTGATCAGACCCTTAATGAGCTGGTATAAGTACAAAGACAAGCATGGGCTTCACAGACTTGACTTATAACCACGAGATCTTCAGATTGTTGATTATCCCCTCTGAACATCATTTTCTTCAACCTCGAAGATGGAAGCAATGACAACTAGGTCTGATGATTTTGCAAAAGTTAGAAATGTCTGTAAGAGCCTGGAATGGAGTAGGTGGGAACAACCACAGGTATGATGTGTAAGATCACTCCTGTCCCACTTTGTGAAAGGTGGTTTGCTACTTCACAAAATAGTGATGCATCGACTTCAGAATTCAGAAAATTTTGAAAAGGTATATAAAACATCCTGAATGAAGAAAAAAAGGAGAAGAAGAAAAAAAACATTTATTAAACACCCTAGGAGCTAAAAGATTTACTTATAAATTCCATTAAGCATTCAAACAATTTAATATAGAAGATATTTTCCCCTCAGTTAAGTATTATAAATTGAGGCTTAAGGAAATTAATCAGTTTGTTCAAATTCACCATATGGTAAATGAGAGAACTGAGATTTAAATGCTGGTTCCCCTGATCCCAAACCCATTACAATGGCCCATCCCATATGCATCTCAATTAATCAGGAAATATGAGCACAGGTATATGAATGAATGCTCCACATTTTTTAATATCACTCGAGACCCTGGATGATTAGATTCTGCCCTTCTCTGTGCCACTAACTAAATATGTAACCACTAATGTTCTCCTTGTCTCGGTTCCTCCGATTCCGAGCCTACATGATTTCTAAAGTTCTTTTCAGTTCTAACATTATATGGTGATTCTTTCCCCCAAAGAACTCTGCTGGCAGCACAGTGCAAAGACACAGCACATATGTACAAAAGTTACTCCGTTTATATTAAACCCCACATTCCTGCAGGGATGTGTAATGTCTGTTGCCCTTCAATCGACTCCATACTCCAGTGTTTGTTTACAATCATTGGAGCATGGACAGCTATTTTTAAACCTGGCTTTTCATGTAAGAAGGTTAAAACGCAAACTGAATTTGATTTGTTGGAGAATTCAAATCCTCAGGATTACAACAGGAAAAAGAGAAATGTAAGTCACTTTAATTACCCTTTGACTCTCCTTTCCCTACTCCCACCCCCATAGTTCCACCAACAAAGATGCTATTGGTTACACTGACTGTATCCAGGGAAGAGAAGCCTTTACGTTGGTGTCTGATGACCAAAGGTCTTGGGCTTGTTTACTTTATATTTCTGTTGGAAACAACAGGAAGTAATGTTTTAGGAGGCAGCTGGCTTGGAAGGCAGCAAAGCCAGAGATCTGGACAGCTGACTAACATGAGACGCCTCATAGTCTCTTTCAATTGAGTTTTTATCTGTCATGCTCTCCTTTAAAGAATTCAGTCTTTGAAGTCAGACACATACCAGTCCTCCACTAATGAGGGATCTGGCAGAAAGCCTGACACATAGTAGGAACCTACCTTCCCTACTCCTTTCATTGCTAACATGTTTTCTTCTGCTTTGTTTCTTATTCGAGCCAATCTGTAGACCCCAGGATCTCAAAGCTCGGGGAGAGCGGGGATTGCCGCTGTCTCACTTGTTTGTCCCCCTAACACGACATGCTCGGGAGAGCATTTCACTCACAGTAATTTCAATAAATATGAGGGTACTTAGAAAAATTGTGGAAAGCTGGCATTAAATACAAGTTTATTTCAGTTAAAAAATGTAAATCTATGATATATTTTATGTGTATTTTCCATGAACATTTTAAAGCCCCCTTGTATTAGATGACTCACTGAAGCTTTACATTTCCAAGAGGAATTCAATAAGTTTTGTTTTACACTAGACACATGTATGTGCCCAAATTCCCAACAGGATGGAAAAATGGAGAGGAAGGGATGTGATGTGACCATGCCCCACTGAAGGGTGGCTTCTCCTTCTCCCTCTCTCTGTCTCTCTCCAGCCAGCACCTGTGCCCTGTGGTAAATTTTTTTAAAGGAAAAAGATTTGTTTTTGTTTGTCTGTTTATTTTTTAAATCAAGGTCTCACCAGGTTGCGATCCTGCTTCAATCTCCCAGCTCTTCTTTGTTTCCTTTTTTTTTTTTTTTTTTTGAGAAGTTTTTGCTATAGGGTGCTTGCACTCACCAGAAAGACAGAGAGAGACAGAAAGACAGAAAGCAGAGAAGAAGGTTCCACATGTCTCCAGCGAACTAGGTATTTCAGGGAATGAAGATTTTCTACTGATAATTCAGCCTCCAGCAAACGAGCTAGTGGCAGTAAAGGCCAGGCCTTCAGAAGAAGGTTCCACATGGCTCCAGCGAACTAGACAGATCTAAGAGCACTGTAGCTAAACATCCAAATACTAATAGGGTTAAAATATTCCTCAATATCTACTGAATCTGCTGCACCAGCAATCACAACAGAACGGCAAAGAGATTCTAGATCACCTCTGTCTGCTTGCTCCTGAACATTCAGACTAAACTTCAAGAATTTGAAAGAAACACACCATCCATCAGATGACAAGAAATCACTGCCAGAACACAAGAAATATGGGAAAACAAGAAAATACCTCTCCTCCAAGGGAAAAGAGTAACTCTTCTTCATCCACAAGCAGTTTGGTGAAAATCATGAAAATGTCTGATAAGGAATTTAGAGCATTCATAATGTCGAAGCTAACAGAGATGGAAGAGAAGAGAGATAATGAACTGCTAAAGAGAAAGGAGAAAGAAGTTGACGAGTTCCAGATGAGGAAATTCTTGCAAGATCTAAAAGAGGAATTACACACACTTTACAAAAGACTCAAACGGAACTGTTAGAGATGAAGTCTATAATACAGGAAGTCAAAATCTCCCTTGAAAGTATTAGAAAATAGAATCTCAGATGTAGAAGAGAAAATGGCTGGCCTAGAAAAATCCACCATAAAGACTGAGAAAATGGCCCAAAAATTTGAGAATAATATACGAGAAGTACTAGATACCATCAAACGTCCAAACATCTGGATAATTGGCATTCCAGAAGGTGAAGAGACCCATAAGGGCATTGATAATCTATTCCATGAAATCCTGCAAGAAAACTTTCCAAACCTAGAGAGGCATTCGAAGATCCAGTTCCAGGAAATACAAAGGACCCCAAATAGAATCAACCCAAGAAGATCTTCTCCAAGACACATTATAGCCAGGTTGACCAAAACTGCAGACAAAGACAAGATACTAAGTTTGACAAGAGAAAAACATCAAGTTACCTACCAAGGACATCCCATCAGGCTAATAGCAGATCTCTCATCAGAAACAATGTGAGTGAGGAGAGAATGGGAAAATATATTCAAAGTGTTAAGAGAGAAGCAATTTCAGCCAAGAATACTGTACCCGGCAAGATTATCTTTCAGGTGGGAAGAAAAGACAAGAACATTCTCAGATAAACAAAACCTGAAGGAATTTACCAGCACCAGACCAGATCTCCAAGAAGTTCTCAAGGGTGTGCTATATCAGGAAAATTAAATACAGACACACAGAAATAAGAGTCCAAAAACTAAGAAAGTGGCCAACTTAATCATAGGGACAAGTCTGGAGTTGAATATTATATACCAGAATTTAATCCAGAAAAAACAGAAGATAAAAGTACATGAGACTGATAGGTTCATGAACCTACCATTTGAACAGAATCCTAACCTGTTTCCTGGCCTTAAGCAAAGTTCCTTGGAATTTCTTTGATTTAAGTTAAAACTGGTTTTCTTAATAGTAACGAGTGAACTCACCATTGAAAGTAGTTAGATTATGTAAGAAATTGTGTGTTCAATATAATGTGGGTGGGAAAGGAATGGAAGACAATTGTAGACACCAGAGACAGTGGGAGAAGAGGGTGGGAAAGGACAGAGGGTCAGAAAGAGGGGTAAAAATAATTCTAGGAACTAGAAATGGAAAATTTTTTATAATATGCATGATTAAGTCACTATGCAGTATATACTGGATGGGAAATCACACTTTGTATGCTGTGATGATGCTTAGGGAAAGAATGTAAATTAATTTACAAAAAAAGTTTCAGGAAAAAAAAATACATCTATTCAATGACTGCAGTAAGATATATAGCCCCAGCTAGGTGCTACTTTATAGGATGCGTAAAGTTAGACTTGTGTTCATGGAAATGTATATATCACCTGTGTTTGCTATGAAAATATTTAGATTAATTAAGGTCTTTAGTAATTCAATAAAATGTGGGGGTAAAACAGTATAGAAAGCAAACATAGATACCAGAGACAGTGTGGGAGGAGAGTGGGAGATGGCAGAGGGTAAGAGATAGGGAATCAAGGATGGGGGAGAAAAAAAGCAAAACATACAGAAAACAAGAAATGGAAGATTATTTGCTGACAATAACATGTTTGTTGATCTGCTTGATTGAGACAATATACAGTGTACTTTGGATGGAAAATCTCATTTTGTGTGCTGTAATGATGTACAGTGAATGAATGCAAATAAATAAATTGAAATAAAAAAATAAAATAAAAAAAGGAAAGACAGAAAGCAAAAAAATAGCCCCCAGGGGGATGGCCACGCTGCAATCCCTTCTCCATTCTCCTCTCAGGATCTTGAGCATACACGCAAGTAGGTACACATGCCCAGAGTGAGTTTAAGTCTCTGGGTCCAGACTCAAACCACAGTAGACTACATTGGAGTCCAGCGACATAGCCATTACGCCATCCACTGGTCCCAACTTCCTAGCTTTTCTAGAGAGGGTCTCACTTTATTCCACAGGACAGCCTTGGACTCATGACCCTCCTGCCTCAGCCTCCGAGTCTCCAACTCAAGTACTGTAGGTACATTAGGTTGGTCCAAGAATCAAACTGGGGCTCCCATGTGGTCCCAGCCCACAGAGTATGATGTTTACCAGTACACAGCCCTGTCACTGGGCCAGTTCAAGATGTATTTTACAGAGTTATTGCATATGATAAAGAATGACTGTAAATCCATACGGAGTTTCTTTGGGGGATTAATGGAAATGCTCTAAAATTGATTATGATGGTTGCACAACTTTCTGAATATATTAAAAACCATTAAGTTGTACAATTTAAACAAATGAATTGTGTGGTCTGTGAATTATAGCTCTATAAAGCTTTATTTAAAAATTTTCCTATAGGGTGTGCACACTTGCCAGAGAGAGAGAGAGAGAAAGAAAGACAAAAGTGAGAAAGCATCCCTCGTAGGTATTGCCATGCCACAGTCACTTCTCCTCCCTTTTCCTCTTGGGATTTTGGGCATGTATGAACATGCACCCAGCATGCTTCTCAAGCCGCTGGGTCCAGGACTCAAACCACACAGTGGACCATATGGGATCCAGTCGTCCTATCCACCATGCCACTAGCTGGCCCAAGAAATTTTTTAACCACACATGTTCATGAACACCCACATTTAGACTGCAAATTAACACCAATAATTTAAATAAATTGTGAGTGGCATATGACCAGATGAACTGAAAGAAAGGAACTAGGAATGAAAAGAAGGAATGTTGTACCCCTTCGGCAAAGAGATGGCCCCACTGTTCTTCTCTAATTAAGATACCTTCCTTTCCTGCACTTAAGACTTCTCTGAAGACAAGCCAATAAAGATAACAAACATGAGTTAAACCACCAGTACGTCAGAACCCCAAGCCATTGCCATACACTGGCTTAATCCATACGATCCCATGACAAACTGGCAGATGAAAAACTTTTGGTCTCTGCCATGGCTTCTGAATTTATAAATTTTTAGGACTGTCAGAAATTCCTGAATCCTAATTATCTGATCA
The DNA here is from genome assembly GCA_026018925.1 of Tupaia tana. Taxonomy (NCBI): domain Eukaryota; kingdom Metazoa; phylum Chordata; class Mammalia; order Scandentia; family Tupaiidae; genus Tupaia; species Tupaia tana. The sequence continues at coordinate 81,660,992 of JAKSZU010000008.1, forward strand.
ACTCTTTTTATATCAGAAGTCACGTACTTTGTATAAGGCACATTCTGCAGATATATTTTTAAATAACTCATGCATATACTCAACAAATATTGATGGTCTAATCTTCACCAAACACTGGGCCAAGTGTTGGAGACTGAGAGATAAAACCTAAGACTGAGAGTTAACATTTATTAAGCATGCTATGTGATTTTTAATTATTGACCTAGTTAATTATCCTAACAACCCTTTAAGATAGAGACACACATAACATCAACCCCATTTGACCAAAGAGAAAATTGATACAGAAAGGTCAAGTAATTTACTTAAGGACACCCCAGCAGGAACTGAAGGACCTGATACTATGCCAAAGCAGTCCATCTCTAACGTCTTTGCTACAAGCCTCTGTTCTTACTAGCTCCCATGTGAAGGACAGGGCACACCCAACCTGGAAGTAAACGTGTAGCTGCATTACAACATGATGAGTGCCCCACCTGTGGAATGAACAAGGTACAGAAGGAGGAAACACAGAGCTTCCATATTAATAAAATCTCAGAATGTTAGGCCTGAAAAAGAAAAAATAGTGATCATGTTCCCTAACTCCTTTGTATTTAAGAAAAAACAAATTAAGGCCCAGAGAAAGGCAATCACTTGTTCAATGTCTCACAATTGAGTAGTTGTTGAACTTGGTTCCTGTATCTCTTAAGTCACTATACAACTCTTTCATGCATCCTTTTCTTTTTTTTAAGAGAGATTTTTGCTATAGGGTGCCTTTGCTCACCAAAGAGACAGAGAGAGAGAGACAGAGAGAGAGAAAGCAAGAAATCACCCTCCGGGGGGAATGGCCATGCTGCAATCCCTCCTCCTCCCTTCTCCTCTCAGGATTCTTGGCACATACAAACACACACACACACACATACACACACACCTGGCATGAGTTCTAAGCCACTGGGTCCAGGACTCAAACCACGATCAAATACATGGGAGTCCAGTGACATAACCATTATGCCATTTGCTGGCCCCTCTTTCATACATTCCTTATTCAAAAATATTTGAACCAGGCACATTGGTCTTTTCATTATACCCTACTGCATACACTAATTAGAAATGCTGACAAAAATTTTTTTAAGTAACATTAAAAAGCAAGAACAATTTTATATTTAATTGTACATTGATCCTATTGTCCAATGACAATTTTACAGATGCATTAGTTACTTTACTAAGGCACAGAAGTGGAAAAAAAGAGACAGAGAGTATGAAGAAAACTATTGCTTAATTGTCCTAGATGCTGGGCTGATTTATCTATTCTATTTCAAGTAGTCTTCCAAACAATCCTATTGGATTTTTGTACTTGCCATTTTTTCCTAATGATGAAGCAGGCTCAAAATAATAAAGAATTTCGTACAAAATTCAAGTCTAATAAGATGGGGGTAAAAAAACTGCACTTAAGCGCCCACCTCTGGGCCCGCCCCCAGGCCTTGTCTAACGAGAGCCTGGAAGAGCCATTGCTTGCTTATGCTTTTCATCTGGGCGCCTGGCTTTTCGCCACCCGTGATGCCAAGACCGCTGCGAGGTGCGAGGAAGATTCTCCAGTGAGCTGAGGACTTCTCTCGTTTAGCCTCCTAGGTCGGTTCCAACTGAAGATATGAGTGGTGGATTGACTCCTAGTAAGAGGTACTGTGTACGTATCCAACTTGCCCTTTTCCCTGACAAACAATGACTTAAACCGGATATTTTCCAAGTATGGCAAAGTTGTAAAGGTTACTATAATGAAAGATAAAGATATCAGGAAGAGTAAAGGGGTTGCATTTATATTATTTTTGGATAAAGACTCTGCACAAAACTGCACCAAGGCAATAAAAAACAAACAGTTCTTTGGTAGAGTGATTAAAGCAAGCATCACTATCGACAATGGAAGAGCAGCCGAGTTCATCCAAAGGCGGAACTACTTTGACAAATCTAAGTGTTATGAATGTGGGTAAAGTGGACACTTGAGTTACGCCTGTCCTAAAAATATGCTTGGAAAATGTGAACCTCCAAAGAAGAAAGAAAAAAAGAAAATTCCTGAGCCAGAAGTAGAAATCGAGGGGATACAAGAAAGTGAAGATGAAGGAGAAGATTCTGCTCTTGACAGCCTCAGTCAGGCCATCGCATTCCAGCAAGCCAAAATTGAAGAACAAAAATAAAAAATGGAAACCTAGTTCAGGTGGTCCCTCAACATCAGATGATTCAAGACACCCCAGGAAAAAGAAAAGCACATATTTCAATGATAAAGAAGAACTAAGTGATTAAGATTGTTTTTATTATGTAAATATTAAAATAAAAAAAATCTGTAAGTACAAAAAAAAATACACTTAAACCCTGCTATTTCTGACTTTAAAACCCAAATTATTAAACTAGTTCCAGCATACATCAGCAGTGTGCCACTCAAGAGAAGTCAGATCCTACAGGGCAAATAAAGTTCTTAAAGAAATAATAACAATAAATCATTTTTTTAAAAAAGCATAGTTCTGGGGCCAGCAGAAGGCATAACGGTTACCTCACTGGACTGCCACATAGTTGGCCACAGTTTGAGTCCCAGACCCGGCGCTTTAAAACTCACACCAGGCACATATGCATACGTGCCCAAAATCTGAGAGGAGAATGAAGGAAAAGGGATTTTTATGTGACCATCACCCCTGGGGGGGGGGGGTGTGATTTCTTGCTTTCTTTTTTTTGGAGAGGTTTTTGCTACAGGGCACGTGCACTCGCCAGACAGACAGAGAGAGACAGAGAGATAGAAAGCGAGAAATCACACCCCAGAGGGGATGGCCACACCGCAATCCCTTCTCCTCCATTCTCATCTTAGGATCTTGGGCATGCACGCACACGTGCCCGGCGTGAGTTTAAGCCACCGGATCCAGGACTCAAACCGTGGTCGACTACGTGGGAGTCCAGTGACATAGCCATTACACTAACTGCTGGTCCCAGGGAGGTGATTTCTTGCTTTCTGTCTCTCTGTCTCAAGCGTACATTTCGTATAGAAACAAAAAAAGAAAGAAAAGAAAACCTCTTTCTAAAAAAAAAAAAACAAACAAACAAAAAAAGAAAGAAAGAATAGTTCTAATCCCAAAACCAGTCAGTCCAAACCATGCCTGGCATGCATGCAAATGCCCAGCCCTGATGGACTAGGGGACTGGAAGAAGGGTACTACAGTGTGAACCTGCAAATGGTGCTTCCCTCTCACTCTCTCTTTCTCTCTCTTTCTCTGTATTTCACATGTGGGCACATGTGTTCCATCATGAATAAAGAAAAAAAAAATTATGTCCACCCTGATTTCCAGGTTTGGTATCAAGTGAAGTCAGATACCCCTGAAAAGTGTAGACTCTCTGCATCTGAAGAATTCATTATTCGACAAATTATCATTAGGGTCAGAGTTCCATAAAGGGAGTAGGGTAGGCAAAATTCACTTCCTCCCAGGTCTACCTGTCCACAAATATAAATGTCATCGTCGAATTCTCTGTTTCACTTCTCTCTCTTAGATATGCAGCTTCAGAATGTCTCCTTTAACATGGCTAGCTGCCATGGAGACTTGAAAGTAGATGACCTGGCCAGTAGATCTTATCAAGGGATTTTTAATGAAAGTTTCTTTCCTGAATACCAAGAATAGGAGATGAGTCTAAAATGGACATTTCCAAATGTTAAAGAAAGCCACAGATACCCTAAGGCACTTAGTTTTCTCAATCTTTTCCTCTTTTGTCCATGCCAAAGGTCACTCTGAGAAAGTGCCTGATGACACACATTATTTCTCAGTGACTCAGGGCTTTTTGCAGACATGTATTTTCCTCATCTCTTTCCCAAAGAGTTTTTTTTTTTTTTTTTGAGGGATCAGTGTATTTCCCTTTACAACATATACAAGGATGATGAACTTATATTCTCTTCATAATTTATTTAGTTTGTTTCTTCCATGAGAGATAGAGACAGAGATAGAAAGAGAGACAGCACCCCCCACAGGATCTCGACATTACAATCCACCCTAGTCCCAGATCATGGTACATGTGTGCCTAGCATACTCAGGGAGGTTTGTGGATGTGAACCGGAACTTTTCCATGTGGGTCAGCCTCCCAGAGCAACATTTTACTTCTGTGCCACCGTCCAACCTCTTCTTCAAAATTTCTGAACAATAATTTTATGATTAAAATTTGCAATAGATTATTTATTTTGGTTTACTGCTGCTATTATTTAGCTCAATGGTTCCCTGGTTTGCACATTGGAATCATTGAGGAGTTTAAAACAAATACTGCTTGTGTCCCACTCTCATAGATTGTAACGAAATGGACTGGGAGTGGCCTAGGCTTGAGGATTTTTTAAATATCCCAAGATGGTTCTAATGTATAGACAAGCTCAGGAATCTCATTAAATATTTTTTCTTTATTTATTAATTCACCAACTCCAGGGACAAGGGACTATCTTTTCTCTATCTAAGCTGGATAGTTCTTCCATAACTCACTATCACTTAGAACAGGAAAGGAGGGAGACCCAATAAAGTATAACTGAGTTGGGCACTGGTAGGTGTGAAAGTATAACTGATTGATAGATCTTTGGGGTCTGTGCTAAGACAGACTGTATGAACTACTGCATCTGTAAGTGCATGGTCGTTGGAAGAAAAGACCCTTCTGCTTTGTGTTTCAGAGAGCTTCAGAGTCAAAAGGGAACTCATACAAGAGGCAAGAGGAGAGCAGGCGGGGCATGGGTGAGGTACGGCTGGGCTATGCCGTGTGAAGTTGGTAGGATCCCTACAGAACTAGTTGCCCCATTGTGACTTGCTTATAATTACTGACCAAATGTCCTGAGACAAGAGAAGCTAAGAGGATCTGAAATGCTTCATTTAGATGGATCTGAGAAAGTTTGACTAATCTAGTAAGTGAATGTAGAAGACATGGATTGGTATGTAATTGTATGAGGTGTTGGAAAAATCATGATGTATTTTTTTCATGTTTTTCTATGCAAAAATGTGTCATGATTTTTCAGACTCCCAATAGTTATGTGGGTGACTTAAAACTCACAGGCTGTTTTTTCTAGGCTTCCTGTCTCAGACCTGGGACACTGCTGCTCTCTCACAATTCCTTCCTCTCTCTTTCACTTATTCCACCTAGCCAGATAGTTATTTGGACCTGGGGATTTTCATGGGACCTCGCCTTTTTCTCTTTTTTTGTAGACACAAAATTAGTGCCCTAGTTGAGTTTAATTTAGTGAGTGCTGATATGCCCAGGCTAGTAGGAGTAAGAGGACCACATCAGCTTCTATTCTATGTCATCTACTTCATTCTGGCTTTGACCAAAGGACTCTCCACTGAAGACATTCAAGCACTTACTCCACTCTATTCAGTAGTATTCCATTCGCTATTTGTTCTTCATGCAGAATCTTGGTGAAATTATTGGTTGGCTTGCTTTGGGAAGAGTTGGGTCATCAACGATAATGGGACTGAATCTCATGCTTTAACTGTATTGCAAACACGTGATAGCATCTACTACATTTCCAGACACAGTGCTAGATGCCAATGATCTAATAAGTAGCAGGCAGAAATTTTTCCCTTAATGAAATTAGAAAGTAATGGAGACGAAAAACATGTAAGTAGATCATCAAAATACAGAATTTGTTTTTTTCTGTTAGAAGCAAGTATGAGATTTTGTAGAAACAGAAAAGATTTCAGTTTTCATGGGAGCATCAGAGATGGTATCAAAGACCTAACATTTGAGCAGATTCATGAAGTTGAATTCTTGGGACTAGCAGATGGTATAATGGTTATGTCGCTGGACTCCCACATGGCTGACTGTGGTTTGAGTCCTGGACCCAGAGGCTTGAAATGCACAAAGAGCAAGTGTGCATGCATGTCCAAAAGTCCAAGAGGGGACCAGCAGTTACCATAATGGCTATGTCGCTGGACTCCCACATAGTAGACCACGGTTCGAGTCCCGGACCTGGTGGCTTAAACTCACGCCGGGCGCATGTGCGTGTGTGCCCAAGATCCCAAGAGGAGAATGGAGGAGAAGGGATTGCGGCGTGGCCATCCCCCCTGGGGGGTGATTTCCTGCTTTCTGTCTCTCTGTCTCTCTCTGTCTGTCTGGCGAGCGCATGCGCCCTATAGCAAAAACCTCTCCAAAAAAAAAAAAAAAAAACTCCAAGAGAAGAATGGAGGAGAAGGCATAGCAACGTGGCCAGTCCCCCTGGGGGGTGATTTCTTGTTTTCTGTCTCTCTGTCTCTCAGTCTCTCTGGTGAGCACACACGCTCTATAGCAAAAATCTCTCTTAAAAAAAAAAAAAAAAAAAAAAGATAATGGCATGGTGGTTAAGGCACTGGATACTCACACATGGCTGACTACAGTTAGAGTCCTAGACCTGGTAGCTTGCTTTCTCACTTTCTCTCTCTTTCTGTCTGTCTCTCTCTGGTCAAATTTAAAGAATTGATGAATGAATAAATAAAATTAAGTAATTTTTTTTTTTTGGAGAGGTTTTTGCTATAGGGCGTGTGCGCTCGCCAGACAGAGAGAGACAGAGAGACAGAAAGCGAGAAATCACCTCCCAGGGGGGATGGCCACGCTGCAATCCTTTCTTCTCCGTTCTCCTCTCGGGATCTTGGGCACGCACGCACATGTGCCCGGTGTGAGTTTTAAGCCACCGAGTCCGGGACACGACCCATGGTCGACTACATGGCAGTCCAGTGACATAGCCATTACGCTAACTGTTGGTCCCAATAAGTAATTTTTTAAAAAGATTAAACAAAAGAAGAGTTTTAACAATAGCTATGAGTTAGGAGTTAGACCCCACTCATGGGTAGATAGGGGAGACACTCTCTGTAATGGAGTTACTATGATTTTGCTTTCCATGGTCTGCTAAATGTTCACTATGTCCCCACTACAAGTCTCACAGGAATTTACGACTCCCTATTGCTGAGCTAAAATCAGATTGAACCCATCACTGTCTGGAGCACAATGATGGGTGCGAGACTCCAGCACTAACTAAAATAAGGAAGCCATCTGGCCCCTGCCAGGGACTAAGAGTAACTCAAGACTCCCAGGTGTCTTAAATTTCAGGACCTAGTCTGATAACCCATTTCAAAGAAAAATAGGGTTTTTTTCCTTGTTGGGATCCTGTATAAGGGACCACATTAGCCCATCTACCGCACCCAGGTCGGGCCTCCTTCCACTGTGTTGGAAACTTTAGAAACTTTTTCCTCCCTTAATAAACTCCACTTGTTATTCTCTCCATTTGTCTGCATTTCTGATTTTCATGCACGTTGGACAAGAACCAGCACAGATGCTTGGCCTGATCACCCCTACACACTAATATCAGCTACATTTGTAGAACATTCTAAAAAATACAAAGCATTTCCAGGCCTATTTGGTTGTTGGGAAAGTCATGACACATCTCTTAATAGAAAAGGAGAAAATATGCCATGACTTTTCCAGCAATCCACTACCTTCTTAGAATGTAAGTTTCAAGACCAGTAGATGATGTTAATGGTTACATTGCTAAACTCCCACATAGTTAACTGTGGTTCAAGTTCTGGATTCAGCAGTTTAAAACTGACACCAGGTATGTGTGTGTGCATGGCCAAAATCCTGAGAAGAGAACGAAGGAGAAAGGATTGTGGCATGGCCATTCCCTCTGGGGAGGGATTTCTCGCTTTCTGTGTCTGTCTCTCTCTGTTTCTCTGGTGAGCACACATACCCTATACCAAAAAATAAAGAAAGAAATAAAGAATATAAGCTTTATAAAAACAAGGATGTGTCCATTTCTCCACTGCTACAGTCCCAAAATATCTTAATAACACTGAATCCATTTTCAATTTTTAAATCTCCATGCTTTAGAGAGAGGAAGAAGAGAAGTATAAAGGAGAGAGAAAGTAAGTCCACAGAGACAACAAATTCACAGTCCATGATCTCATGTCCTGCAGACATTCCAAGAAAAGAGTCTGCCAAAGTTTGTGTGAAAACACAGAGGGGAAAGGCGAGTCGGCCTGCCTAGTCCGCCCAGCGTTGCATCTAGTCTTTTATACCTTCACCGTAACTCACGGTCTAGTCCATATCTGTGCAGATTTCTTTGTTTAAAAAAAAGAAAAAGTGCTCTGTCACTTAGAGTTGTACACTAACCTAGCCTTCGAGACTCTGGGAATGATGACTGATTGATTTGTAATGAGAAATTACCATTGCAAAAACTGCAATATTAACTTTTCATAGCCAGCCTATTCCACCTTTGGCAATTTACAAATAACAATTACATATAATTGTCAGAGTGACCAGAACATTTACATCCCCATCATAAGAGTATCCTCTCCCTGTATTAGAACAGAAATCGTAATCAGCAGACAACATAACCGGCATGGAATCAGATGTAAACAAGTTAACAGATTAAATGCTTCATAGAACTCAGTAATATCCTACTATAAAGGAGACTTCAAAAAGTGTATGGGTAATGTGTTTTATGAAAAAAAACTATGCATGGATTTTAAATAATTGGGGCACCAACATAAACACATATTTTAATTTCACTTTTCCATAAATTTTTTGAGGTCCTCCCCATTGGGACAATTGCAGTGGGATCAGAATATAGAAGATACTTTGCCATGTTACCAACAACTCCATATAAAGAACCAGAATAACCAAAGAACATTAGTTAAGGCATTATTCCCTGGTCAATATTGTCTGTTTCCAATTTTCACTAAAACAAGTTGCAATAACAGCTTGTAAGACTGGAAGTCATTATAATCCATCAAGGTGACTACAATGATGTTCTTTAAAAATCTATTGTGTGCTGAACACCTGCATTGTCTCATTTAATTCTTATGTGAGGGTTTTGTTTTTTGTTTTTTGCAGAGAAGTAACTAGGTTTTGTTGACATTAAATGATTTCCGCCAATGAACATTTAAAGTCCACTCAAGATTTCCATTACAAACTTATTTCCAACATTATCCTCTTAGGGGGAAAAAAAAAAAAAAAAAAAAAAAAAAAAAACATGCACACTTGACTAGATCTCTTAGAAACCTTAGGAGGTGATTATTAATGAATTGTATGCTATATGGTGCAGGAATTCTGAGAAGAATGGTGCCCCTGTGAGAAAAGTTAGCCAGAAGATTAAGAGAGGGATGATATTAAATAGGGAAGCATTTTTTTCCTCAAATAGTAGCACATAAAGAGCAAATAAACATAGGGTATGTAAGTCATACTTCCTTCTTCACATAACCATAGCAAAACTTTTTTACATTAAGCCCAGGCACAATGTCACTGTCTTTGGAACCACAGCAATTCACAGCTATTAATAGGCAGTCATGGGCCAGCCCTATAGCTTAGTGGTTAAGGGAACCAGATCTGACATAGCCAGCCATGGTTCAAATCCCAGCCCCAGTGGCTTGAAAAACACACAGGGTACCCGTGCATGTGTGCTCAAAATCCTGATGGGAAAAAAAGGAATAGAGAAAAAGAAATTGCACGACCATTATCCTTTGGAAGGTGCATTATCCCTCTCTGTCTGTCTGTCTCTGGTGAACATGCAAAGCCCCTAGCAATTAAAAAAGATGCCAGTCAGTCATATGCAGCATAAGAGAATCTGCATTCACCATCTTTCAGTAGAAGACTGAATCAACAAGACTGTAAAGGAGTCGAATAACTTGGTCTCTCTGGTAGGAAAAAAAAAGATAAATAAAGCCAGGTAAAGATATTGTCTGATAAAATTCATGAAAACCCAATTTGAGCATTAACCTATGTAGGTGTGTTTTTGTGTGTACACATGAATGGGGTCTTTGCTATTAAAAAGACACTATGCATGGATTTCAAAAAATGTTGCACAAAAATAAATTTATATTTTAATTCCATTTCCACAAACTTTTTGAAGTCCCCTTATATGTGTGTATATCTGTTTTAGTCTGCTTTTATGTCAGTAGCAACTAAATACTACAATATAGGTCATTTATAAAGACTAGAGGTTTATTATAACTAGAAGTTAGCGTAATAGCTATGTTGCTGAACTCCCATGTAGTCGACCACGGTTCAACTCCTGGACCCGGTGGCTTAAACTCACGCAGGGCACGTGTGTGTGCAAGCCCAAGATCTCGAGAGGAGAATGGAGAAGAAGAGATTGTGGCGTGCCCATCCCCCCTGGGGGGGTGATATCTTGCTTTCTATCTCGCTGACTCTCTTTGTCTTTCTGGCGAGCACACGCACCCTATAGCAAAAACCTCTCAAAAAAATAAATAAATAAAAAAAAATAAAAGACCAGAGGTTTATTTAGGTCAGGGTTTTGGAGGTCCAAGGTCAAGGGGCTATATCTGATGAATATCTTCTTCTTAGTGGGGACTCTGTAGAGTCTCAAGGAAATGTAGACATCACATAAGAAGAACATGTCCATGTCTCCATATGTAAGCTCTAGTATCACTTCTTGAAAAGCCACTAGAATTCAACCATGGGCAATTCCATCCTGATGAATTTATCTCGTCCTAATCACCTCTCAAAGGCTTCATAATCTCACAGTCAGATCAGGTTTCCACCCTCTTAATACTATTACAATCAAATTTTAACAAATACATTTTGAGGGGACGTATTCAAACTATAGCGCTCTCTCTATATATATATATATAGGTGTGTGTGTGTGTGTGTGTGTGTGTACTATTCAAATATAGTCAAATGATTACAAAATCAATATGTGATGGTCTTTGCAAACAGCAGGAGAGGGAATCTTTTTCTGACTCCTTACCCCCATAGCCGGTGTACCACTCCTACATAAAGCTAACATCATTCTCTAAAAAGGACAAAAAAAAAGTAGATGTATTATTAAATGATAACTATAAAGAACTATAGGATTCTTAAAACAAAACAAAACAAAACAAAGGATTTATGTTTGATTCAACCTCTGTAAGAACAAGTAGTTCCCTAACAGGAGACACTCTTACTAAATCATGTCTCTAGTCATGTCTCATCAAGCCCACAAAGAAGAAAGGAAGTTGGACAGAGGAACTGAGCCAGTTCACTCTACCCATTCGATGCCACAACTCTGAGCCCAAGGAAAGAGAAGTAAGGACTCAGCCTCATGTAGTCCTTCCCTTTTGGGGTCAGAGCGTGGAGCCATGACTCTACTTGTTCATTTATATGACAATGAAAGGAATGCATGACTTTCCTTATGCATGCATTTATTCACACATCCGTAAATTTAGTAATTCATTTAGCAAACATTTGCCAAGAGCCTACACTTTACCAAGCCTCCTGCAAGCAACTGAGGTCATGGTGAGGAAGAAAACATAACCCCTGCCCTCAGGGAGCTCATCGTCCAGTGGAGCAGATGACGACTGCAAAAATGGTCGACAGCTGAAGCAATGACTGCAATACAGGGAGGAAAGTCCGACTACAAAATAATACAAGAAGTATAGCAGGAGCCACAAATGGAAAGGCCCAAAACTCTTTTATTTATTTATTTTTTATTTTTTTTTTTTGGAGAGGTTTTTTGCTATAGGGCGCATGCACTCGCCAGACAGACAGAGAGAGACATAGAGACAGAAAGCGAGAAATCACCCCCCCCCGGGGGGGATGGTCACGCCGCAATCCCTTCTCCTCCATTCTCCTCTCGGGATCTTGGGCATGCACGCACACGTGCCCGGCGTGAGTTTTAAGCCACTGGGTCTGGGACGTGAACCGCAGTCGACTACGTGGGAGTCCAGCGACATAGCCATTATGCTAACTGCTGGTTCCCTCGGCCCAAAACTCTTGACAAAGGTATTTTATTTGCAGAACAATTTTCATGGTATTTAAGCTTCTCCAAATTATGGAACATTTGTTTCCAGACCTAAGAATTATAGGAGAAATGTCATGTCCTCCAATCTACATGGACTTCAGCTTCTGTATCACATCCTTCCCACACGTGAGTCAATATGACGTCACCCCACGACTGCTAGCAATGTTCAGCTTAATGTCAAAAGACAGGACTGACAGAAAAAGGGGGATGTAAAAACTCAAGCTAAAGGAAGAAGTTAGATTAGTATTATCTATATGTATTATGACTGTATCCAAAAAGCCCAAAAGAATCTACTAAAGTACTGTTAAAGTCAATGAAAAATACAGCATGGTGGCTGAAGAATTCCCTACATAAAACAACACTCAGAAATTACAATATAAGAAGCCAGTCATGGTGGAGTAGTGATAAGGCCACACTCTATGATGCTGAGGCCACATGGTGAGGTTCCGGGTTTATGTCCCAAGAACTGGGGCAGGCATGCACCTGCCCATGATCTTGGCTGGCTGAGTCTGGGGGGGTAGATCACAATCTGGAGATCCTTTAGGGGGTGTCTGTCCTTTCTCTTGGTCTTTCTCTCTCTTTTGGAAGGAATAAATAAACTTTTAAAAAAGAAAATACAATGTAAGAATTTCATTTATAATATTGCAATAATAAACTAAAAAGAAATCTCAAGATTTATATTGCAAAGCCATATATGGAATCAAAGATTTTAAACAGTGTTTTATAGATACTCTTTGTGAGAGAAAAAAAAATATGAGCTTCTTCTATGAATGAGAAGAACATAGATTCTAAGTAGAAAGAGCCTGTCTTGAAGAAATACTTAAGTGTGGGGACCAGCAGTTAGTGTAATGCTATGTCGCTGGACTCCCATGTAGTCGACCACAGTTCAAGTCCCTGACCCGGTGGCTTAAACTCATGCTGGGCGCATGTGCGTGCATGCCCAAGATCCCGAGAAGAGAATGGAGGAGAAGGGATTGCGGCGTACCATCCCCCTTGGGGAGTGATTTTTCACTTTCTGTCTCTCTGTCTCTCTCTGTCTTGCCAGAAAGCGCACGCACCCTATAGCAAAAACCTCTCAAAAAAAAAAAAAAAATATATATATATATGTGGGTGTCATCTTTGTCTTAAACTAATAATACAATTTTTAAAGGCATTGTGTCACCTTGGGCCAGACAAGATACAAATAGTTTTAGAATAAAAAGTGGCCTTTGGAACCTTCTATGGGAGCAAAATGAAGCTACTTTGCAGCAAACAGGCCATTTCTAATGGAATAGGATGATTTGTTATGCAACAATAAATATCAAAAACAGTACACACAGAAGCATTGCTCAAAGATGATGACTGCAACATTGTAAGTGATAACAAGAAACTAAAAACTCATTTTCCAAAAATATACATAGTTAAATAAATTGCAATATGTAGACAAGTGAATCCTTCATAGTTTTACACAAGACATTTTTTATCTATATGTACTAATATGGAAACACCCTTTGATTATATAAGTATCATTTGTTGTTGTTGTTTTTGCCATGGGGTGCATGTGCTCACCAGAGAGAGACACAGAGAGGGTAAATGAGAAATCACCTTCTGCGGGGAGTGGACATGCCGCACTCCCTATTCCTCCTTTCTCCCGGAATTTTGAGCATGCATGCACACATGGCAGGTATGATTTTCCAGCCTCCAGGTCTTGGACTCAAACCATGGTCAGCCATGTGGCAGTTCAGCGCCTAAACAACCATACTACCTGCTGGTCCCTATAAATTTCAGTTTTAAATTTTATTTTAAAATTTGTTATGTGTAACAAGTTAGTGTGTCTGGGAAGTAGATTCGGTGATGACAGGAGCATTCTCTCTTTCTCTCACTCCCATATTCCCAGCACTCAAAACAATGCTTAGTAGATGTGCAATAATTCTATGGTCAGTGTGTGAATTTAAAACGATAACCATGTGGCATATAAGTTATAATCATTGCTAGTCATGATGATTGGTTTTCAGAGAAACATAGCCTTACCCACTGACAAAGGAGACACAAGCATGTGAGCTGTTAAAACCAGTCAGAGAAGGCTGCTTTCAAAATCTGCTGCTGAGATGTTTCAGGGAACTTCCTTACTTGAAAAGTTCTTTCCTGGAATATAGCTCTATCAAAAGACACCCACTCAGCACCACTGCCAACACTATTTCCTCTCTGTTCATTTAGGAGAACTTTTTTTAGATGTCAGGCTTCATTGACTTCTCGTTTCCCATCAACTTGTCACTGTTCCAATGTTCTTCGCTCATCACGGAGTGACCAGGACAGTTACCCCACTGGCCTCCTGCCCTTCCTGCCAGCTTCGCGACAGAGAGAGAGCACAGCGTCTGCCCATCTGGGACTCTGTCAGAAAGTGAACTGGGCGCAGGGAAATCACTCGGGCATTTCTCTGGAGGAGGGGCTTTTTATATTTCTAGAGAAATTGTAGGTTTACCATGTGTCTGCCATTGTACTATGAAATGTCACACATGACTGGGTTTATTACTCAAAACAATTCTATAAAGTAGGCACTAAAGTTACCATCCCTTATTTCCAAAGGCAGAACTGGAGGCCTAGAGATGTCCAAGGATATGAATCCTGGCTTGCCTGGCTCCAAAGTTCATGCTTTAAACCAGTACCAGAGTTTATTCTATGATTTCAATTTCACCACAAACTCTTCTCTAAGACTAATTATAATTCTCAATATTTCCTTCCTGGAGGAAAAAGAAAATGAGAACAAAAAGTGTAAGTCAGAGACAGGAGGTATAGTTTTTTATACAAATAGTCCAGTCAGGACAGACCTCTGGGTGTAGGGGATGCATAATTGGTTTTGCTTACTCAGTTTATTAGAATCTCGACCATCATAGTTGGGTGAAACTAGTTAGTCCAGGGGGTAACAAAAGAAGAAATGTTCTATACTCTCAGTAGAAACTTAAACTAGTACAAAAGTTTTCTAGAATGCAATTGCACTGAGAGCCTTATATTGTTGACAGCCTTATATTATATTGTCCATACCTATTAACATAGTGATTCTAATCACAATAGTAAAATATCTAGAATATGGAAAAGCTTCCGTTATCTATTCACTTGTCAAATGTCAGTGGAGCATCTTTTATTGAGAGAAATGTATTCTAGATCATCAGGGAAAGCTGAACAAGAGAGACGAGGACGCTGTTCTCATGGAAATAACTTCCTGAGAGAACAACACATTAAAAATGCATACTTAAATATATAATAATATCAAGTATTGATAGGTACTTGAAAGAAAAGAAGTTAGAGGAGCAAGACAGACAATGAAACAGGAGCCCAGGGCAGGCCTCTTGAAGGAGTTGATATTTGACAAAGAGATGAACGGCAGGAAGAGCAGACTATGTGATTTGTAAATGCGGACAGTTCTAGCCACAGGGATAGGTATGTGCAAAGCCGCAGAGGGGGGTGCCAAGTTTGATGCGGTAGAAGAACAGCAAGAAAATCATGTAGCAGGGCATGGAGCAGGGAGCGTGTGAGTGTGCAGGGGAACCAAATCAGTGATGAGTTTCCAGTAGTGGTATATGTTTGGAAATAGGCTAAAAGTGCAATAATCAGTGTTTGGGTAAACACATTGTCCTGTCAGCCCATCGCAATCTAATTTTTTTTTTTTTTTTTTTTTTTTTTTTTGGAGAGGTTTTCGCTATTGGGCACGTGCGCTCGCCAGACAGACAGAGAGAGACATAGAGACAGAAAGCGAGAAATCACCCCCCAGGGGGGATGACACGCCGCAATCCCTTCTCCTCCATTCTCCTCTCGGGATCTTGGGCACGCACGCACACGCGCCTGGCGTGAGTTTTAGCCATCGGGTCCAGGACGCGAACCGTGGTCTACTACATGGGAGTCCAGCGACATAGCCATTACGTTAACTGCTGGTTCCCACGATCTAAATTTTTATTCTGCCATATGCCACCGATATGAACCTGGAAACTTACTTTGTCCATTTCTCTGTTGTCTCAGTAGGTAAATAAATACAGTAAATATAGTCATAATCCCATATATTGTAGACAAACAAATGAGATAATACAAAAAAAGCATTTTTTACAGTCTTCAGAAAACATGCTTAGATAAAAGGAAGTGTTTTACCTAGGAGCAAAAAGTAGGTGTGCTTCCTGTCCAATATAACAAATATTGATGATAACATGTATGGTATCTTCAACTGGACTGGTGTAAAGTATATTCATGTTGGATAAATTCACTTTATAAGTTGTAGTGATGTATAGTGATTGAATGTATAAAAGAAACTAAAATTTTTTAAATGCTTAAAAAATAATGTAAAGTTTTCTCTTTAAAAAGATTCTGCAATTTTTGCTGTATAAAAATAAAAGTATTAGGACCAGCAGTTGGCATAATGGCTATGTTGCTGGACTCCCATGTAGCTGACCACGGTTTCAGTCCTGGACCCGGTGGCTTAAACTCATACCGGGTGCATGTGCGTGCATGCCCAAAATCCCGAGAGGAGAATGGAGGAGAAAAGATTGTGGCATGGCCATCCCCCCTGGGGGGGTGATTTCTCACTTTCTGTCTCTCTGTTTCTCTCTGTCTTTCTGGCAAGCTCACATGCCCTATTGCAAAAACCTTTCCAAAAAAATAAATATTTTAAAAATAGAAAATTTTAAAGAGAAAATAAATAAATGTAGTATTTGCCTCTAGCGGACACAGAAAGACATGCTTATGGTCTATTATAAAATATGTGAGTTCTGTGAGTTTAGGGATGTATCATGTAAGACAGCCCCTGCATATGGAGGTCCCATCTTGCCCTTTTGGGTATCCCCCCATGGCAACTGGGACATGAGAAGCTGGCACAGGAAAATGATGATATTCTCTTACTATTGCAGGAGTGATAAAGTCTTCTGTATAAAATAATTCCAGTTGACCAATAATAAAAATTATTAAAACTCTTTTGTGATCAGAGAAATACATGTTAAAGTTAGGGTGAGATTTCTTTTTTCTGTTAAATTAGCACAAAGGTGGTGTAACAGAGACACACTTTTATTCAAGCAAAGTATTCATAAAAGCTAATATTTATTGAATACAATCTGTATTTTAGAACTGTCATAAGTTCTTTGCATATGTCTCATTTTAATCTCCTACCAACCTTGTGATACGGGTACTATTTTAAACCTCACTTTAATATGGAGAGATTAAAAAAGAAAATAAAAGAAACGCTTGAGAGCTAAGGATGTGACATAATTTACATAGGTGGTCACACAGCTTGTACCCAACTTATGGAGTGATGTATAAATACTAGGGGGACTTCAGAAAGTTCATAGAAAAACTATGCATGCATTTCAAAAATATTTGCATTGAAATAAACTGATACTTTAATTCCACTTACCCATAAACTTTCTGAAGTTCCCTCATGTGTATCAGATGATTTAAAATATAAATTAGATTGGATCCTTTAATTCTAATTTGAATAATTATTTTGTACTGTGATAATATAGACTGGAAGAAACTACTTGCATAAAAATATTCATTAAGGAGCAATTAATAGATGTAAATGTTTGGAAATAAACTGTTGAAGTAAATTAAGTAAATTGCATAATATTTACTTATTGAAATCTTATTTGACTTTCAAATATTATTAATGAAAAGTTTATAACATAAGAAAATACTTCTATTATAAATTTAAGAGACAAACTAATACAAATTATATCTATGTATTATTGAATATGTATATCAGTCACTGTGCCATTTTATATAAAATGCATACTATTTGTTACGTACTAGTGTCTTTTTATCAATATCCAATTTTCAAACCATTCTGTGAGATTGGTTTAAAGGAAATAATACCCTGAAGGGTTGAGGAAGTTGTCAAGGTAAAACTATTACTGTAGGCTCAGGCTAAATCCATCTGATCCTAAAGTCACTCTTTCTACTACCAAAAATTGTTTAAAACTACGACGAAAGAAGTAACATGGATAAGAGTTAACCCAACTTAACAATAGTTGTCCCTAAGTGCTGAGTGTAGGTGAGAATGACTGTGCATAAATGTTGAGGATGGCTTTCTTCTGTTAATTTCTTTTTAGTTTATTCTTTTTTTTTTTTTTAGAGGTTTTCACTATAGGGCGCGTATGCTCGCCAGACAGACAGAGAGAGACATAGAGACAGAAAGCAAGAAATCACCCCCCAGAGGGGATGGTCACGCCGCAATCCCTTCTCCTCCATTCTCCTCTCGGGATCTTGGGCACGCACGCACACGCGTCCGGTGTGAGTTTTAAGCCACCGGGTCCCAGGACGCGAACCGTGGTCGACTACATGAGAGTCCAGCGACATAGCCATTATGCTAACTGCTGTTTCCCTTAGTTTATTCTTTTATTTCCTCCATGAGAGAGAGAGAGAGAGCAGGCACCCACAAGAGTCTTCACACACAATCCAGGAACTTCACAGAGCATTGTGTTGCCAGCACACCATCACTGCCAGCTCTATACTGTTCATTTTTAAGTGTGAGATATTTTGAGAGATAGTGTGTGTACACCGTAATGTTTTTGTCAATTTTCTCTTGTTTTATATTAAATTTATAACTGTACTGGCCCTTTAATCCACTCGTTAGTGCTGCGTATAGAGCGCCTGATCCCAGATGTCTGGCCCCAGTTCAAATCCCAGTTGTGGCACCTTGAAAGACCTGCAGGGCTCGTGTGCTTTCCTGCCCAAATCCTAACGGAAAAGAGAAATGGAGGAACAAGGATTGTGACATAGCCACACCCCACCCTCTCTCTCTCCTTCCTTCCCTCCCTGCATCTCTCTTTCTCTCTTCCTCCCCCTCTCTCTGGTGAATGCATATGCTTTCTGGGAAGTAAAGGAAAAAGAATAGGTTAAAATTAACACCCTTACATATGTTTCTATAACTGTTCTACCTTTGTTTATGATACTCATGTCATTTCACTTATTCTAAAAGTTACAGAGTGATAGATACATCTGTATTACAATTTATGTATTCATTCTTCTATTGATTGTTATTTTCCTTTTTTTATCTTATTCATATTTTCTTTTGCAAATATATAAGGTTTTTCCCTTGGGTTTGTACCTAGAAAATGAATTGTTTGGCTTAATAAGGCATAAATACCTTTAATTTACTTGACAGTACAATTTCTCCTATCTGTGTTAGTAAGAGTATACTCACTGTACCAATAAGCGGTCTCAGAATCACAGTGACTTAACACGTAAAATACTGCATTTTCACTGATCTTTTTCTGCTTTTTTCAGTATTCAAAGATGAAAAAAGCTGCCCTTCAGCTTTTGATCTGAAGCAGTCAGCAAGGACTCACTGGTATTGTGACTCCCAGGTTCTTAAGGGAGAGGCTATGACAGCCCACCAAGTCAAACATCTGTCATTGGTCCAACCAGCTAGGGGAGCAGAAGTGGGCCAGCAGTTCTTCAGGGGCCATCACGGACCACCTTTTTATGGTAGGTTGGGAAGTGGCGGTTCTCAGAGCATGGTGGCTCTGTTTCAAAAGTTACTGAAAATCCTCTCTGCCCTTATCTCTACTAAAGATTATCTAGCTTTCCCTTTTACGGATTTTCCAAAACTACAAATATAAAAATCTTGCACTTAAAGGTTCAGTTTCTCGGATATTAGATAGTAAGTATTTTTCAAGCTTTCATGGGATCATGAATTTCGACAAAGATTATTGCATTTCGGGTCTCAGAGTAGGAAAAAAAAAAATAAAGTTCAAGTGGAATAAGAATAATACATCTGACCTAAAAACCTCTTTCCCAAGCCTACAGAATTTTAGACAGATGGCCTTTCCAGGGTGATGTATAACTTGGAAGACTTTATCTTGGAATGGAGAAAAATAGGAAGTTGTTGACATGTGGCCTTTTCTAAGCCTGGTGGCCTATGGTCTAGTTACAGCAAGGGCATGTAACAATTATGGTACTTGTCATTTTCAATGCCAACCAGTCATGAACAGAATGAGAATATTTCAAAATCTAACTTTCCACTTGAATTTTCTTTATCATGTGCACGTGTGTGTGTATGTGAAAATAAATATAATAATTCACAACTTTAGTGTCTAGACTGGTCTCAGCTACAGACCAGCTGTGTGACCTTAGGAAAGTTCATTTTTAGTTCCGCTCTATACATAAAATGAGACTTAATTAGATTATGTATAAAACCCCTTGCAGCTTAAGTGTTTTATGATTACATGTGGTCATCCATACGCATTTCAACCCAATAATGATGATAATATCTAATGATGATGGTGATGATCAGACCAATGCTAACACATACTGCACGCTCATTTTATGCCACGTATTGTCATCATCTATTTACATCCTTCATCTCTTTTGTTTAATCAAACACCATGCAAGGTAAGTGCAGTATTGTTTTCATTTAACAAATCAGGAACCTGGGTCACAGAGAGTTCATTATGGTGGAAGAAAGATAGCAGTCTTCCTATTGCAAAAAGTCTAAGCTGAAGCCACACCTTTAGAATCGAACTCTGGTCATTGCTCCATGACACAGCTCTCTCTGTTTTTTCCCTCACTCTGTACCTTTCTGCTCTACCCCTGGACATGCAGCCCCATGAGAAAGCTCTTCTATAATGTGTATATCTTGTGACAAAATTCCCCTGCCTTCCTGAATTGACGGAAATCTGGCCCTCCTTTGAGGACATCATTTCTCCTATAGTTCTTTCAGCAGTCATTTTTTCCCCCACCACATACACAAGTAAATACACTGGTCTCTATTTCCCTTGATATTTTCTATTGCCTTCCTAAAATCCATATTTCTTGATGACTTCAGATATTTGCTTTGATCACTTCTTTCTACTAGCTTCTAACTTCTACTAAACTCCTACTCATTCCATCCCATTTGCTAGATAACTTGATCCTGACACTGTTTTTCTAAAATTTTAATTTCTTCTTTCATCACAGATGACTTCAGACACAAAATAAATGGGTTAACCAGTAATTTGACTTTGCCCTGTTGCTAATAGCAGAAATACCTAAGTAATTTAAGAGAATAGAGGTTTATTTAGCTCACAGTCCTGAAGGCTGAGAAGTCCTTGAGCATGGTGCTGGTATCTACTGAAGGTCTTCTTACTGCATCACAACACGGAGGAGGGCAGGTGTGAGGGTGTCTCATAAATCCATGGACATTCAATCATGAGGGCCCCCCCAAAGTCTCCATAGTTGGATTATGGTTCCTCTCAATAATACCTTTACAATACAACCAAATTCCAACACATAAACTTTTGAGGAACACATTAAAATCTTCACATTTGACTTCTCAACTTCTTGAATTTCCACCTTCTGCTCATCTCACCTTTGCTACAAACCACAAGGATGTCATCACCTGACACTTTTCTGTTTCTGAAGTCACTCACTCACTACTTTGCTCTTTTTTATTTTTCAAGTTTTGCCATAGGGTGTGTGTGCTTGCCAAAGAAAGGCAGAGAGAGAGGGAAAGTGAGAAAGCATCCCCCAGGAGGGATGACCACTCTGCAATTCCTTCTCCCTCATTCTCTCAGCATTATTGGGCAAGCATGCACACATACACAGCATGTTTTTCAAACAACAAGGTCCAAGACTTGAACCACAGAATCAGCCACGTGGGATCCAGCACCTTAACCACCACACCTCCTACTGGCCCATCACCACTTTACTCTTTAATCACAACTTTTCTCCATCTTGCTAGTCATTTTTTTATTTAACTTTTTTTTCAGTATTGAAACTTACTATAAATTGACCCACTTCCCTAAACCAAGAGCCATTTTCTTCACTCCCCTTACTTCTAAGGTTTGTGTGACCTACCATTTAAATCTGTTGATGATAATGTATATGGTAATATTTTTGACTTGATATTATGTACAATATTCATTCTGGGGAAAAAGCATGTTTTACATTATAAAGATACACAGTGATTAAATGTAAATTATATATATATATTAATATTTAAATTATATATATATATATATATATATATATATATATATATATAAATAAAATAAACAAATCACTTTTGGACAAAAATAATTTTGTTTTCTCTGTCCCACCTTCTTCATCTCTCCCCTTTTCCTATTTAACTATAAAAACCCATCCTTCAGCTCTTTTTTATATGGATAGTTGAGCACCATTAGAGAAAAAGACATAATAAGATATATCAATCAGAGTCCCAGCAAGAAACAAATAGCAAACTCACAATTGGGTAATTTAGGAAGAATGTAATAAAGGTACTATTTGCAAAGCAGTGAGAAGCTTATTGGGAAAATGACAAAGGATCTTGCAGTATCAGGACTAGAAATAGCCAGGGTGAATTGAGTCACCTGGAGACCTGAGAACAGATAGAGGAGAAAGAGCTATCCAAACCCAGAGATAAGGCAACCTAAAAGATCCAAGGCCTTCAGCTGTGAGACACAGCTAGACTCTGGAAGCCCCTGCAATGAAGAAATCAAGAGAATAAACAAAGCAATCTTCTCTCCCATTACCCTGGTCCCTCCAACCAACAAAAACCTCCCTAAGAGCAAATGAGATGGTTGATGTAGCCATACAAACCAGCCTCTGGAGGGTTCGGAGTGGGTTTTGAGGGGCAAATTATCAAGCACAGTGAGCATGTTGGAATAATCCACAACTTGAAATTAATGAGCACCAACCCCAACTGGACCTTGAAAATGCTTATGTTTCTCTGGCTAACGTTTTCACCAATTGTTCACAATCATTCCAGAAGTCTTCTGGTGTCTTTAGAACACCACTCTCCACTTTTCTTCCAATTTCACTATTAGTAGATGGCCTGGCAGTAGGTTTCTCAGAGAAGACAAAAAACATCAGAACACTCTCAAATCCCTTGCTGCAAATCCACAAAAGCCATCCTCTTCAAAGCTACTCTTGCTATAACAGATAAGCAGTTTCTCTTATCTAAGACCATTTCCTCCTCTTACACACTAGATTACATTCTCTCTATATTTTCACAGAAAAATATTGGTTCATCAGAAAATCCATGTGCATTTTTGCTTAGAAAAACATAGACAAATATGTCATGACTTTTCCAGTGATCTAATATTTCACGATCAGCAATCTGGTTTCTCCCTATATAAAATCCCATTTTGCCAGATCATTTCCCATTAGCATTTGAATATACTGTGGTAACACACATTTTTTAAAAACATATCCCAACCCCACATACCCTTCCAGCAAGGGCCCATTATTCCTCTCCTCTTTTGTAGCCAAGCTTTCCCAAAAATGTGTGTTTTTTCTTGTATGTACAAGGTTGTGAGCATGAAGTCATGATTTGAGATGTACTAGTATGAGCAGGGGCAGAAGATGAGGCAGAAGGACCAACTACAGTCATGGATCTAACCATGATCTAACCAATCCGCAGTCATGAATCTAACATCTCAGGAGGGAGGGGTCACTCACATGGAGGAATTTTTGTAGTTTTCAGAAGATCTACCTGAACACCCCTTTTCCTTTATTCTTCTTGAGGTAATAATAAAGAAACAGCATTCCTATTATTGCCCACCATGATTATTAGCTTTGAAAGTTACTCAACCCATGTTTTCAGACTTTTATTCCAAGTTACACTTCTTCAACAGTCCCCACAGGGACTGTTGCAGAATTTCTGTATTGTGGGGGTAGCAACTCGGTTGTAGCTGAAGGTAAAAAGTCATTTTATCTAACGCCTTACGCCTTATTAGGGTGACATCAGTTGTCCAGTTACAGAAATGCACTTGCACAACAAACAATAAGAATTGGCAAGAAGGGGGGCTTTGACTCCCACTTTGCCCCTCTGCCTCCTCTCACCATTCCCTGCTCAGTCCCTTGGTACAACCTAGGTATACAAACTCTGGTTCATTTTTCAAGAACTAGTTCAATACTCACCTAACTTTGAAGCTTTTTCCAGCTCCCCAGGATGAGTTGCTAGTTCCCAAAGACTCCTAGTAAAGATCACTCTAATACACCAGTTACCATATATTAGTGATTCTGCTAGTGGATATCACATGTACTTGTCATCTCCCCAGGTTGTAAACACACAAATCACACTACCTCGTTCTTGTTCTGCACATGGCAGGTGAGCAGAGATGTACAATGAATAGTGAACCCATCAATTAATCAATGCACTGAGACAGTACATATCCAATCTCCAATTATTTTTCCCCTAAGTAGCATATTGTTGTGTCCTTCATTAACGTTTCTGAGTGCCATCCAAGATTGTACTTTTGATGTGTATTCTCCTTGTTTCTAAAGTGTATTGGAGAGGAAGAAACTGCACCTAAAAGCCAGTATCTTGTTAGTATAAAAATTTCATAGGTGGAACCAGCAGTTAGCGTAATGGCTATGTCGCTGGACTCCCATGTAGTCGACTGCGATTCGCATCCCGGACCCGGTGGCTTAAAAAAGTCATGCCGGGCACATGTGCGTGCATGCCCAAGATCCTGAGAGGAGAATGGAGGAGAAGGGATTGCGGTGTGGTCATCCCCCCGGGGGGTGATTTCTCTCTTTCTGTCTCTCTGTTTCTCTCTGGCTGACTGGTGAGCGCATGTGCCCTATAGCAAAATAACCTCTCAAAAAAAGAAAATTTACAAGGTATCTCATATAGAATTTGTAGTTATAGAACCCAAACCCTTTGCTTTAAGGATGAAGACTAATGATGAGCAGTGACTTGCTCAAGATCACAATGCAAGTTTCAGGACTGAAATTAAGTGCGATGACTCTAAGTTCACCAGCCAGCACTTCTCCTGCAACAAGCGAGCTCCTTCATTTGACCCACCCAATAGGTGCAAATGTGTTCACATTTAAAATGTATTCCTCACTCTCATAAATTATATTTAATAGCTTGTGTAAAACAGAAAAAGTGGTCAAGGAAATGACCCAGGTACCATAAATCTGACCACATCTCATGTGCCAGGGGCAGAGGAGGCAGGAGAGACAAGGTTGGGGGAGAGAGCGTAGAGATCATTCAAGTTCAATTTTTAAAGGACAGCACTTGACTTCAAAAATCTTTAGGGTCTTCTCTTAGTGCCTTGAAATCTGCCATCATTTGAGACATTTATGTCTAAGAATCTTCAATCTTATTAAAATATTTGGCTATATTAAAGTCACATGACATTAGCCCATGATAAATGGGCTGATTTATGAGCTCCAGCTAGTAAATAGCCTCTGATTCAAACAGTGATTAACCATTATTCACAAAGCAAAATGAGCCTGCTCTGTCATGTCATAATTTAACATAATCTTATCTTGCTTCACTTTTTTATCCCCAGTTTTATTCCTATTTCCATCTTCTCTCATCTTGCTACAGACTCCAAAAGGGATACACAAAGAAACTTTAAAACACACATTTTCTGCCAAGCCTTCTCTTTGAAAGATGGTGAGGATGACTCAGGGAAATGTGAAAACTGACTGATGCTAATATCAGAAAACAATCGCATGTGGTCTTCAGGGGAATACTGGAGATTTGCCATTGATCCCTTGTCTTGAATCAATTCAAGAGTAGCCATTAAACGGCAAACCCCAGCAATCCTGGAAAATAAGAAATTTGACTGCAATATGGGCAGTCTGTGTTTGTGAGATCAATGGTAATTTGTAAGGCTTTCTAACTGCAGTGGTGGTAAATTCTGGAAGTGAATCATTCCACAAGGTGATGGCGTTCAGAGAGTTATATAGTAAATTCCTCCCTCCACCATGGATTTCCAGTCACCGAAGTCATCAGGTTTACTATAAGGCCCCTCAAAGCAATGTGTTGCAGGGCCTCCTGTAACTCACAGCAAACCACATCTGACCTGCTTAGTCAGCTTTCTTCCCACCACTCTCTGCTCACCTCAGGTCCATCATCGCCACCACTGCCGTTTCTCTTACCACTGCTCTGCCTGAAAACTGCTGCCCCCTTCTCCTTTTCTCCATAATTCTTCATGGAGTGGGTCCTCATCATCTCTCAAAATCCATCTTAGGTATCACTCTTTATGGGAAATACCCCTAAGTATATCCTACCTATATCCTCTGTATAGCTCTTCTCAAATTATAATGTGCAAATAAATCACCAGGAGATGTTGTTAATATGCAGATTGCCATTTAGAAGGGCCGAGGTATACTTCACATTGCCAGTAAACTCCAGGCACTGTGGATACTGC
This sequence comes from Tupaia tana, assembly GCA_026018925.1. Taxonomy (NCBI): domain Eukaryota; kingdom Metazoa; phylum Chordata; class Mammalia; order Scandentia; family Tupaiidae; genus Tupaia; species Tupaia tana. Next base: position 81,686,833 of record JAKSZU010000008.1, read on the forward strand.
TGATCTTTGGACCACTCTTTTGGTACGAGGGTTCTGTAGGTGAGGGGCACCTCTTCTGAGCAATCATAGCACCTCATGCACTGAAATCTTCCCTAGAAGTCTTCTGCAATAGGTCAATTCCATGTCTGTCTCCACCAGATAGGAACCCTTGGGGTCAGAAACTTTCAGTTGCAATTAAGGAAAATTCAACTGAATCCAGAATGAGGAAAGAGGGGCGGAATGTTTTGGCTCAATTATCTGAAACAAAAGTCTCGAAATGTCTATGGTAGCTTCAGATACAGCTGGATCTGGGTACTCAAATGATGTGGTCAGTACAGGCCTCTTTCCCTCTCTTGGTTCTCTGTTACGTGGTATAGGTATCACTGTTAGGAAGTGAAAATAGTGAACTTAGCCACCTCAGGAGGAAGAAATAGTATTTTTCTCCAGGTGATCACAGACTAATAGAAAAAATAAATTAAGTAAACAATTACCAATCTGAGATGATTAAAAAATAAAAAATTCAGTAACAGAGATAAGTGGGGAGTCCAGTGGAAACTGAGATGATTAAAAAAAATAAAATAAAATAATTTTTAAAAAAAAATTCCTTGAGGGCCAGCAGGTGGTACAGTGGTTAAGGCACTGGACTCCCATGCGGTCGACTACAGTTTGAGTATTGGACCTAGCATCTTGAAACTCACTCCAGGAGTATGTCATGCATGCCCAAAATTCCAAAAAGAGAATGGAAGAAAGGGGATTGCAGTGTGGATATTTCCCTTGGAGGGTGATTTCTTGCTTTCTGTCTCTCTGTCTCTCTCTCTGTCTCTCAGGTAAGCATATGCACCATATAGAAAAATACTCTCAAAAACTAAATAAAGAAAAGGAAAAAAAAAAAAAAGAAACCTCCTTGATTTGAAGAACTCAGGGAGCGTATGTAGGGTTGAGGGAAGAGAATTAGGAGATACCTTTCAGACAATTTCAGACAATACAATGTCAGACCTGGGTCTTGAAGAATGACCCTTCGTTTGCTAAAGAAGAAAATCCAGATAGAAGTCACCTTGTATGCCTCCTTAGACAGCAACTTCATTAATAATGCACATAAAATTGGGAAAGTCTATATACTATCCAGATAGCTGAGCTTCATAATACCAGGAGGAACCAGCAGTTAGCATAATGGCTATGTCGCTGGACTCCCATGTAGTCGACCGCAGTTCGAGTCCCGGACCCGGTGGCTTAAAACTCATGTGGGCGCATGTGCGTGCGTGCCCAAGATCCTGAGAGGAGAATGGAGGAGAAGGGATTGCGGCATGGCCATCCCCCCCTGGGGGGTGATTTCTTGCTTTCTGTCACTCTGTCTCTCTCTGTCTGGTGAGCACACACGCTCTATGGCAAAAATCTCTCTCAAAAAAAAAAAAAAAAAAACAAGTAACAGGGTGTTTGGAAACATTTCATGATCTGGATAAGATCATGAAATCTTAATGTTGATAGGTATTCATCTAATCTAATTTTTTTAAAGGTGAGAAAATAAATTGAGACCCAGAAACTTAAATAATCAAACATTTATTGACTCTTCTAAAGATATTAATAATTTCTCTACTTATTCCCAGACACAACAGGGACATGAAATGACAACAATACAGCCATAATTTCAGAGATCAATAATGTAACCATTCCAAGGGAGACCAGTTTCCTTCTCATCAAGCTTTTTATAAGCAAAGGAGGCTTCTAAGAAATATATTCATGGGCTTTTCCAAAAGACTGAAGAAATGATAACAGACAAAAGTGTCAGAAATGCATTCAGCAAATATTTCATGCCCACACACTATGGGACAGATACAGTGCTAGAGAAACGGAAAGAGTTGGGTAGATAAAAGACAGATCACCTCTTCCCTGCAATAAGAAACATTACTGAGAAGTGACCTTCAGAGAGATTGAAAATTCCCACACTTAGGGCTTTAAAACAGAAGAAAGGTCCAACCTCTCTGGCACAGACAGTATCATACCAGACTGTGAAGCTGTAAGTCACTTGCCAGCCGTGGTTCAAGTCCCCAATCCTATCAGCCTAAAAACACACCAGGCACAGACCAGGATCCTGACAGACTGGAGGACTGGAGAAAAGAAATCACGATGTGAACAAGTCTATGAAGTGTATCTCTCTCTCTCTCTCTCTCCCTCTCCCCTCCCTCTTTTTCTCTTGAACACATTCTTTTTTTTTTTTTTTTTTTTTTTGGAGAGGTTTTCGCTATAGGGTGCATGCACTCGCCAGACAGACAGAGAGAGATAGAGAGACAGAGAGAGAGAAAGCGAGAAATCACCCCCTCAGGGGGGGGGATGACCACGCCACAATCCCCATTCTCCTCTTGGGATCTTGGGCACGCATGCACACACACCCGGCGTGAGTTTTAAGCCACCAGATCCGGGACGTGAACCGTGGTTGACTACATGGGAGTCCAGCAACATAGCCATTACGCTAACTGCTGGTCCCTTGAACACATTCTTGAAATGTATTCTATCATGAATGGGGGGGGGAGGAAAAATTTGTTTTTTAGATAAGATTGAAGTTACAGTATAAGCACATTAAATTTGTTTATATCAAACATCCTGAGGATAATTCAAACGTGCTTGCTGATAATGCACATGTATATACATATGAGGCATCTGAGTTCAGTGGTTATGGTTCTTAACCCTGAATCCAGATGTTCTGGGTTCAAATTCCTACCCCATCATGTGCTAATTATATAATGTGACAAATCCTGTAACCTCTTCTATCTTAATTCCCACTTGTACAAGCTGGGGAAAATTAAGTATAGTACCTATACTTTAGAATTACTGTGAAGATTAAATGAGACCATGCATGTAAAGAGTTTGAAGCAGGTCCTGAAGACAGTACAGCACATACTCACAGTGCTGGGTGGTTATGCCCTCTGTTCTACCCTAAGAACATATTCCGTAGAACAAGGATAAGGTATGCTATGGGAATCTGTGAGTCCCTAAGTCTTTCTCAGCTCCGGCCTGTCTTGCAATGTGAAGTTATCAAACCTCTGGCAGTGTGATCCTATGGTCCCAAAGATAAAGTGTCCCTTTGCATGTCAACCCACAGAAGTCAAGGTCATTTTGAGCACAACGTACCTTTGGACTGGCCAGTGGTGTGTTGGTTAGAGAAGCTGGACCCACACAGCAGACGGTGTGGCTCAAATCCCAGATCCGGCAGCTTGAAAAACACACTGTGTTCTTTGCATGCATGCACAAAATCTTGAAAGAAAAAATGAAGACAGGATTGCGGCATGACCCTGGCCCAAGGTGGTGTTTTTGCACTTCCCCCCTACTTCCAGAAAGTGCATGCACCTGCTAGCAAATTAAAGAAAGAACGAAAGAAAAAGGAAATTGTATGATCCATAAGCTACAACTACAATCTGAGAAGTAGCATATATACAGGGAAAGGCCCTGATCAGAGTCTGAGATTTATATTCTCATTCCAGCTCAGTCATGGCCATTTGTTGTGAGTTGAAGTGACTCAATTCTGTCTAATTTTCTTCTATAAAATGAGGATAATATCACATACTATTCTCTCTCTTTTTTAATATATATTTTTTATTTCTTGGATGACATTTGAATAGCCAAAAGGCATACGAAAAAATGCTCAACATCCCTCATTGTAAGGAAAATGCAGATCAAAACAACAACGAGGAGACCAGCAGTTAGTGTAACGGCTATATCACTGGACTCCCACGTAGTCGACTGCGGTTTGAATCCCGGACCCGGTGGTGGCTTAAAACTCACGCCAGGAGGGACCGTGGTTCGCGTCCCGGACCCGGTGGCTTAAAACTCACGCCGGGCACATGTGCATGGGTGCCCAAGATCCTGAGAGGAGAATGGAGGAGAAGGGATTGCGGCATGGCCATCCCCCCTGGGGGGTGATTTCTCGCTTTCTGTCTCTCTGTCTCTCTCTGTCTGTCTGGCGAGCACAGGCACCCTATGGCAAAAACCTCTCCAAAAACAAAAAAAAACTCATGCCAGGCGCATGTACGTGTGTGCCCAAGATCCTGAGAGGAGAATAAAGGAGAAGGGATTGTGGGGTGGCCATCCCCCCTGGGAGGTGATTTCTCGCTTTCTGTTTCTCTGTCTCTCTCTGTTTGTCTGGTGAGCACACATGCCCTATAAAAAAAAAAAAAAAAAAAAACCTCTAAAAAATAAATAAATAAATAACAATGAGATACCACATAACTCCAGTCAGAATGACTAAGATTAAAAAACTATTCTCTCTTTTGAGGCTGTCAAAATCAAATTAATGTGAATGTGCTTTGAAATAAAAGAAGGAAAATAGGAAGAAAGGAAAGAAGCAGGGAGGGAGAGAGAAAGAAAGAATTGAAGGAAGGACAAAATGTTATCCAGAGCACATTTTAAAAAGTTGATTGTGGGACCAGCAAGTGGCGTGGTGGTTAAGGCACTGGCCACTCCCACATGGCTGCCATGGTTTGAGTCCAGGATCTGGTGGCTTGCTTTCTCACTTTCCCTCTCTCTCTTTCTCTCTCTCTCTCTGTGTATCTCTCTCTGGTCAAATTACAATAAATGAATGAATAAAATAAAATAAAATAAAAAGTTGATGGTGCAGTGAGCTCTAACTGCCTATGAAATAAATTCCAAACACAATTATTGTGATGTAAAGAGAGGAGCAAAGATGCTGAAATGATGCTGTTATGGGAAATTGTAATCCTTGTGTTTCCTTCCGTTAGAAGGGACTCTGTTGGTGTAATAATCCTGGCCTTGCTCTACTCTCCTCACTCTCTCCTCCCCGTTGCCACCTACCAAAGAGAATGATGAATTTGGGAAAAACAGGGTTTACATAATCCTGCATGTTCCACTTTTTTTTTTTTTTTTTTTTAAGAGAGATTTTTGCTATAGGGTGCATGCACTTGCCAGAGAGACAGAAAGTAAGAAATCTCTCCCCGGGGGGATGGCCATACCTCAATCCCTCCTCCTCCATTCTCCCCTCAGGATTTTGGGCACATATGCACACAGGCCCAGTGTGAGGTTTAAGCCACCAGGTCTGGGACTCAAACCGCAGTAGACTACGTGAAAGTCCAGCGATGAAACCATTACGCCATCTGCTGGTTTCCCAGTTTTTTCTTAGTAGATGCACTGCTCTTCTCTGCTTTTGGGGCCTTTGAGGAAAGTCCTGTCCTGGTCCAGAACTTCAAGGACTGCCTGAGTAAGTTGGCTTCAGTGTAAAGAAGCCCACCAGGACCTCACAGGAAGGCCCCACTCGCCAGCCCTCTCACCTTTCTCTTTAGGGGTAAACGGCCCCCATCTATAGAGCACCCTGCTGTCCTCCTTCTGGGTCCAGGACACCCACCTGCAGAGGCTGCGGGGAGCAGGGAGTGGGTAAGCCAGCCTCTGCCCCCTCTCTCACCTGTGTACTATTAATGATTAGTATTAAAGCTATGACAATATTACTATTATCCTTGATCACTGTTATGAAGTAACAATAAATTAAGATTTACCATTAAATTATATATCCTCTATTTTTTACAATAACCAAGCAATACTTGATTTTACAGTATTCCTTTACATTTATAAAATACTTCCCTGTTTACTTATTTGATTCTCAAAATAACCTTATTTGGTGGTCAGAGAAATTACTGATTTGTACTGTGTCTGAGGAAATCCGGGTTCAGAGAGGTGAAATGATCTTTGAGAGCTGCTCAGCTAAAAACAATTTTAAGGAGGGCTAGAAGCCAGGCCTTCAGAGACTCCTTTTAAAATGATCTTTCTCAAGTGACTAATTTATTCTATTATCTCCTGCTGGATTAAATAAATTTAACTTCACCATAAGTGATAGAGGAATACCCACTAAACACCCTCGGACTATCCCATCCTAATTAGTTGAACTTTGTGAGGATCGAAAGATACTTATACATATTTAAATATACAGGATATTTATTACTGAAATGTGCTGGGTCCATGTAAGGCACTACTGTCTCTTTGTTCTTCTTTCAGATGTCTCATGTCCCCAAGACACATAGCAAGTCTTTAAATGTTGGTAGAGTTTGGGTGAACCGATCCATTGTTTGTCTGTGGATTTCACATATGTCAAGGATGAGAGAAACCAGGCTTCATGGAGCAATTAAGCAATCGCAAGCCAGGTCAGAGAAGATGTTTTGCTAGAAGCGATGGGAGCCAGACACATCCTGCTATGTGTAAATTATACGTACGTCTGCTTTGGAGATTGTATCACCACTCTTTGTCTGCTCAGCTTGACCCTAACCCCTTGGGCTCCATTCCTACTTGGGCCCATCGCCCTCACTTGTATCTCCCACAGTTTTGGACAACACTGCAACTCCTTGTGCCTGTTATGGAGTCTGGTCAACTTGACCTGGACCGAGCAATTTATTGAAATTTATTTTAAGATAGATATTTTGTTTCCCTCAGAAAGCAAAGCTAATTCATGGAAAGCCTTCAACAAGAAGAGGATTATGCTCTACTAAATTGCAAAACTAAAACAAGCATGACCTGCAAATTAGAAACTGCAAATCAGGGGGTATGATGGAAAGCTCATGTTTTTTTTTAAATCAGGGAGTCTACAGTATCCAGTCTCAGCTCTGCACTTATAACTTTAAGATCAAAGTATGTGGTACAAGGGCTACTTTTTACTGAATACTTACTGTGTTTCAGGACCTCTACTACTTGTCTACCTAAGTTCGCAATGCCGCCATTTAAGTATGCATTTATTCAGCAAACATTTACTGAGCAACTACTATGCGGTAAGCCCCACACCTATGGCATTGAGTCTGAAATTTACAATCCACCTATGATGACAGGCACTGGGTGAGAAATTACAAGTGTGGTACATATCAGGAGGGAGAAGTTCAGAGTTCTGTGGGACCCTAGACTAGAGGTACCTAGGCCAATTTGATAGTCAGGCAAGTCTTTCCAGATGACTGACATTTAAGGTAAACCCAAGAAAGGAGTAGAAGTTAGCCAGGCAAAGAAAAAGGGGTTGGACTTTTCCATGTGGAGGGCAAAAAGTGTGAAGTTGATGTGATAGAGAAAAGAAATATAGCCCATGGGGCTAGAAATACAGGTACTTTGTTAACTGTGAGAAATTTTGTATTTGAACCTCATAGCACCAGGAAATCATAAAAATAGTTTAAAAGGGGAAGTTATAGGATTAAAATGGAAGTTTTTCCTCGGACTGAACATAGAGAATAGTTTTGAAGTAGGGTGGGCTAAAGATATGCAAGGAAACCAGAAGTGACAAGTTCAGTCATGATGGCCATGGTAGGGACAGAGAGAAGTGAACAGAGGTGAAAAGTATTTGGTGCAGAACCAGCAGGACTTGACTGATGAAATGGAGGAATGAAGAAGATCTAAGGACAAGGTTGATATTAGATATATATTCATGGAGGGAAATGTTCAAGGAGGGGAAAAGGCTGACTGTAAACATGAGGAAAGAAAAGAAAGCTAAATTCGGAGTAAATTACCCAGGGTTATACAGTTCATGAGCGGAAGAGCTGAGATTTTAGTCAGATAGACTTCAAAGACCCAGACCTTTGTTATGATGCTCTGCTACTAATCTCTCTGAGCTTCGGTTTCCTCAACTATAACATAAACATAATACATGTAGATAGTTATTTATGTTGATTATGTAAATAATTTTTAGCAAGAGCTTTCCAGTTATCTGAAACCATTTTAATAACTTCCCAGCTTAAAGACTTCCAACAGTCAACATAGAGAAAGATACTCAAGTATACCCAAATAATTACAGCTGATATAAGAACAGACAGCAAGGGACCAGCAGTTAGCGTAATGGCTATGTCGCTGGACTCCCACGTAGCCGACCGCGGTTCGCGTCCCGGACCGAGTGGCTTAAAACTCACTCCGGGCGCGTGTGCATGCGTGCCCAAGATCCCGAGAGGAGAATGGAGGAGAAGGGATTGCGGCGTGGCCATCCCCCCTGGTGGGGTGATTTCTTGCTTTCTGTCTCTCTGTCTCTCTCTGTCTGTCTGGTGAGCGCATGCACCCCATAGCAAAAACCTCTCAAAAAAAAAAAAAAAAAAAAAAAAAAAAGAACGGACAGCAAGACTGATTATATCACTCTCTGCTTCCTCTGGCTAGTATGCACAGCAGTCTCTGCAATATTTTAACATATTCTCTGTACATTTTCTCTAACTTTCCTCTGGCAGGAGTCATGGGGAGTGAACACTGTTAGTTCTGTTTGCTCTGCATCTGCATATATGAGCATATGTCACAACTGGAGGGAAAGTCAGAATCAGCTTCCATAATGATAAGGACTGTTTGTAGGCATTTATGGGTAAAAACATTTGAGCAAAATTGAACTTGGATATTTCAGTCCTTGAATAGTTTCTGCCATGCAGCAAAGAATTAGAGAGGGAAAAAATAGTTTCATTGATTAAACCATTTGATATCATTTGAGATCTTTCCCATAACCTAGAATTGCTTATGAAATGTTATGTAACCTGAAACGAGGAAATTTCCTAATTCCTGCCACTCCTGGCCTACGCCAATCAGGAGTTGTCACCAGCCTTCCTCAGTCTCGGCCAAGAGATTAGCTCTTGTCCTATCATTTTTCAAAGGATACTTTCTGAGGATCAGGTCCTAGACATGCTGACACTGGAGTGGCCTGTCTAATTATTAAATGGTATCTCTTGATTCTGTTCTCATCAGATGTACCCATATCAATGACTTTTATCTTTGAAAATGGAAGCAAGTGTTTTGACAGAAAACTATGACCACTCTGTAAGAGCTGATTTAGGAGTAATTCACTGTCTTTCTCTGCCATGTCATGACTTTAAAAAAATAAAATAAAAAAATAGGAAAAGTAACCCACAATGCTTTGGGCATCTACTCTGAGTCTAGCTGGGTATCCATTCATTAAATAAGTTGTAACCTATAAACTAAGATCAGGATACATTTTCCTTGTCCTGTCTTTTCTCTTCAAACCACATTTCCTCTGGTGTTTTACCACCATCAACAATTTCTTTCAATTAATTAATTTAATATCAGAACTATAAGACATTTCTGAATCTTTTGGTCCTCAACAGATTGTTTGTACTCACCAATTTTGTGTCCTCCAGTCCCTGACCAGTTTCTTGGAAGTCCTTTACCTCGCTTGTATCCTCCTTAATCCTCTGTTCCTTGGCTGTTGTGCATAAGGCACCTGAACGCCACACTCCCACCCCGCTGCAGTTCATCAGTTCTCTCATTTCTGTCTTCTGTCTATATTTGCTTCCTGGCCAGCATTCTGCTTTATCATAACATTGACGTGCCATGTCCATAGATCTCACATTACTTTTAAACAATCCATAGATTGCATTTTTCCCTAAAGGCTTCAGATGAGAGCTGCCATTTCCAAGATCCAGCATCACCTTTTTCAAGAGTCTTTTCTGATCCTTCATCCCCTAACAGGCTTCCAGGTACTTCCATGGGCCCAGGCCTTTGGGGTTGGAAAATCCACTTAATATAACTGCCATCCCTATGAAACTTTTTTTAAAAGAATTATTTATTTAATTTTATGTATTCATTCATTCATTTATTTTAATTTGACCAGAGAGAGATGAGGGGGGGGGGGGAAAAGTGAGACAACAAGCCACCAGGTCTGGGACTGGAACAGTGGTCAGCCATGTGGGAGTGTCCACCGCTTTAACCACCATGCCACCTGCTGGTCCCCTTCCCTATGAGACTTTATATTCTGGTGCTACTACAGGGCAAATAGAGTCTTGCCCCACTTCAGATCCCCGAGGCCTACTGCAATAGCAGACAAATACAAGAGGCTTAATATGACTTAGTTGTCTAAACCTCCTACATCGATAAAGCACTAGAGTCTCTTCAAACCACAAAGCCCATATTATATCCTGTTGTGCTATATGGTATTTTTTAGAAGGCAGAACGAGAGCATATTAACATTATAGAGTTTGTTATTTGTTTTTACATATTACTTTGACACCCATCTCCTTCATTTGAACCTAAAGAGGTCAGCAAAAAACTATGAGACAGCTTTTAAAGGAAAAGAATAGATTGTTTTATAACTCAATTCTATCTCTCCTCTTCCTTTTAGAGACAACCACTTCCATGATCAGAGTCAACAGAAGAAAGAGTTGTTTGTATTTTCAGATACATAAGTCATTATTTGACTTACCAAGTTCCAGCACCATGGCTTACAGATCTCTTTTCTGGTGGGAAGGGTTGGAGCAGAACGAAACAAAGCCATATCCACTTTGAGTGTGGTAGCTTCTCAGTGATTGTATATTCAAAAAAAAAATGAACCCTTACATGATCTAAAGATTCATTTAAACTCCCATGTCATTGTGAGCAGTGGGATTCCATCAGATCCCTAAACAAATGCTCATTTTGGACAGGACGTTCTGGGCTTTTGTACCATGCCCACACCTTTCTTGGAGTCTGAGCAGACAAGACCTGACTTCCCAATTTAGTTCTGATTTTTGACGATTTCTGTCTGCTTTTCTACTTCCCTGATTTTCTCAGACATAAGCCTATGAAAGACCATAGGCTTTTTTCCCTTTCACTCTAGCTACTTGCTTAGTTTAATTCTTGTTTTCTTACCTAATATTAAAGAAATTTATGTAGAATATTGAAGACTGCACTCAACTGGAGGATCCAAGTCCTCTTTCCATCACTTTTTTGTGAGAGTTATATATAGTATTTACACAGTATCAGAGACGTGACATAAGATAGTTTTGCTAATTCCCTTTAGCCTCAGTATTACAAGGACAATAGAGCATGACGACCATTTTCCTGTCTGCCTCACATGGTTATGATGAAAGTCATATGAGACCACATTTAGCTCCATGAATATTATTACTACATATTTAAACACTCAGAGGTGCTGCAATGTTAATGTATTAGAACTATGTGTATATTGAGAAGAATAACAGTATAGATCAGAAGTCAAAAGGTGTTGACTCATGGGAGCCACCCCGCCAATGGGTGTGTTTTATTTGGCCTGCATAGTCTTTTTATGCATTGGGGCCAACACTTAAAAATAAGAGAATTTTATATTTTAACAGAAAAAGGAAAAACAAAACAGAATTCCACTTTCTCTTGAAAACGAAATTAGTTTTCCCAAGTGACACCATTTGGCCAGAGCTGGGTAACACCTGCCCTTTTGGATCAGTCACGAGCTTTACAATTTGCTGCAGGCTTCACCTCTCACACAAGTGGATGTGCATTTACACACACCCGTTTCACTTATTTCAGTGACTTGGTCTACATTTAGTAGCCTTTTTTCTTTGTGAATCTCCTGGTAGCTAAGATGAATAATTCTAGGTTCAGCTCCTGGCTTTTCCATTCCAATGCCTGGAACTATGGATGAAAAATTAACTCATCTGAGATGCTCAGCCTTCTCACTTTTGATATGGACATTACACTCTCTAACATGCAGATTTTTGTGAGAGTAAGGTACAGTGTTCATACAATGTCAGCTTTGTATACACACACACACACACACACACACACATATATATATACACTCAATAAAAGATGCCATAGTATTTGAAGTGGAATATATAGAAATATATACTAGAAGAAAATTATGGCAAAAGGAAGGTATATTTAATTGTAGAAATTTAGGCAGTGAGGGAGAGACATTTTCAGATTGAGCAGTTTCAATACATATGACTAGAACTAGGCAAGAGACAGTTTAGCTTCTACTGAAACTTCAAGGATTAATACAAAAGAATAATAGCCTATCATGGTAGACAGTCTGCTTTGGTAGTCCTCAACCTTCAATCTGTGATTACAGTAGCCTCTGTGTGTTAGGGGGTGAGGGGAGGGGAGAAGGCATATTTTTTCTTTCTTGTTTTTTGTTTTCTCAGTATATTGTACTGTTTTCAATCTAGCCAAGACTTGACATATCTCAATGTTCAAGATTCAGCTCAGATATCCTTTTTTTTTTTTTTTTTTTTTTTTTTTGGAGAGGTTTTTGCTATAGGGCACATGCGCGCACCAGAAAGACAGAGAGAGACAGAGAGACAGAAAGCAAGAAATCACCCCGCAAGGGGGATGGCCATGCCACAATCCCTTCTCCTCCATTCTCCTCTCAGGATCTTGGGCACGCGCACACATGCGCCCGGCGTGAGTTTAAGACACCGGGTCTGGGACTCAAACTGTGGTCTACTACATGGGAGTCCAGTGACATAGCCATTATGCTAACTGCTGGTCCCAGATGTCCATTTTTTGAGAAGTCTTTCATAACATCCTCAGGTTAGATTAGCTGTCCCCTCCCTTGTGTCTCCACAGTGCCTGGAATTTCCCTCTATCAACGACAATTACACACAGCCGTAAAATTTTTCACTTAATGTATTAGACCATCAAAAAGTCATGATGTGTTTTTCTATGAAAAAATGTGGGACTTTTCCAAGGACGCAATATCTCAGTATCATGAGGCTGTCAAGGAAAGGATGATGTCTGTGATGGTTAACTTTATGTGTCAAGTTAACTCGGTTATATTACCCAGGTATGTAGCTGAACATTATACTAGATGTTTCTGTGAAGGTAATTTTTAGGTGGGATTAACATTAACTTTGTTACTACTTCTGAATCTCCATAATAATCTGTAAAACAGATTATTTTCAATATGTGTGGGCCTCATCCAATCAGCTGAAGGCCCTAATAGAAAAAGACTGACTTCCCTAAGTGAGAAAGAACCCTGACTAATACAATGTCCTATTAATCTTTGTTTCTCCTGCATCTGTGATGTTCAGTAGTCACTCAGGAATTGCAGAATGAGTAAGCAAATAAATTGATATGTGAATGAAGGATGTTATAGGAAGAATTTCTAACTGCATAAAAGATTAAGTGACATCAACTCTAAGTTCCCTTCTGACTTTAAAAACTTATGATTATATTCTCGTTCATTTAGTGGAATGCCTTCTCTGGAATCATGGAGAATTGAGACCAGTTCATATTCTTCCTTGTGTTATGTTCATGTAATTATTTAATCTCCCTCTTACACTGAAAATTCTTTTAGTACAGGGAAATTTGAATGATAACCTCTCATGTGTAGCACAGTACCTTATACTTAGTAGTTACTCAATAAATATTTCATTTGGATTGCATTGCATCGCTTTGAATTATTCCCATAGTCTATCTCTAAGTGTTGCAAAAGGGCCTCCCATACCTCTTATGTCTACTAATAAATAATGAGCTGTTTTGTTCATTTCTCATATTTTCATAATTTTTTAATGCATGGTATTGATTTTTGCATAACATTTTTAATAAAATCCTTCTCTGAAGTTTCTCAATGTCAATAACCAGTAATAAATGTTAAAATAGATGGGGGCCTTTTTTTTGGGGGGGGTATTTTTCTTTTAATGAATTGAATAGGATTAAATTACTTTTTTTTTTAAAAATAAAGCAGATTGTCTAAATGGAAAAGTTTAAACTTTAGAAAATTACATGGACTAAATTAGTTTCCATCTGCTTAGTATGTTACTATTTACAAAATACCACACTATCCCATGACATATAAATAATCTGAGCTACTTAAGAGATCTTTTTTGTTTGTTTTTGGGGGGTTTTTAAAATTTTTTAATACATTCAATCACAAACACTTCATTTAACTTGTAAAGAGAGTTTACCTGACATGAAATACACCTCAGACCTGGCCAGTTCATAATGCTGTACTTGTTATCATCAACAGGTAATGAGCCATTTCTATGTACCACACATGTCTTACCTCTACATTTTCTCTCCCTGATTTCCTTCCCCACACCCTTCCTTTCTCCCACCCTCCTTCTACACTGTAAGAGATCATTGTTAACCTCATCTCATGAATCAGAAAATGGAGATTCAGAAGTAGTTATGACTAACACTTATTTTGTATTTACTACATTCTAGGTACTGTTTTAAATATGTGATCTCAGTCATAACAATCCCAAGAGAAAGACATGACCACTTTCCTGATTTTTTGCACTAAAATTATATTTATTTTGTACAATGTAATAGAACAAAAGTAACTTAATAATAGGACATTTAGCACTGGGGGAACAAAGCCAGGATAGAATCAGACTGAGATTTTTGAAATCTGGTACTAAATTTTGCATGCCTTAACAAATAGCCTATGTTTACCATTCAATTTCTTTTATTATTATTATTATATTATATTTAATCACACATATCTTTACAATGTATAACATTTCTTTTCCCAGCATGAGTACCATACATAGCAGTCAAGACAAAGACATTATTATTCACATTGTCATCATCAAATAGCTTTTCTTTTTTTTTCCAGATTATTACTACTTATTCTCATTATTATTTTTTTAAACATTCAATCACTATATATCATTTGGCTTATAAAGAGAATTTACCCAACATGAAATATTTCTCAGACCAGTCCAGTTGAGAATACTATACATGTTATCATCAATAGGTAATAAGCCATTTAGGTGTCCCACAAATGCCATGCCTCTCTATTTGTTCTCATACTATCCTCTATACTCTTCCCTCCTCCCCCACCCCGCCATTCCACACTGTCTTCAGCATCCATAAACCACTTTCCTTTTAACAGTGGTGTTCTTGGGCCAGCAGATGGTGTAGAGGTTACTTCATTGGACTCCCAAATGGCTGACGGCACTTCAAGTCCCAGAGACAGTGGCTTGAAGCTCATACTGGGCACATGTGCAAGTGTGCCCAAGGTCCTGGGAGGAATATGGAGGAGAAGGGATTGTGACATGGCCATCACCCCTGGGGGCTGATTTCTCACTTTCCCTCTCACTGTCACCAGGGAGTACACATGCCCTAGGGCAAAAATCTCTTAAAAAAGAAAAAAAGATAGAATCCTGAAAACAGAAAGTTTATACAGACAGCCCAGAATTGTACAGCTAGCTAGTTTGGAGACAGAACTCAGAGCAGATTTATTGAGTTCAAACTTTGTTTTCCCTGCACCAAGCTGTCCCTAGATCGATCACTCAACTGTACACAAAACCCTACACACAAAGGTCTGTGGCTGTTAATGGGCTTGACTGGTGTTTTCCCTTAGACTAGAGCTCTAGGAAGCGTCAGATAGACGATCCCCTTCACCAGTAGGTCACCTTAGATAGCTGAAACACAATCTGTCTATTCTTTCATCTCCATGCTTGTGTAAGAATTACTGTTTTTGCAGCTACATCTTAAGAATCCTCAGCTCCAGTGAGTGTAACAACATTGAAAATGTAGGGAAAGCTCAGTAAGGTCAGGCCAGGTTTCTAGCAGGAAGATACCAACCTGTGACTTCAGTACCCCATGCATTCAGAGTCTTGGCTCCTCTGGGGTTCGGACAGTTTAACTTCAAACGATTCAGCAAGTCTAATTGAAAGGCATTTTACTCTTTTTTGTAAAAATACCAAAAGGAAAAAAATGTTTTATGTTCAAGGAATATTCTATCTCCATGAGACCATTGAAAGTCTAAAATATTTCCCAGCAAGATCCATTTGTTCAGCTATTAATATACTTTATTATTTTTCCACTATGGCAAGAACTTAGCTATTCCTCTAGTTGATATTCATCTTAGATGGGGAAAAAATTATTTCAGACATCAAAAATCCTATTTCCTTCAAATGAACAGAATACGGAAACAAAAGCAAACTTTTCCATGTGAAAGATCCCACCTGGGGTATACATTATGTCATACTTCTCTTGTCCCATCCATAAAATTGAATTATAAATCAGAAAAGACAAATTTACAAAATGATCCATTCAACTGACCTTGAATTACCATGATTAAAATACTTAGGGAGAAAGATTTTGTTTAATTTCAAAGTTTCATTTTGACATTCAAGTGAAAGGCAAACTTCTTATAGTCAGTATCTTTTAAAAAATCTTAGCACTCAACACCTGAGATATATTTTTGTTTATTTATTGCCATTTTCCGTGGTGAGGATGCAAATTCCATGAGGCCAATGAAGTCACCACTGGTTTCCATGATTCTAGAAGTCTAATATAAGTGAGCCTCAAATTAAGTGAATGGATGAATGGATGAATGAATGAATGATATCTCTATGAAGGCTCCTCTGCCCTCTGCTCTCCTCAGATATCTAAGATGCTTTCAGTAATGAGAAATAGTTCTTTGTTATCTCAATTAGCAATCTACCTAAGATAAATATGGCCCAATTTAAAGTAAGCATCACTCTCTTCAACACCTCACTATAGACCAAACTCAGGGTTGATGATAACTTGATGAGGTGTTGATGATAACTATATGAGATATATCAATTTTTTATTGACCAAATTATTAGTGAATGAAGAAGATCATTGGGTGTCAAGGACTGAGATGAGGTTTAAGAAGTGGAGGGCAGAGACAACTGAGGAGAAAAAAGATGATCATCAGTTCTCTTATGCCCCAGGTAAGACCCAAGTTCATACCATTCTTCTGACTTTCCTTTTCCTGTCCAGGCTTGCTTATAAGACTTACTTCCATCCCAGGAAGGGTAGGAGTCTGCACGTCTCTACTGCCCTGTAGACCCGCTCAGTCAGAGCTTGATTGGATGACAGCCACCCAGAATTCAGCCCTACTTGCCAGGACCTGTTACAGTCCCCATCTCTAGACAGACAACTTTGGAATAAAAAAATCCAAAATCTCATCAAGGTCTACCACGGGGAGCACACAAAACTCTGTTCTGAGTGTCACTCTCTGGGATAACTTACCCTTTCTCTAGCCCCCTACGTCTCCATTTGCCTTTGACACTTGGGCTCTGACTGGGTCTTCACTGGCTCATGTGTCAGGGTGTCCTGACATGGCAGTCTCCATGGCATCCCCGGAACTCCGCTTGACCCATCTGGGAGCTTCCCAGCACAGCCAACTTCTAACTCTTTATGGGTCAGAGGAAAATTCTAACCCACAAACAAAACAGGACAGTGGGACAATGTGACCCCTCTTATACTGGGGCCCCTGACCTAGCTGGAGATATCTGACCTCAATATATACCTCTGCCATGACTCCTCAGGAAAAAAAAAAAAAAAAAAAAACTCTCTACAGGCCAGTAACAGGGTTATTGAAGTTCTAAGTGGGAGTGAAAGTGAGGATAAACCCTGAGACAATGCAATTAAATTAAAAAGCAAAAAACTGAGGAAAGAGACATGGAACATTGTAAAAAGAAAGCAAGACAAAAAGGAGAGAGGAAAAGGGAGACCTTGAAGCCTCCACATTCTGCCAGCTGATTCTAATTCCAGTCCTGCTCTATCTTCAACTTCATCTTCCTCTAGTGCCCTCTCTGAGCACAGCATCCACCCCCACTGCCCTCCCCCACAGCTTGTCCCCTTTCGCTGCCAAGCTGCATCTCTCTGCCAGCACACACAGCACAAATGTAGTCTCTTTACACAACAGCTCCACACTTGTGCCAGGTCTGGGCCTCCCGAGCTCTCACCCCTAATAAGACCTGTTAGCAGGCAAAGGCACTTGCTCAATTAAGGGATGGCTTTCATTCCAAGAAGTTTACCCTGGCAAAGTCCCAAGTACTCCAAACTCCCCCCCCCCACCACCACACCACTCACCCTAGCTTTGATGCTCTGATTATACTATTGTCAGATCAATAGCCCATCTGCTCTTTGGAGTAGTCTAAGCTATCCTGTGCTAAATTAAAACAGATAGGATCAATCCATGGTTAATTTCTCCCAACCAAACAATTTATCTCTCTTTTGGATTCTCTTTGAGGGTGAATTATATAATCCTGACACACCATTAGGGCTCTCTGACCAAAGAAAGCCCTGCTACAATGCCTGCCTGCTCTCTTTATTAGCAGCTCAACAGTACGACAAAGGCAGAGATTTATCTGAGAGTGTTATGCAGTCCTAGCTTGAACCTTGCAAAGTCTCCACTAGGGCATGGTAGAGGGGAAACCAATCTGGAAGAAATAAAAGTGCATGTTAATTTCTTGGAGGAGTAGTTGAACTCTAATTTGATGAACTGAGCATAAGCTCCTATTTCTGAAGAATCAATTGCCATCAATGAAAAATAATTTTTTCACTGCATAAAAATTAGGCAAAATTAAGGTAATAGTCAAGATACCTGGTACCAAAATATTTAAGGAAACATAGAAAGTAAGTCTAAGCTGAAGCAAAGTAGGAGTTGGATATAGGGGACTACGCATTAATATTAACAGGTGCTATTTGTTGAGCATTTACCATATGATCATTATTTAATGCCAAATGCTATGTGTAAATAGTAAAGTTACCCTCCACGATTAGAAAATATGTGGAACAGCCAGGATTCGTAGCCATGAAGCACACAGTCAGAGAACACTGGAGTTCTTTCACACTGGTCTATAAAGAACAGCCACCCCAAGCATCTGTATTTCCATTGCAAACTCACTTTTACCTAGTTTCCTAAACCAGGATGCCTGATCCTCTCCATCACATGAAAGCTCAAAGGTTAATACTTGGTACATCCAATGGTCTACAGGATGCTGTTATTTGTATCTATTTTCTGGCCAACTTATCAGACTGATCTCACACAATAAATACCCTTTAGAATCATATGAAATGATAAAAATAGCCTTAAATAATCAACTTTGGAAAAATTTCAGCAGAAAAAAAATGACAGAACCTTTTTAAAGTAGAAATGAAGGGAGGGCAGCAAGAACTAAGGCAAAGAAGTAGCAAGATATTCTCATATGTTTAATGGGAGAATACAAAAGTACTTTCTAGGTGTGCAGTGCTATCCTGCTTGGTCAAGTCACTTGGGAAAACGGAACCACATTAGTTGTGTTAACAGAGAGAATTTAATATGGGGTAGAGGCTAAATAAAATGTTATTGGAGGACTGACAAATCAAAATAAGTGAACGATGAGATAAATACCATGATAATATGGCAGCAAGCAGTTATCCTAAGGGTGATTAAGGAGAAGAGACAGAGGTTTTAGAAGCAAGAAGCTCGGAGACATGGTTCCAGGTAGCTGGATCCTAGACCCTGTGAGGAGGGCATGCTGCCAGGTTGCTGGAGCTTGGAAAAAGCCCTGTAGACCTGGATTTCAATCTTCTGAGGAAGAATGAGGCTAGGCTATCTCTAAGGAGTACAATGAAGCAATGAAAAGTGTGGAAAGAAGCTGGAAACTAGATTAACTGCTGCTATTAGGTGAAGGGCTATTGCTTGGGTGGCACCGAATGGAACAGCAACAAGAAGAAGGAAACACGTCTCCACTCCTTCCTCTTGCTCCTGCTTTCTCTCTGGTGGTCCTGCAGAGAGAAACTAACAAGGAGCCAGCTAGCAAAGAACAAATAGAATTTTTAGATTCTAGTCCATAGCATTGGAAAACAGAATATTGGTCTGAACTTTATATAAGTTATATTTAACACACATACATAATTAGACTTAAAAATATTAAAAAGCTACCTATATCCCACACTGGTCATCGACAAAGCCAAAGATGACCCTAGGTTCTCTAAACCATTATATCTAACTAGGTTGCTTTAAGATGGACTGAGTGGTACACTTAGTCATCTCAGCCATAAAACACCCAAAGAACTTTGCTCAAGTCTACCCAAACCCCAAAAGAAGAAAGTTCTTTCATTTGCTCTGCTGTTTGTTTTTTTTTCTTTTTTTTTTTTACCATCACATCTTTCCCTAAGATGAGAACTAGAGGTGTGAATGGCCAATGTCAGGTCTGGCAAGAACATTGTCTACGACATACATGTTGCACAAGATGCAGCTCAGCCTGAAAAACCTGTGGCCTGGCTACTCCTGGTCCCCTTCTGATTTCATAAGGCACATATCTAATATACAAGGTGAGCTGATCTCATAATGAGCACTAAAATTACTGTGGGGAAAGCAGGCCAATAGATTTCCACAACCCACAACCAATTTATTAAAGGTCAGAGACCAATACATCATTCAGACAAGCCATCTGACTTCCATGCACCTCAGGCTGACCCTCTCCAACACAATGCCACTGTTATTGATTATTGCTGTGGTGAAGACCTAGGAAGTCCCCAGCTGAGGGTCAGAAACCTTGGGCTCTAGGCCTGTATGCAAACCTGCTTCATGACTCTGAGCATGACACACTTCCCATCTCTGCACTTTCTCATAAAAATGAAGTCCTTGGGCTTCCCCCAAAGCCTGGTGGTTAAGAAAGCAGGATCCCACATGGTTGACCATAGTTCAAATCCCTGCCCCACCAACTTGAAAAACATGCTAGGCATATGTGTGTGCATGCCCAAACATCTCAACAGGATGGAGAAATGGAGGAAAAGGGACTGTAGCGTACGCCTCATTGAGGAGTGCTTTTTCCCTCTCCCTTTCTTTCTCTCCCTCCCTAGTGAGTGCATGTGTCCTCTGACAATAAAAGATTTAAAAAAATAATAATAAAATAAAATAAAATAAATCTTTTTTTTTTTTTTTTTTTGATCAGTTCTAATTACTTGTGTTTGAGTCAGTCATGGTGGCCGATGCCAAAAAGCTCATGGAAAATGCATATTACAAAGAAACTATGCATGGGTTTCAAAATTTCTTACACCAAAATGAACTTACATTTTAATTCATTTTTCCACAAACATTTTAAATTCCTCTCATTTAAATGTGAATAATTCCATGTCTTAAGCAAAAACGTAGCATTGTTTTTGGCAAGAATTTTGTACATGGAACTGACGATCGTAGAATCATGACATCTCAGAGCTGAAAGAAACTCTTATTTACAGAATGAGACAATCTAGGTTCCTCAAGGAGAAACATTCTGCCAAGTCTACCATGGAAGATTTGGCACTCAGAAAATCTCCAGACTGACATCCTGAGTTGCTTATTCTATTCTCTACTGCTTCTTGGCACATGTGTCAGAGTCCATTGTAACAGTATCACTCACCAGTCCCTTCACATAAAAAAAAAAAAAAATCTGAAGCTGTAGAGGATATAGATGAGCAGTATTCATTTGCTGAATAAGTATTTAGCAAGCATCTACCTAACCTTTGCTTTTAATATGATCAGTTAATAATATAGACAATGCCTAATCAAAAATCTGTGTCAGGGACACTGACCACCATCTTGGCTCTCTGCTTGTATAATCATCCCACTACAGCAGTTTGAATTATAGTAAACACAGGAGTATTATATTTTTGCTGGCATTAGGCTGATGTCCTTGGTAATACTAGAGAGGTGACTAACTTATAGCTTTTTTCAATCCCTATAAAATTTGACCCAAATATCTCCTTTAAGTTCAAGGTAGGTAACCACGTCAAGTGTTTGGAACAGATTCATAAAAGCAGTGTTGCCCCAGTCACTGGATCAAACCCTATTCCTTGCACTGAGGGCAAAACTGCCAAGGGGAACAGTTGTTTGGAAAAACAGGCACCTTTATTTAGAAGGTGCTGGAAAATCTGAGGTCCTACACAGTAGGCAGAAAAGTCTTGTCTTCATGTTTCCCTTTACCCCAAGTCACAATTGCCTCTGTATTCTTTTGCCATCTCATAGTTCAGAATCAGTCATTTATTCATTGAACAAATAGGTTTCTGAGTGCTATGTATGTGCCAAACACCATTCCAGGCACTAGGAACACTTTAAGACGAACCCAGCCTCACCAAATCAAAATGAACCAAAGAGACTAGCTCCCACCTTCACAGACTTTATGTTCTCATAGCATCTCTGCAAGCTGAAGGATGCCTTGCCTCTCATAAGAAAACTCATACTTTCATTCTCAGGTTTCCTGCAGCACCATGTCCCCCACTTGGGACAGCCCTTCCCATGTTGTGTTTTCACTAGGTGTGCTGTGCGTGTCTTTCCCTCTAAAGTTAGAGTCCCTCAAGGGCAGGTATCAAGATTCATTTTCTCCAAATCCTCTGTGCCTGACACAAAATCCATCGCAATAAGCCTCACTCTTTGCCTTAATGTATCTCTTATTTCAACTCTCCCTGCTGTGATTAGATTGGCCTAAACCGTCCCCATCACCCCATGTTCCCTCCCTGTCAGGAATATCCCCCTGAAGCAGACAACAAGGTAGTAAAAATTTTACAAGCATATAGTGCTTCATAATTCATATGGTTAGTTCACATATTATTTCATGTATCTTCTTAGAACATGGAAAGGAAAATTTGACAGAGATGCACATTAAGACTCAATAGAGATAGATAGGTATCCTTTGACCAAGACTAAAGTCAGGCAAATATAGAAAGACACAATGGATGGTTACTAGTCAATAAAAAGTCACTTCCCCTCCTTCTAGTTGACTTTTACAGTAGCTTGCTTGCTTGGAGGGAGAGAAGTTCATGCAAGCCAGACTATGAAAAAGAGGCATTGTATGCCTTCTCAAAAGATGTTAACATTATCATAGGTACTATGCATAGTGGCCAGTTGGTAACAGAGGTGACCACTGATAAAGGTAAAGTTGACAACTGATCATGTCAAATGTTTAGAAAAGGAAAAGGACAGGAGGTTAAAGCCCATGCAGTACCCATTCATACTCATATCCCCATTCAGAAAAAAAGAAAAGTGTCAATGTTTGAGGCATAGAAGAGTAAATTGATACATGGGTTATCAAAGAATTTTCACTGCCCTTTTGTAATTGATCCTTATAATATTGAATATTTGGCTTATGGAGTATTCTTGGGAAGCCCTTGTTTAAGCCACTAAGGTATATGTTTTGTCCTCTACTTCAGATAATTCCAACAGGACTGATGATGAGGTATTGTGTACCCTCGGAATAGTTCATGACTGTGTAACCTGGGAATATCAGTGAAGGATGGAAGAGGTAGAGGTGCTAAATGCATAGCAACCTTAGGTATTAACTGTCCTCATTTAAAAATTAGAAAAATTAAACTTCAAGGTGCCAGAGTGGGTGACTATATTTGTAAACTATGCCTCAGATAAGGGGCTGATAACCAGAATATACAGGAAACTCAAGAAGCTTACCCATTAAAAAAAATCAATTAAAAGATGAGCAAATTACCTGAACAAACAATCCTCCAAGGAAGACATACAAATGGCCAAAAAGCCTATGAAAACATGCTCAACATCTCTTATCATAAGGGAAATGAAAAAAAAAAACAAAACCACAATGAGATAACACTTAACCCCAGTCACAGTGACTAAAATTCAAAAATAAATCAATAAAGAATTATAAATGCCAGTGAGGCTGTGGTGAAAAGGGAACCCTCCTACACCATTGGTAGGAAAGTAAATTAGTACAACCACTGTGGAGAACAATGTGGAGTTTCCTAAGAAACCTACAAATAAAACTACCATATGACCCAGTAATACCACTCTTTAGTATCTACCCAGAGGATAGGAAAACAGTCAGAAAAGCACTTTCACTTCCATGTTTATTGCAGCATTATTCACAATTGCTAAGACATAGATTCGATTCAAATGTCCAAGAACAAACCAGCAGATTAAAAAAATGTGGTGCATGTACATGGAATACTATGGAATACTACTCAGCCATAAAAAAACCATGAGGCCCTGACATTTGATATATAGTGGACAAATAGGGAAGATTTAATGCTAATTGAAGCAAGCCTGACTATGAAAAAGTGGCATTGTATGCCTCCTCTTAATATATACTGAATGCCTGCACTCCATACCAGAAATTTTAAGATTAGAATATATAATAGCAGGGAGGACAATTGTAGATACTAGAGACAGTATAGAAGTGGGTGGATAGTGGGAGGCAGGAGATCTGGGAAAAAAAATAAATGAAATATTTAATAGACACAAAAATGAAGTTAACTTTTTCTGATAATATATACAGTGATATCTTTGACTTGACTAATATGCACTGTATTCATACTGAACAAAAACATATTGTACACTGCAAAGATGTACAGTGACTAAATATAATAATAATTTTTTAAAAACCTTCAAGTATCTAAGTATCTTGCCAAGTGCACATAATTTGTAAGAGATGAAGCCAGCAAATAGACCTACGATGACCAAATTTCCATCTCAGCCCCTTCTCTACCACAGTCCCAGAGCAATCATTATCAACTCTTGTGTTCAACAAATATTTATTAAAACATGCCTCTATGGAATTTTGAGCTTGGGAGTTTAAAAGGAAAAGAAAACCATGGCTGTCCCTTCCCTCCTGATCAGTTAATACATCCAGAACATTAACTTACACCTCTCTAATAGATTAAACTCCCTGGGCATAGTCGCTTAGAGACAGAAAAAGATTGATATGATACATCCCCAAAAATAAAAAAGGCTTCAATTGGCTGTCAGAACTTTAATTAAAACACTTATAGATCAACTTCACTGCAGCAAATTGTCTGTGCCACTATTACTATAGCAAGATGGATGTTCACTAGGAAAACAGACAGAGAACTCTCCCCTGGACTAATGTGTAATTTCATAGCCATTGATTTTTTACTTTAAAAATTCTTCCCTGGCTCTTGGGAATTGGAACTTGTTCTGGGTGACCTGGCAGCAATGTTACTTTTTTTTTTTTCCTTTTATGAAAGTGGAAAACCATTTCCTAAGCCCATTCATATTTTATCTTCATTGCCCTGACTCAAAACCAAACTGAAGTTGTATGGGATTGTGGAGGGCCTCAGATGTAAGCTTCCCAGAGCAAAGGGTGGAGAGACAGAATTTCAGTAGGGAAAAGAAATGTATAAGGAAAAGGAAACGCTATAGGAAGGAAATGAACAAAAATGAGCTACAAAATTGGAAAAGAGGGGCCATTTTATTAAAATGTTATTTGTTTATTTTTATTGCCAGAGAACATGGGCACTGCCAGAAAGAAACAAAGGGACAGAGAAAGGGGAGGAAGGGAGAAAGCACCATTCAGTGGAGTACGGGATCTTGCCTCAATCCCTTTCTGTTTCTCCATTCTGTTAAAATTTGGAGCATGCACACACATGTGCCTTGCGTGTTTTCATGTTGCCAAGTCCAGGATTCAAATTGTGGTCAGTCATATGAGGTCTAGTTCCCTTTACCACAAGGCTGCAGAACTCGACTTCCTCCCCTTTTTTTAAGTATACTTATTTCTCCCATGAGAGAAAAAGAGAAAGAGATGGAAAAACAGGCACACCCAACGTGATCTTCATGCCACTACTACCCTCAACCTTAGCTTGCCGAGATGGTGGGCACACATGCATGCCCGCATGCTCTCGGAGGCCTTGGGACGCAAACCAGAACTTTACCCTCTGGCTTCAGTTGCATTACCACCACACCACCACCCAGACCTGAGAGAGGTTGAATATTGTTCAGAACGTTGTCATTAAATCTGAAAATAAACTCTTTTAAATTATAATTTCAAGTAAAAAATGCATGCATTTTTTAGGAAAAAATCATTTTAAAAAAGTATTTAGGACCCGTCAATGGCATGGTGGTTAAGGCAGCTGGATCCCACACAGGTGACTGTATGATTCAAATCCCAAACCCAATGGATTGAAAAATACCACAAGTGTGTGTACACATATGCCCTAAATCCCAAAAGTAGGGAGAAATGAAGGAGAAGGGATTGCAGCACAACCATCTCCCACGGTGGGGGTGGGGAGGAGCATGCTTCCTCAATTCCCCAACCACCTCTCTCTGTTTTTCTCCAGCAAGTACACTGCACTCTGGTAAATTATGTTTTAATTATTTAATTCACTGAACAAAATTTTATTGATTGCCTCCTAAATGCCAGACCCTACATTTCTAGTATAAATTGGAAGGGAAATTATATCCATCAACCCAAAATACAGTAAAAAACACTTTTCAAATGTCCAGCTCTTGGGCTGGCCTGGTAGCCTAGGAGTTAAAGCAGCCAAATCACATATGGCCAACAGTGTGGTGTGAGTTCTGCTTGAAAAACACGCCAGGCACATGTGCATATGCACCCAAAATCCTAAGACAGTGGAGAAATAATAGAAAAGGGATTGCAGTGGGACCAGCAGTTGGCATAATGGCTATGTCGCTGGACTCTCATGTAGTCGACCACAGCTAGAGTCCCAGACCCAGTGGCTTACACTCACACAGGGTGCATGTATGTGTGTGTCCAACATCCCGAGAAGAGAATGGAGGAGAAGGGATTGTGGCATGGTCATCCCCCCTGGGGGGTGATTTCTTGCTTTCTGTCTCTGTGTCTCTCTCTGTCTTTCTGGCGATCGCAAGCACCCTATAGCAAAAACTTCTCAAAAAAAAAAAAAAAAAAAAAAAAAAAAAAGGGATTGCAGCATGACCATGCCCTAGTTCGGGGTGGGAGTGCTTTTTCCCTCTCTCTAAAGAACTCATGTGTCCCCCTGGCAATTAAAATCAAATAGAAAGAAAATATCTAGCTCTTTCAACTGTAGACATGCCTATATAGTCAGTTATATCTATATCTTTTCTAAATACCTTCAATTAGACATAAAAAAAAATTAGAAGTTCGGGGCCGGCAGGTGGCGTGGTGGTTAAGAGCGCTGGATACCCATGTGGCTGACCATGGTTCAAGTCCCGGACCTGGAGGCTTGCTTTCTCGCTTTCTCTTTCTCTCTCTCTCTGTCTCTCTCTGGTCAAAATTTAAAGATGATAATAACAACAAATGGAAATAAATAAATGTTAAAAAAAAAAAAATTAGAAGTTTAGGATTAAACCAGAAATTTCAGAGTCAGAAAGACAGCCCTTCTTCCCTATTGTTCATAAGTACTAAAAGACAGCTCCTTTCCACAACAACCCTGGATGAGTCCTAGATGATTTCTCCTGGTACAACCCACGCAGTAATATTTTATTTAATTGTATCTAATGTACTATCAATTTTTAGATGCTTTCCCATTTCAGAAATGTTAAATGTGAAAAAAATGGAGGAAGACAAACACAATAGGCATACCATTACAGAAATCATCAAATGAGGTAAAAATATATCCTAGAATTGATGCTACTCAGTAATCATCCTTGCCATTTTCTGAATGTCTGACATGTTTTAGGTACCATTCTAAGTGCTTTACATGTGTCATTGAAATATTACAGAAACTCTATCTGGCAGGTAATATTGTGATTCCTATTTTATAGAAGGGAAAACTGAAGCACTTAGGTTTCGGTAACAAGCCTAAGTTCACATGGCTAGTAAAAAGCAGAGCTCAATTTTGAAGTAGTTTCTCTGCATGTAGAACCAAGTCTGTACCCATCAATGCTTCCACGTGCAAAAGCTGCTTTGTTCCTGCACGTCCGCGCTGTCCTGAGTCATAATGCACTCCCCAGAGGTAGAGAAACAGATGCTCCTCCACCAGCTCTGGCCGGGGGTTATGTATGCCTCAGTGTGCTCTCTGCTTAAAGATGAGGGACTTCAAAAAGTTTATAAAAAAGTGAAATTAAGTTCATGAGAAAATGAAATTTGAAGCTTGAAGACTACAGTCTTATACAGTATATAATATGTATGATACATAGCTAATACATATCATACATAATATGTTTATTTATATATATGTGTGTGTGTGTGTGTGTGTATACATATATATATATATACATATATATATATATATATGTATATATATAAAATAAGAGAGAAATATTTATTATAAGGAATTGGCTCATACGTTACAGAGGCTAAGAAGTCCCAAGATCTGCAACTTGTAACTTGTAAACTAGAGATCCAAGAATGTACATGAATACTTCCAGTCCAAGTCTCAAGGCCTGAGAACCAGGAGAACCAGTGGCATAGGTCCAGTCCAAAAGCCAACAGGTTGGAGACACAAGAAAAGTCAACATTTTAGTCAAAGTCCAAAGTTGGGAAAACACCAATGTCAGGTCAATGGTCAAGCAAGAGTTCCCTCGTACTCAGGCTTGTTATTTTATTCAGGTTTCCAATGGAATGGATGAGACACACCCACATTAGGAAAGGCTATCTGCTTTACTTAATCTAGAAAATGAAACCTCACTCTCATCCAGAAATTCCATCAGAGACATCCAGAATAATATTAATAATATTTGGCCAAATGTCTGGGCATTCCATGACTCAGTCAAGTAGACAAATTCGCCATTGTTCCATCGAAAGCCCTCACCCTCATGCTCACCACCACATGTAAACTCAGGGCAGGTATGGGCCCTAGACCATTGCAGGTCTCATCTAAGGGCCAGCAGTGTTTGGGGACTCAGTATTCCTTCAGTTATTAGAAAGGTAAGACAATACAAATGTCATACCACCGAGTGGACAGTGCTCTGGGGAACTGAATCAGTATTTCACTAATGAAACATGACTCTTTAATGTAACAGAAAAAATTCAAACCACAACCATCCTCAAGTCAAATCAGTTCAAGTTTTGCCACTGATGATTTACGTCAATTTTATTGCCACGTTAATTTTTAAAAAAAAATAGTTTAAGAATAAAATTGAATATGACAGATTGTATGCTTGTATTGACAGCGGTCAGACTCATAATTGGGGCCCAACTGGGTTTCCTGCTACACATAGTTTTGTAACAAAATACAAATTTTGGGTTAGAAAAAAAGGTAAGAGGAAGCAACAAGAATATTTTTGTTTTGGGACCAGCAGTTGGTGTAATGGCTATGTCACTGGATTCTCATGTAGCTGACTGCAGTTAGAGTCCTAGACACAGTGGCTTAAACTCATGCCAGGTGCATGTGTGTGTGCCCAAGATCCCGAGAGGAGAATGGAGGAGAAGGGATCAGGGCGTGGCCATCCCTCCAGGGGGTGATTTCTCCCTTTCTGCCTTTCTGTCTCTGTCTTTCTGGTGAGCACACACACCTAAGTAAAAACCAAAAAAATAATATTTTTGTTTCAAAATCACCAACTCCCCATGCATGCAATCAAAAAAATCACATGTACCTTATGACTCCCCCAAAACTTAACCACTAATAACCTGCTATGGACCAAAAACCTTACCAATAACATAAAGCCAATTAATGCGTATTTGTATGTTACATGTAATATTATAATAATATATGTAAAAATATAATATACTGTATTCTTGCAGTAACATAAGCTAGAGGGGACAAAATTATTAAGAAAATTACAAGGGCCAGCCGTGGTGATGGAGTGGTAACACTGGTGTGACATGCTGAGGCCATACGGGACGAAGTGGAAGAAGAGCTGAAGGAGGTCCCATGTTCACATCCTGAGGTTTTCTGTCACACCAGTTATACACACACACTCACACATACAAACACACTTGTGGTTCTGGCTGAGGCTGGAATAGGATTGCAGAATGAAGACCCCATTGGGGGTGCCTCTGTCTCTCTCTCACTCTGTCTTTCTCTCATGGGAAAAAGTGATAAATAAATTTGGAAGGAAGAAAAAATGGAATAAAGGGAAGGAGGACAAAGGGAGGAAATCATAGATGAGATAAAATATATGGTTTAACATTTATTGAAAAAAATCGGCATACTGATTTAGTGTTTATCACACACACAAAAGAAAAAGAAGGAGGGAAGGAAGGAAGGAAGGAAGGAAGGAAGGGAGGGAGGAAGGAAGGAAAAAAGAAAAGAAAAGAAAAGAAAAGAAAAGAAAAGAAAAGAAAAGAGGAGAGGAGAGGAGAGGAGAGGAGAGGAGAGGAGAGGAGAGGAGAAGAGAACTCTCACAACAAAATTTTTTGACTGGTATTTGATAAAAACTGAATACTATGGCCTAGCCAAATTGACACATAACATTAACCATCATGAGACAGTCTCTCCATCAGAAGGTAAGCTCCATTAGAACAAGAACTTAGAGCTGGACAATGCTGCAGCTGTCAAATACAATATTCTGCAAAGCTGACCTATATGGGAAGGTTCTTCATGTCCAGAGACCTCCCTGAAAATGTTGGATCTGGGGGTGGGTCACAGAGTCAAGATCTTTTTGGGGGTGTTGAGTCTCTATCTCTCTCTGTCCCTCCCACACATAGAAAAAATAAATAAGCTTTAAAAAAATGAATATTTCTGTCTTATTAACTCTTCCCTCATCACCTAGAACAGTGCCTACATAAAACTAATAACGGCATAGAATACATAGTGATAAACAGTCTATACTCAGAAATTCAGTTTGCCTGATTGGATTGACCATTTGCACAATTCAGTAAAATAAGTCAGTGCTTAAACTACCCTGGTGTAACAACACCAGCTCAACTTCACAATCTGTGATGTATACTTTTAAATCCCACCTGACCGCTCCAGTACTCTCAAAACCAAAATGATAGTCACACAGTCTCAGGCATTAGGGAGGAGACTGGTGACAAAAATCAGGTTCCTTATGCTTGAAGAAGCAGAACAGCACAGCACTGAAGCTGTGGCTACAGCACCCAGCAGTCAGAAATGCAAATGAACGAAGTGGAAGAAGAGCTGAAGGAAGAAGCACCAAGAATGGAGAATGCAGAGCAAGCCCATACCGACTGTTTAAAATGCTGCCACTCAAGGTACAGTAGCAGGAAGGGCAACAATAGATACTAGAGATAGTAAGGGGAGGGAAATAGAGGGTGGGTAATAGGGGAAGGGAAGGAGAGAAACAGGGAAAAAAAGAACAATATGTTTAGTTGACACAAAAGTGAAGTTATTTGCTGATGATAATGTATATGGTAATGTCTCTGTCTTGATGGATATGCACTGTATTCATGGTAGGAAAAACCATATTGCACACTATAAAGCTATATAGTAATTAAATGTAAATAATAAATATATATATATAAATATATATATATATATATATAATAAATAAATAACTTTTAAAGAAATAAAAATTAAATCATTAAAATGCTGCCATTCAGCAGATTCCAAGGTAGCTCAGGGATGTCTGGTCCACAGAGGCAATCACATGCTATGTGAGCCATATTGGCAAATATAAAGAAGAATACAAAAGCCAATCCCCAAACACACATACACACACAGCCATACAGAGTCTGCATTTTCACTAACTGGGAAATCATTAAGCCAGGCTTTTGAGTAGATGCTGCCAAGCAGAAAACCCTATTAGTCACTATCACTACTAGTCACTATTTGATGCATTAATATTTAGAAGCCCAAAGAGTACTATCACATAAATGTAAATATTTATTTATTTATTTTGTGTGTTTCTTATATATTTTACTTCCCCCCCCCCTTGATTCCCTCCCTCTCACCCTCTGCCATTTCCTGCCCTCCTCCCAAACAGTCTCTGGTATCTCTAGTTGTTCTCCATGCTTTTATAGCATCCAATATTTCAGCTTCTGCCATAGAGTGCCAACATCCGGTCTATATTAAGTGGGGACATACAATGCTTCTCTTTCATAGTCTGCTTGCAACGCTTAGCAATAAATCTTCCATATTTGTTCACTTTCTTTTTTTTTTTTTTTTTTTTTTTGGAGAGGTTTTTGCTATAGGTGCATGCGCTCGCCAGAAAGACAGAGAGATAGAAAGCGAGAAATCACCCCCCAGAGGGGATGGCCACACAGCAATCCCTTCTCCTCCATTCTCCTCTCGGGATCTTGGGCACGCACGCACATGTGCCCGGCGTGAGTTTAAGCCACCGGGTCCGGGACTCGAACCACGGTCGACTACGTGGGAGTCCAGTGACATAGCCATTACGCTAACTGCTGGTCCCAGTATTTGTTCACTTTCTATAAAAAGCTGCCCAATATCTACTGACACCTTTTTATGGTTGAATAGTATTCTATAGTGCATATGGCCCACACTTTTTTGATCCATCCGTCTGTTCATGGACATTTGTATTGGTTCCATGTCTTAGCTATTGTGAATAATGTCACAATAAACATGGATGTGCAAGTGTTTTTCCAACTGAGTGCCTTCCTATCTTTTGGGTAGATACCTGGGAGTTGAATTGCTGGGTCATATGGTGGGTCTATTTGTAAATCTTTGAGGAATCTCCATACTGTTCCCAACAGTAAACTATATTTAAATATAACTGGTTTACTTTGAGTTTTATAATGCACTTTTAATAATAAAATATAAGTCATACATACAATTTCACACTATTATACTAGATACAGTACATCGTTGGAAAAGTCATGATGCATTTTTGCATAGAAAAATACATCATGGCCCAATATATTATACTAGCTATTATTTGGTACATTTTAAAATATTCTAAAGAAGGGATTCGTAGGCTTCACCTGACCATCTACCAAAAAGTTCCAGAGAACAAAAATGGCTTAGAATACCTAGAGCCAGCCCCCTGGTTTGGTAGTTGGGGAAGCTACATGGTTGACCCCAGCTCTAGTCCCAACCCCAGCAGCTGGAGAAATATGCTAGGTGCATGTGTGTTCATATCCAAAATTCTAACAGGCTGCAGAAGTGGAGACAGCAGCATGACCATGCCCCATCGAGGGTGCTTTCTCCCTCTCCCTCTCTCTCTGCCTGTTTGTCTCTCTCTGGTGAGCATACATACCCTCTGAAAATGTTTTAAGAAAACGTGGAGAAAGAAAGAAAGAAAAAAAGGAAGAAAGAAACTTCTCTGAAGCAGAGTATTTTTGCAAACAGCACCAGAGAAAAGCCATGTCTTTGGTCAGAGAAAAGCAGAGAGATGGGTGATATGAAGTGAGAAGCATCTCGTTCATATGTAAGTAACAACACTGAACGATAGTCTTCTGTGGGTTAGGATTAATTGTCCTCAAATTCTTCTTTTTATTTCAGGCTCCCACATTCATGGCTCCACTATTTATTGAAAGTCAACTTTACTATAGGAGAGATTCAAATTCTTATTTCAATGTATTTATTTATTCCCTTCATATCGGGGTAGGGAACACCCTTGACAGCCTTCACATATGCTCCTTTCCCCAGCGCTGCAGCCTGCCAAGATCAGCCATGGACACACCTGGCATCCACCTAGACCTGGGACTCAAACCTAAAGCCTTCCCATGGCTTCAATATGGCTGCCAGTATTGTCTAGCCGCACCCCTACTGCCCACACCACTGCAGCTGGGCCTGTCTTCAAATTCTTACATAAAATTCTGGTATAAAGAAAATACGAAATTTTTCCCTGGGTTCAAGCACAGATAATATGGTCTATTCACTACCCAGTCAGGATCCTGAAGCTTTTTGTTAAACTCTAAACAGAGCAGTGGCAAAAATTCAGAACATTTGAGCCTTCTGGTAGAATCTGGGTTTTCTGTTCTTTCCCATTTCTGTGACCACACTCACAAAATTACTTGTCTCTTTTTCACTGATAAATAATAATGGCACAGATTTATGGGATGCCATGTGATATTTTGATACATGGGTACAATGTGTAATGAGCAAATTAGGGTAGTTAGCATGTTCTTCACCTAAGAAATGTATTATTCTTTTGTGAGTAGAACATTAAAGATCTTACCTTCTAGCTACTTTGAAATACATGGTCTGTCATTGTTATTGTAGACCTCCTCTAGGTGATGAAACTCTAAAACTTATTTCTCCTATCTAACTATAACTGCACTACCAGTCTTTTTTATTCAAGAGATGGCCCTACTTTTCAATTGCTTGATATTTTAACTTTGTCCAAATCATTGATTTCTTTACTGAATCTCAAGTGCCTTGAAGTAGGGGGTCAAAAACTCAAGCAACCTTATGAACTAAGTGGCTGATGTGCATGAGCGAGGATGAAATCAAATGGCTTGAGATTCTCACGACACATCACAATGTATTCTGAGGTCACCAAAGTCCATGCTATCCTGCCCCCATTTTCCAGACGCCGAGTCTGTGTTTTGCTATGTCACTGTAATGACCACTGTTTCCAGAGCTTCTCATCTTCTGACAAAAACTAGAATTCCAGAATTTTATGTGATATATCCTGATTTCCTAAATTCTATGCAAATCCTGCCAGCACTTGAGTTAATATCCTCTGACCTAAGAATGCACATATAATGAGGACATTTATAAAACTGAGGGTGGATAATTTTGGTGGTGGTTTTCTCAGATCCTTCTGGGATCTGAGGGTACGTCTGAATCTCATCGGATGTTCTTCTTATGCATGAATGATTATATTGTCCTTGAAGAGTTGTGGTAGGTGTTACAGGGCTCCATTCTACAATTTAGGAACTGCAGCTCAGAGAGCTTGCCTGACAAGCCCAGCATCACACAGCAAGAAGTGAGCTGAACAGGGCTATATTTCAAATCTCAGATATCCTCACATTGTAATGCTTTTGTGCCTTGCTATCTAAAATATTCCTGGGCGGTCAGTTAAAAAACAGCCCCCGCGTGAGCTGGCTGCCTCTGACCTTCAACTCTCACAGGGCTGCATTTAAATAGCTTTAAAACAGAAATTTGGCAATGTACAGTTTTGGCATCTAGTCCAACTGCTTTGACTGTCTTTAGTATTTTATGTCCTAATCAATTGGTTCCATGCTCCTTAAATGTTCATATTCCGGTGTGCAGTGATCTGAACAGTATCACAGAGTAACTTTGATTTTTCCATTTGCTCAAAGATTTTAACAGGTTGATCACATCAGCAGTAAGCTGTGGATCCCTCCCCCTTCTCCTCCTTCACAGAATATTACCACAACTAGCTGGTTCTTCTGGAAATAGCCACTTGCCACAGTGATAAATCTTAGGTTCACTACATAATCCCTGATGCATTTCACATTTTCCCATCAAATTCCACTGTCCAAATTTGGAGGCCCAACTTGACCACAAGCAGATACAATTTCACTATGTGGGATTTTCCCAGCTTTTCTTTGCATTATGGTTGCAAAGCTTGTAACACCAGCTGTGTCTGAGCCAGCCCTCCAAAAAAGGCAATTGTGCTCCCTGATAGAATCACGAAGCACGCTGCTGCTGCCAGCCCCGCTCCTGGAGCAGCCTTTTCAGGATTCTGGGGCTGCTTCCAGCCCTTTCTCTCCACTCACCAGTTAATGATGTGGGCCCCTCAACTAGTTCACAGTCCTTTAAAACACTTCAGAAAAGGAGGAAAAAAAAAAATGCTGCACACTCTTCCTCGCTCATTCCCTGGAGCTCCATTTTTATTTTCTTCATCACCTAGATCTATCACACTTTCATTCATTTAGTCAATACACATTTATAAATTACCAATCATATCCCAGGCATTTAAGCTTCTAGTTGGAGAGAATAATGTAAACCAGACAGGGTGCTATGTCTATATAGGATTCATAAAATAACAGGGAAACAGATAATATGAGTCCATAGTCCTGTTTCCCTACTCTTTGAAGCCAGAGGAGTTTCAGAATTCAGAAATGTTTAGATCTTAGAAACACAGTCTGATGTATATGTTGTACATTTCATGGGGTCACATAATCAAATCTAACTTATATAAGATTTACAAGTAGACTCATGTCAATTTGGGTCGATTTGGCCCCTGAAATTCATTTTGGCACCAAACTTTGCATTTCAGAGCCCACCGGGTTTTATAATTACAGATACAGGATTACGGAGCTCATGATTTTCATTGGTAGTCTAGAATGTCCAGGCAATTGACATGTCTTCACTCCTTTACCCTCCAACAGCCCTCTCGTCCTGACTTAGAGATCACCCTATCTGGTAAACTTTTTCACATAGACCACCTTAAATGAGCCTCATCACATTGCAGCAGGATATTGTTCTCTCTATTTTAAGAAAAGGAAGCTGAGGTTCATGGAGGTTAAGGAACTCCCATAAGGTTGCGGATAAAGTCGAGGGGAGGGCTGGGATCCACGCCTGTTGGTACCAGAAACTGTCCTGTTCCCATGATGTAAAATTGCTGCCTTTCTTGGGAGCCGCTTTGATTTCACTGGATACCCTTCCTGCCCTTTACCCTTTCCACTTTCAAAGCTCCAAAGCCCTCCCATGTTTCCCTGAGAGGCTCCACAACATGAAAACGGTAAGTCTTATCTCATAGGTTTGCTCTGAGTAACACATCCCTGTTGATGTCCTTGGTTTTCTTCTCTGTGACTCATTGCAAAAAGCTTCAGAATCAGACTCCTCTAGGACTGAATTTCATTCTTGATCTTAGCATGAGCTTGGGAAAGTCACTTAACCCCTTACAAAATTTTTTCTCATTCTTAAAATGAGACATAAAGGGAAAGTTCAAAATTATTAGAC
The DNA here is from genome assembly GCA_026018925.1 of Tupaia tana. Taxonomy (NCBI): domain Eukaryota; kingdom Metazoa; phylum Chordata; class Mammalia; order Scandentia; family Tupaiidae; genus Tupaia; species Tupaia tana. The sequence goes on from JAKSZU010000008.1 coordinate 81,722,638, forward strand.
TTGTGGAAATAAAATGAGCTAATTCATGTAAAGCATTTCATGTAATTTCAGAAAAACAGTAGGTGTTTGACAAAGGGTAGCTATCACTATTGTAATTGTTATTACTTTTGTTGTCATCAATATTGTGAAGTAGGTTTTTTTAAGCATATTTTGTCCCAAGCAGTAAACAAATGACTGAGATGAAGTAGCATAGAGACATTTGTTACACTCTAAGCACCTGGGAAAACTATTTTCTTCTAAAGAAAACTGATCATCTGATCTGCAATATGTAGAAAAAAGCCAAATGGCCCAAGGATGAGAACTTGACCCATGAATTGTCATCTGAAGTGGCTTCTGGCTTCTGCATGTCTTGTTACAGAGCATTTGCCCAAAAGGGATAATAATAATTTACTGGCTCTATAAGAAAGTCTTTTTAAAGAGAATTTAGATGCAAAACATGTAAATGAGAAAGGGATTCTGAAGTATCCAAAAGAGCAATTAGCTAGTCATGGGATTCAAAACCAGAGTATCCACTAGACAAGAAGCAGACTTAGGGGATAGCAAAATTTGAATCTGTAAGGGAGTAGAGAGTAGGTATAAGGGGTACAAAAGAAGAGAAAAAGCAACCATAGTATCAAGTGCAATAGATGCAGAGAGAAAGAACTGCCGTTGAGCCTCCAAAATGCCTTAAGTAACCAGACATCAGTCAAGCCACAGGAACAAAGGGGTAGGTATCTGAGGAGCCCTATGCTGAAGTAGAGGATGTAGTCTTTCCAAAGGGGCAGCTTCAAATGCATTTTAACAAATGGCACTGTGTGGGAACTTGAACCAGATGTCTCAGGTCTTCTGAGTTCTCAAGAAAAGCCAGAAATCCAGATATCCATGGGAAAACTCGAAGACTTCTCCTGTTGAAAACTAACTCAGTTTTTTCAATCACTGTGCAAGCAAAAATACACGCACATCATCACCATCTTTGGGTTAAATTTAGTCTAGAGACCTTAAGTTTGCACAAATACTACCTTATATTTTCAGTTTTAAGCAAAGGGAGATTTTTAGTGCAATGTCCAAATGGCTCTCTCTAACAGAAAGAGACAGAAAAAAAGAAAGGTGTGCTATCACTCAAATGAGAATGACATGCTATCACTCTACTGAGAAACTATCCCAAATGCTGCCATTTAAAGGTAATTTCTGGGGCCAGCAGATGACATAGTGGTTACATCACTGGACACCCACATGGCCAAGCACAGTTCAAGTCTCAGACCTGGTAACTTGAAACTCATACCAGGCATGTGTCCATGCATGCCCAAGATTCCAGAAGGAGAATGGAAGAGAAGGGATTGCAATGTGGCCAACCACCCTGGGGTGTTAGTTCTCACTTTCCCTCTAACTCTCTCTCTCTCTCTCTCTCTCTCTCTCTCTCTCTCTCTCTCTCTCTGTCTCTCTCTCTCTCTCTCCAGCCAGCACATGTACCCTAAGGCAAAAACCTCTAAAAAAATAAAAAAAGAATTAATTAAAAGCAATTGCTGTGCACAGAATCCAAAGGGAATGTCTCATCAAATGATACAAACCTGTTCATGAATCCAAATGGAGAAGAAATGTGAGTTTCTGGTTCAGATGGAGTAATAGGGACTAAACTTACCTCCCACCTGAAACAACTAGCAAACCAATACACCCAAATATATGACATTTGCTGAGACACTGAACTCCAAAGGGAGAAGAGAGAACAGTGATCTGTGAGAGAAGAAAGTTAATGGGGCAAACTCTGTCCAGTTTACCGGCTGGAGAGTGACCAGCACAGCATGGACAGGTCACCCCAGCAGAGACGTGATGGAGCTGAGAACATGTGAAAGTCAAAGTGGCTAGAAGTGGGAGAGCAGAGAATTAGATCAAAGAAATCTGCAGAGACAGAGACCTCCAGAGATCTGCAGAAGCCTTCTTAAGTCTTCAGTTAAAGGCTAATCAGCACAGGCATCTGGAGAGACAATTTGAGGGTAAGGAGAGGAGAACACCAGCAAAGATTAGAGAAAACATTCCCTGCCACTGTCATGGGCCAAGAATCATTCTTCTCCCCAATAGCCAATGTGGAAACTTTCACAGGCAAAAAATTTGGAACAGTTTTACATCAATAATAGGAAAAATTAGCCCTAGACAAAATGTCACTCTGTCTTGGCTTAAAAAGCTTAAAACGGGGCCAGCCCTATAGCGTAGCAGTTAGTGCTGCACAGAGAAATCCAGAACCCACACAGCCTACCAGGGTGGGAGTCTATTGGCTTGAAAAACATGCAGGGCATGGGTATGTGACATGCCTAGGATCCTGACAAGATGGAGAACTGGAAGAAGAGGAATTGTGGTATGACCGGTCTCCACTGGAGAAAGCTCTCTCTCTCTCTTTTTTCTTTCCCTCTCTTTCTCTGGTACACACTCACTGGCATTCAAAAATAAATGCATAAATAAAAAAAATCAAACAATTAAATGGCAAATGTATATACCCATGAAACCACTACCACAGTCAAGATAGTAAATATAGCCATCACCCCAAAAGTTTCCTTCTGCCCTCCCTCCCTCTTATTTTTACACTATTCCCTACCCTGACTTCTATCTGCAGTCTATCAGTGATCTAACTGCTCATTATAGATTAGGTTGAAATTTTTAGGACTTTGTAGAAATGGAATCAAACAGCCTGTGCTCTTTTTCATCTGCTCTTTGCACTCACATAGTGACTTTGAGATTCATCTGGTTGTGTGTGTCTATTGTTCTTTTTCTGTTCACTAGAATTCCAGTAGAAATCAGAGGCAGAGAGAGACTGAAGGAAAGAGTATTCCTAAGGCTTGGTAGGTTTGCCATGTGGGCATGCAGGTCTGTAAGGAGAGCTGGAGGCGAGAGAACATGATGTGCAGGAAGTCGAAAGGCCATGAGATGAAATCAGTCCTGTTCATCCCGATGCATATTTAAGAGGCTAAAGCAACTCTCAAAGGTACCAGGAGGGAAGAATTTGAAATGTAAGTCTACACACTATTTAAGCAAAACGTGTGCCCAAATGTTTGCCTGTCTCTGACTGTCTGTTGATAACTGGAGAACCAGGCTGAGGATGATTTTGAGGTTGCCTAGAGATTGAGAGCAAAGAATGTTTTTGCAGTGGCTACACTGGCAAGAGATAGGATGAGTAAGAGAGAGACAGACACACACAGAGAAAGATGGAGAGAGAAGGGCACTCTCAACAGGATCCTGACCTCATTATCCACCCCCAAATAAAGACAGTCAGTCACAGGCACACTCACACCTGACGTGTACAGGGCAGTCCTGGGACACGAACCCAGGACTTCATGTGCATCCAACATCATGGAGTATTGCATTTCCACTGCACCACTGTCTAGCCCAACACATGTTCCATTTTTGCCATTCCTGCTCAAAGATATTCTACACTTGGAGGTCTGAGGGGAACTAGGTATTCTCATTCTGAATCTGCTATTCATCTTCCAGACAGGACATCTCTCTAATAATCACCTCCCCCATCCTTCTATCATTCTGGAAGACTCAGAGCTTGCTCTAACTAGCGATCGAACAGCTGGGTGTTGGGCCTCTGTGTGATTGATGTTTTCTTCCTTCACCCATTTCACATAGTTGGGCCCCAGTTTCCTAGTCTGTCCCATGTGTCCATGTTAAACTAGATGATCTAAACTTGATAACAAAATTACTAATATAATAAATAAAATAAACACAATTATTAATTGCCTAGCATGATTTTCCCCTGTACCAGACTTCTTATAGGATTTTTAAAACTCAGAGATTTGGAGCCAGTAAGTGGCATGGGGGTTGAGGCGCTGAACTTTCACATGGCTGATGGAAGTTCAAGTTCTGGACCTGAGAGCTTGGTTTCTCACTCTTTCTCAATCTCTCTCTCACTTGCACTCTTGTGAGCATACGTGCCCTGTAGCAAATTGAAGAGTAATGATAATGATTAATAAGATTAAATAAATAATTCTAAATAAAAACCACTCAGAGATTTATTTAATTGTTATTTTAGGATGACCAGTTATTTTCTACGTTTACTGCCTCCTCATATGTATGAGTTCTGTTCTATAAAGGGTGATTAAACACTTTGCAAGGGTAAGAAAAATTGCTTTTGACCTATGGAGAATGAAATTTGGGGTTTATTGTTTGGGAAGCCCTAGGTAAATAATGATTTATACAGTAATAAATTGTGTAATTGCATTTAATCTGTGCCTGGAGGCTAGGAAGCACTGCAAATTAGTACCTTCCGAATAAACTCTGATTCTGGGCAGCAGCTGGAACCAGCAACTGTAAGGACACCTGTCATTGCAGCAAGCATTTCTCCAGAGTTCAAAACAGGGCAGAGACCTTGGGTTTGGTCCAGTTTTAATCATTACCATTCAAGAGATGAGGAAGATCAGGACAAATTACTGTAGGTAGGAAAAACAAATTGTAGAATAGAAGATCAAAGATTTTGAACTGCAGCCGAGAGAAGGCTTAAGACCAGTATTTAGGGATGTGTTCCCAAATCCAGGCAAAAAAAAATGGGTTGAAAAATCCATAGAGTTTGAGAAATGAAATCATTAATTGAGGTTCTACTTTGAATTCCTGTTTTAGGTGGGATTTGAATGAAGCATTGCCCCTTGCTGGGCTGGGCACAGGAAAAATAGCCAGGTTGCCTCGCATGACCCCTCTCCCTGACTTTGAGTTCTCCAACTCTTAATCAGATTGCCTTCCTCACAGGGTTGTGTGAAATTAACAAGAAGATACATATGAAGCCTTATCAGAAATGAGATGTTCCACATAAACATGTCCCTCAGAAAACGAACACCTAACCTTTAATCAGAAATTTTTATATTTTTATGAAATCTTTTAAGACACACCATATACCTCCTCCAATATTGAAACAAGGTATAAGGTAAAGGTATAAGAAAATAGCATAATGGAATGAGAAAATATAGAGCTTGGGACCAGCAGTTAGCGTAATGGCCATGTTGCTAAACTCCCATGTAGTCGACCACGGCTAGAGACCTGGACCCGGTGGCTTAAACTCATGCCAGGCACGTGTGCGTGTGTGCCCAAGATCCTGAGAGGAGAAGGGATAATGGCGTGGCCATCCCCCCTGGGGGGTGATTTCTTGCTTTCTCTCTGTCTCTTTCTGTCTTTCTGGCAAGTACACGTGCCCTATAGCTAAAACCTCTCCAAAAAAAGAAAGAAAGAAAGAAAGAAAGAAAGAAAGAAAGAAAGAAAGAAAGAAAGAAAGAAAGAAAGGAAGAAAAATATAGGGCTGTGGTCTTGACTTAATACTTGGTAGCTCGGTTACCACAAGCAAATCAGCTCGGGATGCCTCTGAGCTTTCTCTGAGACACAATTTTCTGTCATTTTAAATTATGCATATTTGTCACAAAGCTGACAGAGAAGATGTAGGTGAACAATGGCTTTGCAAGCTTATTCACAACAACAAAAAAAAAAAGCTTATTTAAGACTGTGGTTATAATCATGGATTGGTATATTATAACATGATAATGTTTTATTCCATGGGAGTTTAAAAGTAAAAAAATTGCCATGTGTTTACATCATAGGATTGCCATCCTCTTAGGAAACCAGATGCCCACAGCAACTAACACAGTATTTTACCTATCCTCACTCCCCAGGAAATATTTTCAAATAAATTAATGAATCATGCTCTTAGAATAGTGACTTTAGTTTTTTGGTTTTTTTTTTTTTTTTTTTTTTTTTTTTTTTTTTTTTTTTTTTTTTTTTAAAAAAAGATAGGTTTTTGCTACAGGGTATGTACACTCGCCAGAGACACAGAGAGAGAGAGAAAGTGAGAAAACAACCCCCGGGGGATAGCCATACCACAATCCCTTCTCCACTCTCCTCTCGGGATTTGAGCGTGCATGCACATGCATCTGGCATGAGTTTCTAATCATCAGGTCCGGGATTTGAATAGCAGGTGTCCATGTGAGAGTCCATCTCCTTAACCACCACACCAACTGCTGGACCATGGCTTTAGTCTTCTATTTGCAAAAATTATGTGCTAATTGTAGAAAATATAACATATCTACAAATATGCAAAGAAATTAGTTTTTAAAAATTATCCAATGTTACATTACACCACAATAAGTATCGCCAGTGCTTAATGAAAATCAGTTCAATAACTCTTCTGTTATACATATAAATAGAAAGAGATAAAAAATAGAAGAACATAAAGAGGATAGATAGCTCACAGATACATAGGTAATTTGATAGAAAGCAGTTAATACAACAGTGAGTTCATAATCTATGTGCTATTTGAATAAAAATATTACATTTAATTTTATCTCAATTTAATAAAGAAAAAAGAACCTAAGGATAAAATGGAAATAAACTGTTAAACTGGATGTTTCTTACCTGAAAGATTTGTTCATTCATAACTGATTCTGCTAAAGTTTAAGAAATAAAGGACTGCAAAACACACTTTTAGAAGCCATTTAAAATCACACATTCAATATTACCATGCTTGCTTTTATGGAGGATTAGCATAATTACTTTGTTTCTCACTTCCCAGGCTCCTTCCTCCCACATTTATTAACTAAAACTATTCTTAATTTCTCAGAGTTTAGAGAATTTGCACTTGTTCTAAAACCATAATTATAACCATAGACAATTTTAAGCACATATTAAAATATATAAAACCAATATCTATTGAACATCCCCTATGCACCAAGCGCTATCCAACATGTTGAGCTTACAGTGGTGAACAATGCAGAATGAAACTCCTGCTCTCATGGAACTCATATTACACTAATAGACAATACCAAACAATATTCTGTGTCTCTATATATCCACACATCTAGAATATATGCCAGCCAGTGATAAATGTCATAAGCAAAAGGGAAGGGAAGACCAAGAAAGGAGATTAGCATGGGACATAATACTCCAGATAGAGTGGTCCTATGATTTTAAGAACTTTCTAGGAAATAGAAATAGTATGTACAAAAGTCAGATATTTTACAGTGGCATCTTGCCTCCTGAAATCTTTTATTTGATTGGATGCTCATCAAAAAACAAACTCTTGAGTGAGTTTTTCAAGAAGTACTCTTTGGTATTGTATTCCAAAAGTTCCTGAATGCCCAAGGATGGCTGCCTCAGAAGACAAACTGGCTGATTATAAACCTAACTCAACGTCCTTATCCTCAGACCTTTATTGATTTGCTCCATTGTCTTCCAGCATTGACTGGTGATGTGGCAACCTCTGAAGACTGGATATTACAAATCAAAGTGTGTGGTGATAGATAAATCAGCAGATAACCCTTACACTATCCCTGGTAAGACGGAGTGGAGGCAGCATCAAGGCAGTGGCAGGGGGATGGTGAAGGGGAGGGAAGCACTTGGTGCCTTGAGATCACTCAGCTCTGTTTGCTTGTCAACATGCTGTTAGACAATGAGGACGTACAGTTGAATCCTAACTCTTGGAATCTGAGAAATTCAGGTTCTAATACAATATATGTCCCTCACTTTTGCCTCTCTTAGCCCATTTATTAGTCTATGAAATGGAAATAATAATTGCTTTGGGAATGGTCTATAAAGATTAGAGGCAATATACTTGAAGTTTTGGGATTACTGCCAAGTTGCAATCAAAGAGTTCACACTAAATATTGAAAGTCATTCTTTCTATTGTACCAAACATGGCAATACCACAAAGTTGTTGAGGACTAAATAGTAAAGATACAGGATATACACACATACACACATGTATGTATATGATAAAAAGGTAAACATAAAAATACACACATATAAAAAGGAAGGTACTGGGATACTTAGTTTCCCAATAAATGCTGCATTACAATGCTGATATAATGTCTATAAAACACAAACACACACACACATAGAGAGAGAAAGAGATAAGGAGAGAGGGGGAAAGGGAACTTTTATCTACAAATGCCATCATAACCTACAATTAAGTTCCATCAAGGAACTTAAATATAATTTGGGGGTTTTTTGGTTTTGTTTTGTTTTTTGTATTTTTGGTTTTTTGAGAGGTTGTTGCTATAGGGTGCGTGCGCTTGCCAGAGAGATAGAAAGACAGAAAAGAGAAATCACCCCCCGGGGGGATGGCCATGCCACAATCCCTTCTCTTCCATTCTCCTCTCGGGATCTTGGGCATGCATGCACATGCGCCCAGTGTGAGTTTAAGCTGCCAGATCCAGGACTCAAACTGTAGTCGACTACATGGGAGTCCAGCAACATAGCCATTACACTATCTGCTGGTCCCAAATATAATTTGTTTTTACTACCATGAAAAACTGATTGCAAAACAGTAACACCCAAATGCAACTGTCTTTCTGAAATCTAATATGGAATAGGAAAAGTCACACAGTGAATTTTCACTAAGAGATTGACTGAACTGATAAAATAGAAGTCAACCAACATGATGATCAAAATCTGTCCCTAACATCAACAGAACTGTCTCTCCTCCTATCAAAGTTATTAAAGCCATCTCTTTCTGGACTATTTGGTCTTATCTATATTAATTAACCAAGAGTCAATGGTGACTAAAAGGACACCTGTGCAGAATCTGATAAGTTTATGTCGGTCTCTCAAGACCTTTGGGTCCCAATATCTATCTTTATTTTCATTTCCACTGCCTTCCAATCTTCATTTCATTTCACTTTTTAAGTTATTTATTTATTTCATGAGAGAGACAGGCACCCTTGATGTCCTGTCATGTCACAATCCATGCCCATCGGCCAAAGCCTTCCAGCCAGCCAGGATGGCAGTGCCTGTGGGCATACCCAGCATGTTCAGACCAACCAGGGATGCAAACCCAGGCCTCCGTGTGGTTCTAGTATTGCACAGCAACACCCTGCCACCTGCACCACCATGGCCAGGCCTTATGTTATCTTATTTACTTCCTAGGTGGTTCCAATATGCAGCCAATTTTGATAAACAATTTATTTCCCAGGGGATGAAATAAAGACTACCTTGTTAATGATAAGAGAATATCGAGATCTGAGTGCTCCATCTCCCACTGAGGGCTCTTTATGCTTCATTCATAACACTGACTCTCAGAAAAGGTAAAAGTACCTAACAGGTAGGATTAGGCAACAGGTTTTAACAAGAAGCCCCTGTATTACGATATCTATTTTAAATATTGCAATGTACACAAAGTCGTTATCAATGCAAAAGTGTAAAATTTGGAATAACAAATTATTCCACACCTTCTCAGTTTAAAATAACAATTATTGCCTCACAGTTTCTGTAGGTCAGAAATCATACATTGCCTGCGGTCATCTCAAGGCTGACTAGAGAAAAATCCATTTCCAAACTCTCTGTCACATTAGTAGGACAAAGAAATAAGTATTATCTGTTGAAGATAACTTTACAGTATTATCAACTGGACTGGGGAGAAATGTAAACGTGTTGGAATATTCACTTTGCAAACTAAATGACATGATTGAATGCATAAAAGAACTTGAAATAAAATAAGATTTAAAAAAAGTATTGCAGGGACCAGCAGTTAGCGTAATGGCTATGTCGCTGGACTCCCACGTAGTCGACCGCGGTTCGAGTCCCGGACCCGGCGGCTTAAACTCACGCCGGGCGCGTGTGCGTGCGTGCCCAAGATCCCGAGAGGAGAGGAGGAGAAGGGATTGCGGCGTGGCCATCCCCCCTGGGGGGTGATTTCCTGCTTTCTATCGCTCTGTCTCTCTCTGTCTGTCTGGCGAGCGCACGCGCCCTATAGCAAAAACCTCTCCAAAAAAAAGAAAAAAAAAAAAAAAAAAAAAAAAGTATTGCATTTGCTGGACACTGGGCTCTTGTAAAATGCCACAGGGGTACTTACTTCTCATTTACACATTCATTTATATATGTCATATGTCAAACATCGTGAAGAATGCTAAGAGGGTCAATACAAATGGTATTATTCTGGACCTCCAGAAATAGTCTAGTAGATAAAATGTCCTGGGCCCACTTAGCCGAAAGTCAGAATAGCTGCTCTCCAAGTCCTGCCTGCTTCTCTGTGGCTCTCTCCTTAACCCAGCAGGACTATTCCCATTCAAGAACACCTCGACTCACTGGCCTCATCTCATCTTCCCGGTGTAGTCTGCAATCCAGAAGAAAGCAGACAGGTGAGAAAACATGCACCCACAAGAAAAATGTATCTTCAGATAACTCTTCTGGCTATAAATACTGTGAATGCCAAACAGCACGAATAATGGATGAACAGAGCATGGAAAATATATTTAGCCACATTTTTCACAGATTCTGAGATGCTTTTCATGCCCCTTACGATAGTAAATAAATGTGCAAATGAACACTAGAAAAGGTTGGTTTGGCTAAAGCCTGTCCAGTTTCTATTTAAATTCAGATAAATCTTGGTGCTTATCAGTATATCACATCCCTGAATATTTTATTCTCTCCCTTTATGCTGGGAAAAGAGACCAAGTGGGAGAGAGGAAGAGGAAGAGCAGAGAAACAGAAATAGAGAAAGAGCAGGACAGAGCATGATTTAATTGACATAGCAGATTGCATCACTCTCTTTCCTCCTTAGCAGATTTGTTTTTCCTTACGCTGCAAGCTTAGCAATTGCTCTTGAGAGACACAAGGAAACCTCCCAGCAAATTCTGCTTCCTGGATCTGGCCTCATCTGCGTCTGCTGAGTCTCTATCTAATGAAGATCATCACGGATCAGCAGATTCACATCATTTATTTCACCCATTTCAAAAACAGCCTCACTCAAACTACATAGTTAGGTGCTTTGTTAATTCTTAGGAACCAGAACATTTGAAAACAAAAGTGGACTAACATTTTAGTCTCATTTTAAACTTTATGAATTCTAATCTTATACAATTTTGAAACTACCCAAAAGAAGAAGAAGAAAGTAAAGCAATCACAGAATCTCACAGCAGGAAATACTCAGTTATTGTTTCTGTGTAAGTCATCCCACTTTCAAATATACATATTTATTTTGTTTAGATTACTAGCAGCTTTTTTCCATGGTTATAATACTGTATGTATAGAGTATTGGTGCCACTTTTTTAAACCTATTATAACTGAGCATTTTCCAAATTAAGTATAAATTATTCCTTGCTTTTAAGGAACACTTAGATTTATATAAACAGATAGTTCTATTATTTATAGCCATTTATTAGATTCACTATAAATCATTTCCCTGTTCCCACTATTGTAAATAAGCTATGGGCACAATTTTATTTATGAACTATTCTTCTGTATGTCCTACGAAAGGCTATGTGTTGCTAGTTACATTTCTAGGTACTTGGCTACTATTTGCCTGTTGACTACATACTGTGAGTCTTGAGGGAAGGAGGGGCGATTCCCACTTCTGTTCTTCCAGTGCTCAATGCACAGCCTCTTTTTATAGTAAGCAAGAAACAAGCATTCTTGGTTAGAACAAAATAGCTGGTTGTTCACGTAGCCCTAGTATCCTACAGAAATGAAAAGGAGTCAAGTTATTAAATGCAGCACTCATGCTAAGGACTTATAGTAAAACATGCCAGCGGTTGCCAGAGGGCCTAGGAACACTGGATTTCTAATGGCAGTCTTCTCAGCAGTGGATGAGCTGACCCATTAAAGCACCTTCTCCACTACACTTGGCAATGTTTTAGTGCCTGTTTTTAAGTAGGTGGCTTACGGGAATTCCTTTTCTGAACATAGGTCAGATACAGTTGAGGTTCTTGCTGGTATCACTGGCTCCAGTTCCTTAAATAAGAAAAGAGAGTTTTCTTAAATGCCCACAAGTAGGCAAGTGGGCATGCCACAAGTGGGCATTTTACCTGTGGATCTAGAGATCTATTTGCATACCTACTCACTTGTCTCCCCACATCATGAGTTTTTTTTTTTTTTTTTTAGAGAAATTTTTGCTATAGGGTGCATGTACTCTCCAGAAATACAGAGATAGATTGAGAAACAGAAAGCGAGAAATCGCCGCCCTCCCCCTAAGGGGGATGGCCACATCTCAATCCCTTCTCCTCCATTCTCCTCTTGGAATTTTGAGTATATATACACACACACTCACCCATCATGAGTTTTAAGCCTCTGGGTTCAGGACTCAAACGTTGGTTAGCAACATGGGAGTCCAGTGCCTTTACCACGACGCCACCCACTGGTCCCCATCATGAGCTTTTTGAAAGCAGAAATCAACTCTCACCTATTTCACTTTCCCCAGTACTTAGCACTGTGCCAGGAACAGGATACATGGAGTTCAAATCTGAATTGAGTCTATATCATTTCAAACCCTGGGATCTTTAATTTATTCGATAAATATTTATCAAGAGTCTGCTATGTACAAGGCTATATACTACCTACTAAAGACAGAGAGGTGTCAAGGCAGAAGAGGCAATCAGGTGCTGGCTCCACAATGCTCCATGTATGTAAATAAAATCTTGACTTAATCGAAGAGATTGTGTAAGTAGCCCAAAGATAATGCTGAAACAAAAATCTGACTTAGGGCCAACCGTGGTGGTATATCTCCACGCTCTGCAGTGCTGAAGCCACATGGGAAGGGCCCAGGCTCACATACTGACATCTCCCTGTACACACTCAGCATGCAAGCAGATGTGTGCACAATCCTAGCTGGCTGAAATGGGGGTGGGAGGATTGCGACATGAAGACACTATTGGGAATGCCCATTTCTCACTCTCTCCCTCTCACACATACACATACAGAATAAACATTTTAAAAAATCTAACTTAGATACCATTTGGCTCAGAAATCATGTCTGACTCCTCATCAAAATGTCTACAATAGGGGCCAGCAGGAGGCATGGTGGTTAAGGAACTGGACTCCCATGTGGCCGTCCATGGTTGAGTCTCTGATCCTGTGACTTGAAACTCATACTGGACATGTGTGCCCATGTGGCCCAAATCCTGACAGGAGACTAGAGGAGAAGGGATTGTCATGCATCTATCCCCCCTTGGGGGGGGGGGGGGGGCTCTCATTTTCCTTCTCTCTCTTTCCAGTGAGTACATGTGTCCTATAGCAAAAAAAAAAAAAAAAAAAAAAAAGAAAGAAAGAAAAAGTCTAAAATAAACACTTTACCTTTCTTATAGCTTCAAAGGACCTGCATATTTTGGTGGCATAAGAACATAGGCCCTATTGCTTTCTCCTACCTGGAGCATTTTGATTTGCAGTATCCATTGACCAGGAATCAATAGTAATGATTGTGATCTGCTCTATGGGGCTCTGAGAAGGTTGAGACTGACCCACTGACCACTGTGATTAATTGGAAGTAATCCCCTTGGGTTTCCACTGTTATCCTTCTAGCTGACTTCCCCTGCAAATTAGTCACATTTGAATAAGTGGCTCAAATTCCCTTTGACACTGAGAATCCCTAGAAACATGGACAAGGGTCAATCTGTGACCCAAGAAGGGGAAAATTCTGTAAGCAAAAGGCAATACTCAGGATCAGGTTGGGTTTAATCAGCCATGTTGAGAGAAGCAAAAATGATTAAAGCTCCATATCTTCCCTGGGGCACTAGTTTCTCCAAGGATGACTACTTCCTCTTCATCTACCCAACTCTGCCATGATTTTTGCTTGTCTTGCTTGCTCAGAGTCCTTTACCACTAAGATCCTGTATCTGGAGGCCCTGAAAGGCTCTGTTCCAACACAGGCTTTGTCACAGATGTCCTATTATGTTGACTGAGCCTTACTTTAGGCATCTTAAAAGCAAAGATTAAAAAGACTCATTTATTCATTTCCTAGAGCTGACATAATGAAATACTATGTACTGAGTGGTTTAAGCAACAAAAATTTACCATCTCACTAGAAGTCTGAGAATGAAGATAGCATAGTTGGTTCCTTCTTAAGTAGTGAGAGAGAATCTCTTCCATATCTCTCACTTAGCTTCTGACTCCTCATCAAAATGTCTACAATAGGGGCCAGGAGGAGGTATGGTGGTTAAGGCACTGGACTCCCATGTGGCCGTCCACAGTTAGCCTTGTTGCAGATGGCTTCAGCCTTGTGACGTCACATATGTTCTCTCTAGGCAAGTCTGTCTCCAAACTTCCCCTTTTATAAGGGTACCAGTCGTACTGGATTAAGAGCCACCCTGATGACATCATTTTGACTTAATTACCTCTGCAAAGATCCCATTTCTAAATAAGGTCACACTTTAAGTTAATTTGTTTCTTCTATGAGCAAGAGAGAGAGACAGAGAGACAGCACCCCCAACAAGACCCTAACACTGTAATCCACCTCCAGCCTCAGCTAGCCATGTACAATAGGCACCCATGCCCAGTATACTCAGAGAGGTCACCAAACATGAACCCAGGACCTTCTCATGTGGGCAAACCTCACAGAGCATCAGGTTTCATCCCATGCCACCATCCATCCCCCATTGTAACTTTTTGAAGGGATAATACTGATCCCATTACAGTCAACTTCATAGTGTGATTAATAAACTTAATAGCATGATTATAAGGATTAATCATTCTAAAGTGTACAAAATAGCAAATACCTAGTAGCTGCTCAAAAAAATTATTTGTTTTCTAGGACCAGCAGATGGCATAATGGTTACATTGCTGGACTCTCACATAGTTGACCATGGTTCAAATCCCGGACCCAGCAGCCTAAAATTCTCACCAGGCACATGTGCATGCATGTCCAAAATCCCAAGAGGAGAAGGGAGAAGAAGGGATTGTGGCATGGCCACCCTCCCTGGGGGGAGGGGGTGATTTCTTGCTTTCTGTCTCATTATCTCTTCCTGCCTCTCCAATAAGTGCAGACACTCAATACCAAAAATCTCTCAAAAAAAAGAAAAAACCTATACATTTTTCTTTCATTTTCCTTTTCAGCTTTGTTTTTGATTTTCAGTGTTACTTGAAGGCTCTTTTGTTTTCCTCTCATGATCACTAAAATGTTCCCTATAATACATTTTGTTGTTATTATTCAACACTTTCTCCAGCCCAGTCTTTGCAAGATTGTCAGAGTCTAACATAAGTGTGCTAACTAGTGAATAATGTTTAATATGAATTAATTTAAAACATTCAATTTTGAATCCTTGGATTTGGAGATATAAAACACAGTAGTGTTTGACGTTCGTGTTAAAAGGTAGACACAGTCTTATTATTTTGAGAGAGTTAAATTAATCATTTCTGTAGAGAATTGACACTTAGTAGGTAGGACTGATATTTGTTATTCCTATTTCTAAGTCCTGAATCCTGTACTCCACATGCTTTCTGCCAAATGACTTGCACTGCAATGTGAAAGCACTCAGATTGAGATAGAAAGGGAACCACAGGAACACTGAGGAAGGAGAGATTCTAAGTCTGGGAACATTTCCAGGAGTCAAAGACTTCATCAACCTTACATAAGGAGGAAGGGAGCCTCAAGGCAGCCAGCAGTAGCATGTACAAAGACGCAAAGATGAGACAAACACCGCAGTTCTGAGAACCATCAGTCAGCTCACTTCTGTTGGAGCACAAAGCACCTCATCCACAAGTCTAGGCAGTTGCTAGTTTGAGAGGTAGGTAGGACAGCTTCATCATAGAAAGCTATGCTTACTTGTATAGGATCAGAATTTTGTCCTGAAGGTGATGGAAGAACTGTCAAAAAAAAAAAAAAAAAAAAAAAAAAAGCTCTAAGTAAGAAGAAGCATGCCAATCCATGGCCTAGTGGTTAAAGTTGCTGGATCCCACATGGCCAATCATGCCGTCCAAACCTAGACCAGGCAGGTTTCTCAACCTGCCATGTCTATGTGTGTGCGCAAAATCTCAAAAGGAGGGGAAGGTAGAGAAAGGGATTTTGGCATGACCATCCCCAATGGAGACACGTTCTCACTTTCCCTCTCTGTCACTCTATCCAGTGCAGGCATGTACCCTCTGGCAAATATTTTTTTAATTTTTAAAAATCAGGAAGTAGCTTCATTTAAATATCTCTATTTGTTGTACTAAGCATTGTATTCACTTTTGAGTAATACAAGATAAAAAAAAAAAATAGTCCCTATCCTGAATAGATTTAGAACTGAATTTATGAGTGGGCTTTTCCATTATTCCAAGTGGAATAGTTCTAATTCTAGGCTTCAGATTTTTCCTTTGTGAAATGACAGCACTAGGCAAAATTGTTAAGATTTCTTCCCGGAAAAGTTTTACAAATTCCGCAGAATAAAAATAGAGTGTGCTTTCAATCAGAGGTTTTACTATATGGCACTTAAAGTAAGGGCTGAGAAGTAATAACGTCGTTCAAAGCTAGTCTCACTCACCTGTTTTACAGATGAGGTTACTGAAGTTGTGTTTCACCAAATTAACTTTTTTCTAAATTTCAGGAACCTCATCTATAAAACAAGACTATTGATACCCACCCTGGACACTCCCATATGGCCGACCACAGTTCAAGTCCCTGACCTGGTGGCTTGCTTTCTCACTCTCCACCCCCACCATGTCTCTCTGGTCAAATTATAATTTAAAAATAAATGAATAAATAAAATGAAATAAATAATTCTTTAAAAAAAAGAAAAGAAAATAATGTAAATTGCCTAGAGCCAAACCTAGTACATATAACCACTCAATATACAAGTGGCAAGCATAAAATAAATATAGATAAATGAATTTTTCTTTCCATTTTTTTTTTTTTGAGAGGTTTTCGCTATAGGGCGCGTGCGCTCGCCAGACAGACAGAGATAGACATAGAGATAGAAAGCAAGAAATCACCCCCCAGGGGGGATGGTCACACCGCAATCCCTTCTCCTCCATTCTCCTCTCGGGATCTTGGGCACACACGCACACGTGCCCGGCGTGAGTTTTAAGCCACCGGGACCAGGACGCAAACCGCGGTCGACTACGTGGGAGTCCAGCAACATAGCCATTATGCTAACTGCTGGTTCCCTAGATAAATGAATTTTATATGAGCTCAAATATACACTACATGAACTTCACGGCAAATGCATATTATAAAAATATTGAACTTGGATTTCAAAACTTTTCACGTCAAACTAAACATTTAATTTCATTTTTCATAAACATTTTGAAGTCACTTTAGATATATTCACATAGATGTGGATTCTATATATGTGTCACTTATGTATGTATTTATGTGTGTGCATCATGTGTGAATATGTATGCTGTATACATGTTCATTCACATCTATATGAATATTCATATGTGTAAATCAGTGAATGTGTTAGGCTATTAATATTATCCCAAAAAGTAATGCATATTTTGACAATTACATTTTCTAGCACTCCAATATGTACCAAGAGGCCATAATCGCCTTTTAAAAATATAATTTATTTTCCTCGAAGGGTATTTCTGACATATGGCTACATAGAAAAATGACTTATATTGATTTACAAATGTCTGATTACTCAACAAACACTGTAAATATTCTACAGTTGAGAATTGGATTTGCTAGATGTATGCTTAAATTAATATTCTAATATAATTTAATGTAAATGGTAATCTAATAAATATTAATCCAAGCCAAACATTAACTAATTAATGCAATTTGACTTGTTAGAAAGAAGCAATGCCTTGCAATTGCTTAGTACACATGAAATATTTATGTATCATGTGCTACCTAGAGAAATTAAAGCCTTCTGTGCTGCTGAGTTGTCCCTTCAACTAAAGATATGCTAATAACATTGTGTGTGTTGAAGAGAGTGTAGAATAATCTGTCCTGAACTTCTTGCCACCTTGCCTTGGATGCCCCATTAGCCAATATGAAACCTGACTTCAAATCACATCTACAGCTCCTTAATATTTGCTTCAGACACTAAGTTGTCCCATTGAAGGAAATTAGAATAGCCAGGTCTTCCTTATAATCTTAATATACCAAAGAGAAAATAGCGGACCCTTATACCTCCTGTTAATAAGGTAGGTTTCACGTATATCTATGACTAGAATGAGTTTGCCTACAGCAAAAACTCATTAGACGATGTTTATACTTTGGGGCAAGGCACTATACCAAAAATGGGAAATAGAAATGGTCCAATGACTTAGTCAAACTGGCAGCATGTAGCTGTAATGTCCAAGGCAATGAGAATGAGCAGTCAGAAAAGCTGCTGCTCTCTTGCGACCTGAACCTACCACGTGAAGCCCCAAAGCTCATCAGAAGCCAAAAATGTGCTCGACACATGATTGGACACTAACACTCTGTCCAATGATGACTTAAAAATCATCAAAGCAACCCTTGGCTAGTGCCCCAGTTGGCCATGAGACCCTCCAATAGAACCTTTCAATTGGGAGAACATGGTACTGTTTGACTCGCTAATGAGGCTTTTTATTTAGCTAAATGAAGTGATAGTAGAATTGCAAGAAAAATAAGAGATTTGTTTGCAGGTGGTACAGGGCAGGAAAGAGCAGGATCACTGAAGAAAATACTAGAAAAGAGAATTTTCAGATAGATAGAAGATTTTGCTGTATGTTGTGATGAAACTGAAAAAATCTTCAGTAAAATTTACCTTACTTGAGAACGCTTCTTTGCATAGCCGTTAGTGGTAATAACTGATCTACAGTCCTCTGTTTTCAGCCACACTGAAGACTCAGTTTCCTGACTTCCTTGTGACTGGCTAAGGCCATGCATCAGCTTCCTAGGGATGCCATAAGAAGCAAACTGGGTGGGGAGGTGAGGGCCTTAAAACAACAGCAACTTTTATTCTCACAAATGTGGAAGGAGTATGGCCTATGCTCCTTGTGAAATATTTAGGGAAGAATTCACTTTGTGCCTCTTCCTAGCCTCTGGTGGTTTGAATGGCATTGGAATGCCTTTGAATGGTATTGGAATGCAAGGAATCTTTGGCTTGCAGCTGCAGCACTGCAATCTGTCCCGCCATCATCACATGGCATTCTTGTCTCATGTGTCCATGCCTGTGCTTTCTCATCTTTTTCTAAGAATCCCATTCATATCAGATTAGGGCCCACCCTAATGGAGTATGACCTCATCTTAACTTGATTACATCCACAAAGACCCTACTTCCAAATAAGATTAAATTCATAGGTACTGGGAGGTTAGGACATTAACATATCTTGGGGTGGGCTCAATTAAAATCACAATGGGCTAGATAAATAAGTCTGGCCAATAAATATGAGCAGAAGTAACAGGTGTCTTTTGTAGGCATCAATACTTAATTACTGGTGCAAGACCTGATAGTCTTTCTGCACATTTCCTTCTACATGGTAGCTACTGTGTCAGTCTGGTCTATAGTTAAAATAGTATGACACTAATTCCTAACAGAGATGCAATATGAATAAATAATATATTTTTACTGTCTTAACCCACTGTAATTTGGAGGTTGTTTGTTTCTATAGCATAACTTACCCTATCTTGACCAATATACTTCTAGTGTAGGAGTCTTGGCTCTAGGAGGGAAAGAAGTGAGAGCAAAACCTCCTCAAAGAAGCTCAGAGACATTCAGGTTGATCTAATTAAAAGGCACTAAAATTTGAGCAAGGAAAAGGTAAACAGGTAGAGTCCCTGGGGAAATTTCCAGTTAAAGATCTAAGCAGAACAAATAAAAGAATCAGTTCGGTATGAGATTTAGTTTCTGTTTTGGTTTGTTTTTAATGAGAAGAGCACCTTTTTATTGACTTTATACACTGAGCAGGGCTCATTTAATCCTTACAATAGTCCCATGAAGCAAGCATGTTTTATAGATGCAACTCTTCCTACTGGATCGCAATAGATGTAGTCCTGCATCCCAACAATTTATCAAAGCAGACATGCAGTCAGGTGACTCAAATAGTAGGAAGATGGTGATAGAACTAAGAAAGGGACAAGAAGAAACAAAATATAGTAAGAAAGAGGAGATAAATTATAGTAGAGGTGGTGGTGAGAAATCTACATGTGTACAAACATTTTAAATGTAAATAGTATTTTCACAAATACTGGAAAGAAAAATGTAAAGGGACAATAATAGCGGGGAAAAGAAATGCTAGGAAAAAATACCACAGGGAACATAACTGGATCAAAGAATATCTGGGTGTTGTTACTAAGAAATTTTATTAAATATTAGGACATATTACAGACGTTCAGCTGGCAGTGGAGAGACCAGTTAGGGTTTATAAAAGTATGTATAACAGTTAAGACACACTTCGGGTAAGTTCATGGTGGACTGGGGTACACAATACAGTTCAAATTTATCAGAATGTGTGGAGGAATTTTGAGAGCAGAGTGACTCTATAAGGTCAGGACATTAGGAAACCTGTAAGTATAATAGTTAGCCAGTATAGTATAGACTAACCATATAGAATTGAATACTCACTATGGTAGGTACCCTCTAAGATGACACCCAGTGAGTCTTGCCTGCTGGAATTCATGCCTTTGTCCTCCCCTTCCAGAAAATAAAATGCAACTAATGTGATGGGATTTCTTCTACAATTAAGTTACAAAAAGACTGTGGCTTCTACCTTGGGTATGTAGCTATGCGTATTCTGTCTCTGTCTCTCTAGCTGGCTCTTCCCCCACCTCCCTCCTCTCCTGTGTAATCATATAGAACATTTGTTACAACTGTTGTTCTCTCTTGCTCACTCTCTCTCTCAGATCAGCCATCCTGGGGGAAACCAATGTCATGAGCCTACCTTATAGAGAAGTTAATGGGACCAAGACCAGCTAACAACAACACATTAACTTGGAAGTGAATTCCTCAACCTTACAGTCAAGTTTTCAGATGAAACAAGCCAACAGCTTGACTGCAACCCTTGAGAGATCTTAAACTAAGACACCAGTTAAGCTATACTCAGATCCCTCAGAAAAATGAGATAATTATTGTTGTGAGCTGCTAGATTTGGTGTTAACTGGTCATGCAGCCATACATAATACCTGCTATTTTATATTAGTCAGCTGACCTGGTCAAATTACTTAATTTTCTGAACTTCAAACTCCTTATCTATAAAATAACCTTAAAAATAGTATTGAGGAACCAGATGGTGATACAGCAGTAGAACGTGATGCTCTGCAATGATGACCACCAAAGGGGGGGTTCCCATTTCAGTCCAGAGACCTCTCTGAGAGTTCTGGGCACACAATTTGGGGCTGGTTGCAGGCTGGGAATGGATTGTAGCATTATGGCCCTATTCAGGATATTCTCTCTCTCTCTCTCTCTCTCTCTCTCTCTCTCTCTCTTTTCCTCTCTCTCTCTCTCTCTCTCTCTCTGTCTGTCTCTCATGAAGAATAACGTTCTTTTTAAATTAAATAATAGTTTGTGATGTAGTGGTTAAGGTGCTGGATTCCCACATCCCCAACTGTGGTTCGAGTCCCAGATCTCTCATCTTGAAATTTATGCCAGATGAGCGTGCGTGTGTGCCACCAATCCCAGGAGGAAAATGGAGGAGGAGGGATCGCGGTGTGGTCATCCCCTCTCAGGAATGATTTCTTACTTTCCCTCTCACTATCTCTCTCTCTCGCTCTCTGTCTTTCTAGTGAGCACACATGCCCTATGACAAAAAGCCTAAAAAACAAAATTGAAATAATATCTAACTCATAAGGTTATTATAAATTACAGATGAGATAGCAGGTTCAAAATACTAACACACTGCTAAGAACGTAATAAGTTTTCGATAAATGCTACTTTTTTTTTCTTTTTTTTTTTTTTTTTTTTGGAGAGGTTTTTCGCTATAGGGCACGTGCACTCGCCAGACAGAGAGAGACATAGAGATAGAAAGCAAGAAATCACCCCCCAGGGGGGATGGTCACGCCACAATCCCTTCTCCTCCATTCTCCTCTTGGGATCTTGGGCATGCACGCACATGTGCCCGGCATGAGTTTTAAGCCACCGGATCCAGGACGTGAACCGTGGTCGACTACGTGGGAGTCCAGCAACATAGCCATTATGCTAACTGCTGGTTCCCAATAAATGCTACTTTTTTTATAAATCTTAGGGTAAATATTACCACATGATTGGATAAGGTCACATCTAAGATGGGCTTACTCAAAAATTGAAGAGTTATACATGCAAAAGAATACCTAACTCAGGGCCAGTCTATGGTCTGGTGGTTAAGTCAACCAGATGACACACGTGGCCAGACTCAGCAACTTGAGAAACATGCCAGGCATGTATACATGTATGTCCAAAGTCTGAAAGGAGGAATAAAGTCCCATAGCAGTTTCTTATTTTACTTGCTTTCTCTTTCTCTTTCTTTCTCTCTGTCTCTCTCTTTGGTGAGTGCACACCCCCTGGAAAATTTTTTAAAAAAGAAATCTAACTCAAAATACCTTAGGCAATAAAGTAAATTGACAATAGAACTGAGGTCCCCAGATAGGAACTTGAAGTTACAAAGATCTCTAAATCCTCTTCTCTACAATTTCCCAGGCTCTTTCCCTCTCTAATGTCTCTGCTTATTCCTTAGGCTAGATTACAACATAGCAACCAAATCGCCATGGCAATCTCAGCCTTCTTAGATTCAAATCCAAAAGAAGACAGAGTTACTCCTCACACAAACAGTCAATCTAGAATTCCACACTGAGTGGGTCAACTTAGATGTAGCTATACATGAATCTAGCAATTTGACCATGAGAATGTCCATCACTGTGTGGGTTAAATGTCTTTCATTCAATCAGTCACAAAGATATTAATAATATGGCATTATCTTGTAAAAAGCTCTTTGCTGGAGATGTGAATGTGACCAATCTCATGATACCTCATAGTTACTGCCCATGGAGAAAGACAAAATGGGATACTAGGGGTGGAATGATGATGTCAACTACTGGAAGCTACTGCTGCAGTTCAAATATTAGCTCAGGAGACTCAGAGTATGAAAATCAGTAGCAATAGGAGCAAAAGAATAATTACAAGTAACGTGCATGTTGGGGAGGTTATAGAAACAACAGGATTTAGGACCCAAATGGATGGGGTAACTGAGAGAGAAGGGGGAGTTGAATAGTTTTAAGATAAAGCCAATGAGAAGAAATGACACTTAGAGAGCTAAAAGTCTCAGAAAGATACACCAGTTAATAATTGATTAAGCACCTATTGAGTGTCTACTAAGTGCCAGACACCAGGTCATCACTTTCAATCCTCTTGCTATACTGGTTTATATGAATTATTAGAACTTGACAGGTTCTTTGAAGTACCAAGATATTGTACCTCATGTTCCCTCTGTCTTATATGCTTTGTTGTGGTCTTTGAATTACCGATTCTGATCCCTAAAACTCTATCTAAAGTGGAGCATATCCAAAATCATCTATAACAATTCTCTGTTAGGAACTAACATCAGGATATATGTTTTGTCTTTCTTCATTGTAATTTGCCTCCTACACCAAAATATTCTATTTAGGCAGGGTAATTTATGTGTTTTTCATTACATGCAGGACAATCTTTCAAAAGGCAGGAGCATAGAAATCTTTTTGAATGAATTAATGTGTCAGTCAATTGTTTGAGGATTCAACAATCAACAAGGTAAACCCCATTCTGAAACTTATGCTATAGATGGAGCCAAAATGAGGCACAAGGACCACAGAATACACTTTAAGAACCAGCTACATACATGAATTCGATTGCACTCAAAAACACTTTGTACAGCAAATTCCAACCAACCTTTCCCTATTAAAGTAAATAAAATGGCAAAGCATATGAATAGATTTTCTAGTACCTGTAACCATAATCCTAAGCAATCTAGATCCTTCTATATTTTCACTTCCCTTTGACAGCACTTTCTCTTCAACTTCTGTTTTGTTTCTTTCTGAATTTTTGATCCGATTTTGATACCAACTACTGTCTTCATTTGACAGAGAAGGATAAACTTAGCTGTAGAGAGGAAATAAGACTTTGTAGAAGATGTGCAAGAGCAACATTCTCATGCTCAATTCCGAATGGAGAATAGATCCCTGAGCATAGTGATAGCAATCTTTTATTATATCTATACTTATAGCCCCATAACTGAGACAGCATTTGAAAAACTAGTGGTCTGTGAATAGTTTCATTATGACAATGATAGGTAACAAAAATGGGAGCTAGTCTAAGTGGGAAACAAGAGGTCTGGATTTTCTCACCAAAAAAAAAAAAAAAAAAAAAAGTTGTCTTCTGAAAGAGACTTGAACATCCACACATGACAAAAAAAATGGAAACTAATTCTCAGGTTAAATCACTTCCCAAATTATGCAGGCAGAAGTGTCGGAATCATATTTCTAATACTGGTCTTTCTGACTTCAAAGTTCATGTTCTCCCTGTTAAACATGTAATATGGGAATATCATACATGATTACTTACTCTTTCATCACTTAATCTATCTGAAAGTGATGAAAATTCTACCAATCTCAGATACAACTATGGTACAATTATGGACTCCTGATCCCACAATTTGCCAGATTAGAAAGAAGTCATTTCTCTTGAAATTCTGTTCTTTCTCAGCATTGCTCTAAAACACACAACATACATTGCCCACAAGGGTCGTCTTTTCAAAATTACATCAGAGCAGGCAGAGTACCAAATTCTTACCTGCCGCTATTGATATGATCTCTTATCATTCCTGGTTGTTGTAATGGAATAGGGGCCACCACAGCAATATTTTCTCATTATCCAAGCTTCTTACCCAGAGTATTACTGTGCTTCAAAGGAGAATGATTTCACAAGATTAGCCGTAGGGATTCTAGGTTGACACTGGTGCTTGGTTTCAGCACCATATTCAGCTACTGTTCCCCAGAGTGCAGTACTGTGTTGAGGTGGCTACATCTGAGATTCTGACATCACTCACAGCAGGAGACAACCAGTCCATCTCTAAGGTAATTTAGATCCAGGCCATCAGCCTAGATTGTACCATCCTTAAGAAAAATTTTATTCAGAGTCTCATTGCATTTTCCTGCATCTGAGCCTTCAGCAGTTCCATCAAGCTCACTTCAATGATTCTCTCCTAATTAGAATCTCAGGGAGAAAGGGCAATTTGTTGCTCCTTCTCTTGCAAAGTCACTGGATTCGTCATGCAGATTTATTCACCTTATCACTGCAGAGATCAACATTGCATACCATTGATCTAGGGGTGGCACTCTTAATAAAGTTTAAAAGTTTGTTGTATCTTATCTCAACACAATCACTGTGCTTTTCCAACTATATATTTGCATAATTTAGTACCCCAATAAATGAGCCTTTACAAGAAATCTACAACCTTTGATTAAGATTTTAAGACAGACTGGAAAGAAAGTCACCCTACTTTGGTACAGATCAATAGATATTTAAATGATATTTATGGGACATTTATTCAGTATCAGACATTAAATACAATGGCCTGATTTCTTTCTTTTGGAATTCAGAATTCCATAGGTAAGTAAATAATTAGACTTCATTTTAAGAAAATATAGTATATACTAACAAGAGAATAGAATATGTAGTAAGAACTCCAAAGAGAATGTGATTAAGGGAGGAGCTAGAAAGGGTAGTGGACTATGAAGAGGCAATGCTTAAGTCAAGAGTTGAAAATGTTTCATCAAGCAGAGAAAACAAGGCCAACATCCATCATTTGCAAAGGCAAAGCAAGTTTATGCCCCACCATGATGGTCTTTTAAATGTATCAATTTTGTTAGCCTACAGTCCTCAGTTACTCGATAAAACACAAATCCAGGTGCTGCTATGGATGTATTTTGTAGATACTATTGAAGTCTATAATAATGGCCAGCTGATGGTATGGAGGTTAAGGTGGCTGACTCCCATGTGTCCAACCAAGTAGTTCAAGTCCTGGACCCAGCCATTTGAAAAATACACTAGTCACATGTGTGTTCATGCCCAAAATCTCTAGAGGAGAATGGAAGAGAAGAAACTGTGGTGTGGCCATACCCTGAGGGGTGCTTTCTCACTTTCTCTCTCTCTCTCTCTCTCTCTCTCTCTTTCTCTCTCTCTCTCCAGCAAGCACACATGCCCTATGCCAAAAGAAAAAAATTCATAAAAAGTTGACTTTAAGTAAGAGAAATTATACTAAATAATCTAGGTGTCTATAATTAAATTGCCTAAATAAATATCAATGTTCAGTCTTCTTTGAGAAAAAGAAAAAATCCACTTGCAGACAGAAGCAGCCAATGTCTAAAAGTCCCAGTCTTCCTGGCCTGATGATCATCCCAGTAGATTTCAAACCTGCTTAACCAGCCCCTTTAAAAATAAATAAAAATAAAAAATAAACTTAATATTTATGTCCTACTGGTTGCACTTCTCTGGGTAACTTCTTTTTTTTTTTCTTCTTTCCTGCTTTTTGGAGAGATTTTTGCTATAGGGTGCATGTGCTCACCAGAACGAGAGAGAGAGAGACACAGAGACAGAAAGTGAGAAATTACCCCCCTGGGGGATGGCCATGCCACAATCCCTTCTCCTCCATTCTCCTCTCGGAATCTTGGGCACGCATGTAAACACACCCTGCGTGAGTTTAAGCCACTGAGTCCAGGACTCAAACCGCAGTCGACTATATGGGAGTCCAGCAACATAGCCATTACGCCAACTGCTGGTCCCAAAGAATTATTTAATTATTTATTTTAATTTTATTTATTCATTCATTTATTTTAATCGGACCAGAGAGAGACAGAGAAAGAGAGGGAAAGTGAGAAAGCAAGCCACCAGGTCTAGTGCTCGAACCCTGATCTACCATGTGGGAATGTCCAATGCCTTAACTGCCATGCCACCTGCTGGCCCCTGTTAACTTCTGACTGATAAAAATTTTGCTACCTAAAAGTGAGGTGCTAGTGTAACAAATACTTAAAACATGAAAGTGGCTTTAGACTTGGGTAATGATTAGAAACTGAAATACTTTTAAGAAGTGTAATTTTTTTTTGATTTTTTTCTTTCATTTATTTATTTTTACATTTTCTACAAACATTTACTTTACATAGCAAAAAATTTTAGCTCATATTCCATAATTCTTGACAGTTTACAAACAACTTGCAAAATTTCAAAATACTGAATTTTAAAGATAATGCTCAAAGTATGTCTTATAATTTTGTATAATTTTATAACTCTATAACAACAGAAGCAGTATGGTTTCAAATATATATATATATTTTTTTTTTAGAGTGCAGACACTCGGTATATATTAAGTGGGGACATGCAATGCCTCTCCTTCATAGTGTTATTTAAAAGGCCTAGATTGCATTGAATAGACAGTAGAAATATATATCTTTAAAACTCTGCTAGTGAACATTCAGAAGGAAATGAAGAGCATTAAAGAGAAACTACTGCTTAAGAGGGTAAACACTAAGTATGCAAGTAAATGCATTGCAAAATAGAGCAGAGTTTATACCAATACAACAATATTGAGGGGTTCAAGATGAAAACTTAAGACCTGCTTTAAGAAAAGCCCTATTGAATACCCAGGTTCTTAGTTACAATGCTTGGAGTGAGCTATACATAAAGGTAGGGACACATATAATTTTCAAATGCAGTCATACAAACATTGTGACTTCACCTTGAATCTATGCCATTCTTGACTGCATTGTGATGACTTGTGTCTATCCTAGATGCCTACTATAGAATGGGATAGATCCTCCCTGGAGGAAGAGAGCATCGCCCAGAGCCTCTATACTTTTTCACATATACGCTAAGCTTAAAATATTAAAATAATGAGCATAGCAAAAAGACAAGATGAACAGAAAAAAGCATGTAAATAGATTTATAATCCCTATAACAAATTACCACAAACTCTGAGACTTAAACATCCTTATTATTGTAGATTAAAGGACTTCATTTTCTCACTTGATGCTCAGTTTTTAGAAGCTATTCTTAGGACCTCATCATGTGGCCCTCTCCCAAATTGATAGCTTACTTTTTCAAAGCCAGGCGTAAAGTCTCTTTTTAGTCGGGTATGAAAGACTTATCAAATGAATGAATATCACCATCATTACATAATAACCTAATCATAGAGTGATACCCTATGATGTTCACAAGTACCCCTCACACTCAGGAAGGGAGGAATTATACTCAAGGGGTTGAGGATAGAATTTGCAGGTCATCTTAAAATTCCACCTAACACATGACCTAAATATTGATTTTCATCTGTGACAGATTTGTAAAATAAAATGTGTAGCAAAATGGAAAATATTACCCAAAAAAATCAAGCCAATAAAAAATTAAAATTAAAATATTACAACAAAAAAATGTAGTAAGTGCAATTAAACTTGATCACTTTGTTTAGTGGCAAATTAGATGCAGCAAAAGAAAGGATTAGTCAAATGGAATATAAATCAGTAGAAAATATATAGACCAAAGATAACAGCCCTTCTTCAAGAGACAGCTCCATGGCTCCTGCGATCTAGCCATTTTGGGAGAAAGGAAGATGTCCCACTGATAACTGGGCCTCCAGCACACAAAACTCACGTGATTGAACTTCCAATTTGGGAAGAAACTGATCATCCACCAGATGACTAGAAATCGCTGCAGGACCACAAGAAATATGGGGAAGCAGGAAAATACCTCTCCCACAAGGGAAAAGGATAGCTCCTCTTCATCCACACACAGTTCAATGGAAATCATGGAAATGTCTGATAAAGAATTCAGAACATTCATAATGGCAAAGCTAACTGAGATGGAAGAAAAGAGAGACAAGGAACTGCTGAAGAAGAAGGAGAAAGGCGTTGAAGAGTTCCAGGAGGTGAGGAAATTCATGCATGATCTAAAAGAGGGATTTCACACTTTACAGAAGAATCAGATGGAACTGTTATAGATGAAGGCTATAATACAAGAAGTCAAAATCTCCCTTGAAAGTATTAAAAGCAGACTAGATCTTACAGAAAATAGAATCTCAAATGTAGAATAGAAAATTGCTGGCCTAGAACAATCCACCATGAAGACTGAGAAAATTGCCTGAAAATTTGAGAATAATATGTGAGAAGTACTAGATACAATTAAATGTCCAAACATCCAGATAATAGGCATCCCAGAGGGTGAAGAGACTCATAAGGGCATTGATAATCTATTCCATGAAATCCTGCAAGAAAATTTTCCAAACCTGGAGCGGCACTCAAAGATTCAGTCCCAAGAAATACAGAGGACCCCAAATAGAATCAACCCAAGAAGATCTTCTCCAAGACACATGATAGCCAGATTGACCAAAACCACAGACAAAGACAAGATACTAAGACTGGCAAGAGAAAAAAGGCAAGTTACCTACAAAGGGTATCCCATTTGTAGGGACAGACCGCTCATCGGAAACAATGCGAGCGAGGAGAGAATGGGAAAATATATTCAAAGCATTAAGGGAAAAGTAATTTCAACTGAGAATTCTGTACCCAGCAAAGTTATCATTCATTTGGGAAGAAAAGACATGAACTTTCCCAGATAAACAAAACCTGAAAGAATTTACCAGCACCAGATCAGATCTCCAAGAAGTTCTTAAGGGAATTCTAAGTCAGTAAAATTAAATGCAGACACACAAAAATAAGAGTTCAAAAACTAAGAAAATGGGCAACTTAATTGTAGGGACAAAGTCTGGAGTTGAGTATTATATCCCAGAGTTCAATCTGGAAGATCGTACCTCAACAGAAACAGAAGAAAGATTAAGTACATGAGTTTGAACTGATGAAACAGCATTCTGTGACTTGACTAAGATATTGCTGCTTTTCTTCTAAGCTTTGTTGTCCGGTTTTAAGGATTTTTATCCTGTCTCGAGCTGTCAATAGATTCATGTACCTACTATTTGAACAAAATACCAACCTGTTTCTAGGCTTCAAATTTCAAGGAAATATCCTTACCAGTTCAAAACTGCCTTTCTTGAAACCACCAGCTGAACTTGCTATTGAAAGTAGTTAGATTACTTATGATATGGTGTGGTCAACAAAATGTTTGGGGAAAAGGAATTGAAGACAACTGTAGACAGCAGAAATAGTGTAACAAGAGAGTGGAATAGGGCAGAGGGTCAGACATGGGGTAAAAATCATATATATATAAAAGTAGTAATGGAATTTTATGGATGATAACATGCATGATTAAGCCACTATGCAGTTTACTCTAGAGGGGAAACCACATTTAGTATGTTGTGAAGATGCTCAGGGAATGAATGTAAATTTAAAAAAAAAAAATTTCAGAAAAAAAATACTAAAACTGTTACCAAAATTTAAAGAAAAAACTGTGTATTTGATGACCACAGTAAGCTATATAGCCCCAGCTAGGTACTATTTTATAGTATGTTCATTCTACTCACTGAGGTTTATGCCTAAAGTCAGACATAGGTTTTTGTGTACGTATATATCAGCTATGCTTGCTATGGCAAATATTTAGACAAATTAAGTTCATTAGCAAATCAATTAAATGGGGGGAAAAGGCATAGAAAGCAATCATGGATACCAGAGACAATGGGAGGAGGGTTAGGGATAGGGAATCTAGGATGGCAAAAAAAAAAAAAGCAAAATATACAAGACATAAGAAATGGAAAATTGTTTGTTAATAACACATATGTTGATGTGCTTGATTGAGCCAACAGATAGTGTATTTTGGATGGAAAATTCATTTTGTATACTGTAATGATGTATAGCGTATTAATGTTAAAAAAAAGAAAAATAAATTAATAAAAAAAAAAGAAATGCATGTTCTCACGCCTTTGGAGAGCCAACTGGTATAGATGTGACTTAAAGTCAGAGCTGTGACATGACATCTTCCTGCAGCCGGTATGGCAGAACGAGAAAGGCACACGACCTCTGGGGTCAGATACACCAACTCCATCCTTCCCTAGCAGGACCAGTTGTCTAATTCTGGAAGTGTCCACGTTCTCTCAGGCTCTCGATTCTCTCAGTATTCTCACCTATACAATGTGCATCATTTCTACCTTCAGGGGTGACTGAGAATCGAGTGGTGAAAGCCAGTGAGTGCAAAAGCACTCGTAATATTATGTGTTTAGAAAGAGTTCTTGCTTCTCCCTCTTCCTGTCAGTTTCTGTCGCAGATATAATATTCTGGTTTATAAGAACTAGTTTGTATTCTTTAATAAGATTTTATTCCCTTTTCTAGAGATACACTGGATTGAAAACTAATTTGCACATGAATGTGAAATGTGTTGCTCCTACAGCTGGTGTGTAAATGTTAAATATCAAGAGCTTGTAAACCGAATCATACATCAAGGGAAAATAAAAAGTTACACACATACTCAGAAAAAAAAAATATAGACCAAAACAAGGACAGTTAAAAATATGAAAAATACACATAGGGGGTAAGGTATATTTTTTCTAATATACATTTAATTAAGTACCCAAAAGATTATAAAAAGAATGAGATAGAATTCAAGAGAAAAAAAAGTATATATATATATATGTATATATATATATACTTTTTATATATAGGATACTATATATATATATATATATATATATATATACACACACACACACACACACACATATATATATATGTAAATATCCTATGGCCAAACAAACAGAATAAATACAAAGAAAAGCATAGCTAAGCATATAATAGTGAAATAGCTGAAAACCATAAAGAAAAAAACAATAAAACAAAGGGAAAAAATACATTAGTTTCAAAGGAGAAACAACACTGAGGGCTGATTTCTCCACAGAAACAACAGAAGCCAGAGAACAATGGAAGAATATATGTATAAACAAAATTAATAATAAATATAAATGTAGACCTTTATACACAGTAAAAACAACCTTCAAAGTGAAGGTTATATAAATATAATTCTTAATGAAAAAAAAAATGAGATATTCACATCTAGTGGATCTACAAACACACACACACACACACACACACAAAGAAAAATTTATATGCAGAAGGAAAATTATTTTAAATGAAACCCAGAAGTAGGGACAGAAATGAAGAATGACAAAAATGACATGTTAGTAAGTGAACATAAACTACAAAAACATAAACTTTAAGGGTTTAAAATATAAATGAATTATATTAAAATTATAATGACTATTATTTAAAAGCAATAGAGTGCAAGCAAATTGAAAGTGTTTAAAGTCCCAGCACTGTTGGAGAGGTGGTTAAAATATTAATTTATGATAAATTTCATAAATTTAGAATCAACCTTGTAATGTCTAGAATAACCACGTAAGGGGGCCTGACACAGGTGCTGCAGTAAAACACAGCCTCTACAAGGCAGAACCACATGAGCAGGTTACAGTCCTGTCCAGACAGCCCTGAGTAAAGCAGACATGCATGTCCCTGTGATCTGAGCTGGTTAGTGCTGGGGATGGATCACAGCATCATGGTTCTTCTGAGAGCACTGAGTCTCTGTCTCTCTGTCTCTTTCACTCAGGGAATAAATGAGTTTATTTAAAAATATTAGCGTATATACACTTGGAGTATAATAAAAGAAGCTATAACTATAATTCTAATAAAGAGAAACAAGGGACCAGCAGATGGTGTAAAGGTTACATTGCTGGATTCCCACATAGTTGATTCCCACACAGTTTGAGTCCCAGATCCAGTGGCTTAAAACTCACATCAGGGGAACCAGCAGTTAGCGTAATGGCTATGTCGCTGGACTCCCGTGTAGTCGACCGCAGTTCACGTCCCAGACCCGGTGACTTAAAACTCACGCCGGGCACGTGTGCATGCGTACCCAAGATCCCAAGAGGAGAATGGAGGAGAAGGGATTGCAGCATGACCATCCCCCCTGGGGGAGTGATTTCTCGCTTTCTGTCTCTCTGTCTCTCTCTCTCTCTGTCTGGTGAGCGCACGCACCCTATAGCAAAAACCTCTCCAAAAAAAAAAAAAAAAAAAAAGACGTTACAGAAAAAGGACAAATTCTGTATTAATATGACATAGCAGGAGGAGATGAACATGGAGTAGGAAACCCTCTGCTCTGAGGCCAGTCTTTCTTTCCTGACTGCAACTTCCC
This sequence comes from Tupaia tana, assembly GCA_026018925.1. Taxonomy (NCBI): domain Eukaryota; kingdom Metazoa; phylum Chordata; class Mammalia; order Scandentia; family Tupaiidae; genus Tupaia; species Tupaia tana. The sequence goes on from JAKSZU010000008.1 coordinate 81,755,301, forward strand.
TATTTCTCTACACCCTGGTAGAATTCCAGGACTCACTGTTCCTATCTACGCATTTTAGTTTCCAGCCTTTCTTAGCTTTTATTATGCCACCACCCTCTTCATTATGCCTCCCTCAACTGATCACTAAATACCTTATATAATCTTCAAGGTCCAAGTCATCTAGCACCTCCTCCATGAAGTTTTCCCAGAGACTCCTATTTGAGAAGATGTAATTTCTCCCACTTTAAAATTCACAAATTTGTGGGACCAGCAGTTAGCATAATGGCTATGTCTCTGGACTCCCATGTAGTCGACCACAGTTGGAGTTCCAGACCCGGTGGCTTAAACTCACCCGGGTGGCTTAAACTCACGTGTGCATGCATGCCCAGGATCCCGAGAGGAGAATGGAGGAGAAGGGATTGCAGCATGGCCATCCCTCCTGGGGGGTGATTTCTAGCTTTCTGTCTCTCTGTCTCTGTCTTTCTGGCGAGCACACATGCCCTATAGCAAAAACGTCTCAAAAAAAAAAAAAAAAATTCACAAATTTGTTTAAGTTCCTTAGCACTTTCTACTTTAAACTGTAATTATTTTTGCATGTGTATTAATTTATTCTTTTATTAAAACACAGCTTCCATAGACTTCAATTTTGCAATAATTATGCTTGACAGAACGGAGTCCAAACCACAACAGGAATTCAAAAAATACTATTTTAATAAATGCATGATGAATTTTCCCAGTCACCTTTCTCCCAAATGTGACAGCCAACTCTAAAATATGTGAGACAGAGAATTAGAAATCTGGGGTTTGGAGAAAATGAGCCCCATTTTAGACAAGAGTTTTCCAAGTCAGGAATCATCTATAACTTCTAAAGTCACCTGCGTCATGTAAAACAAGTTCCCTGGAAGCTGTGACAGGATTCTGCTGACACATAGAACCCATATCATTTTTTTTTTTTTTTTTTTTTTGAGAGGTTTTTACTATAGGGTACATGCGCTCACCAGAAAGACAGAGAGAGAGAGAGACAGAAAGTAAGAAATCACCCCCAAAGGGGGATGGCCACACGGCAATCCCTTCTCCTCCATTCTCCTCTCAGGATCTCGGGCACATAAGCACAAGTGAGTTTAAGCAGCCAAGTCTGGCACTCGAACCGCAGCTGACTACATGAGAGTCCAGCGACATAGCCATTACGCCAACTGCTGGTCCCTAGAGCCCATATCTTAAAGAACACATGTCTTAGAAGACTTGAGGCACTGTTCATCAGCTCAGGCTAAAGTAGTTCTCCCTGGCTAAAGCTGACTGCTCTTATCATCTTATCTCACATCTAAATAATTAAAAGTATCATTCCTCTATTTCCCTCACCCTTTGTTTTTAGTCTTTGCTCTGCTTGAGTAGAATAGTGAGAAGAGGTCAAAGTGGTGTTCTAGAACCGTGGCTGGACAAGCCAGTTCTGCCGAAAGAGCTGTTGACTTTGATCTGATACATTAATTTCATTTAGGGAAATATTAACACTACTTATGTCATGAGAATTAAATGAGAAAGTCTATGTGAGGTCACCCAATAACGCCTGCTAAGATCAGCTCCTTCCCTTTTCTACCTTCCCCATCTCTTACGAGAGCAGCAAATCCATTTCTCTGTTCAGAAATAGTTTCGAAGGAGATGACAAATCCGTGACCATTATTTCCATGGAAAAGAAGAGAGATTCATACTGGCTGACTGGCCTTTGCAAAGCCATGCAGCCATTCCAAGGATTCCCTGTGCACTGGATGAAACTGGATTTCCTGTAAATTACTCCACACTGGGCATCGCCCAACCAGAAGCCTTAGCACTAATCCAAAATTGAGCTGAGTGTGCCATCTAGAGGACACCAGTGGACATGCAGTCATGAATAAGGGCTTTCCACAAGGACACACCATACACCTTCATTCTTTCACTGACAGATGTCTGTTGAGAATTTGCAGGAACCGAGCACAACACAGCCTCTGCCCTCAGTGAGCTCACAATCTAGTGGCGTTCACACTACAGATTGATTTCACTGTCCAAAATGAGTCCTCATTTGTGGAAGGAGCCAGAGTCACTCCATCAATAGTACAGAATGAATTTCCCACTGATAAACTGCACAGGTACTAACTAGAGTGCCTGAGTGAGTCTTGCACTCAAGGATTGGATTCCAGGTTTTTAGCCACTCAAGTTGAGTTGGACATCAAAGGGCACTACCCTCTCATTTGGCAGCCACAGCAAAGTGAGATGACCAGAGCCACACTCCTGGAAAGTGGCAGTGCCCATATTCCTTCTAGATATGGAAGGGTTGACCTATGCTTGAAGTGGTCAGACACCAGAACAGAATGGACAGACAGGTATCTGTACAGAATTCTCTGGACTAAGTGTGTTTCCAGGGTGGGTTTGCAGAGTCAGTAATTTTCATATCTTGAGCTCCTCACTTGCCAACAATGAAATCAATGCAGAACCTTGGCTTCTGGCCTAAATTCACATAGCACTTCTCACCCTATAAATCTGGTCCATTTGGAGAAAGCCTCTCTGACTGTCATGGGCAACCCTTCACTTGCTGAGAACGTCTGTACATTTGGCATTGTGCTTACAGTCTAAGAATGTCTTTGCTTTCGAAAGGTGGTGATGTGGCTACACACAACTTAGAACTTAGGACAAGTGGGAAAGGAACTCTCATTTCCAGAAACAAAAAGGTACTTCAGAATACTAAACACAGCACACAGCTTACATCCTTTTGAATTTGTGATAAGCTTTTCTGCCCACTTCCCTGATGCTACAGCATCGTATGTACACTTTTCTTACAGCTCTGCTCCATGTGTTTGTTGCCATTGTTTTTCCACTTTTGTTTGGATTTTTGTTAAAGTTTACATTTACCTATACCATCCACAAGACTCTCAGTTTCTTGAGGTCAAGGACAAGTCCTATTTATCCCAATAGCTTCCTTGTCTACTAAATACTATAGCTGATTGAATTTTTTAAGTAAATAAATGAAAGAATCAAATTGATTCCTTCAGTCTGTCTATCACTTTCAAATCTTATTGATAAAACCACATCCATAAAGTCTTTAATTTGTAATACACAAGACTCTAGATACAGTTATTGATGATTGGTGATCATTTTAAAGAGACACGTTTCTGTCTAAGTGTATTATTGCGAGTCATTTATAATTTATTACAGAAGCAATCTGTCAAATGATACTAGAATAATAAATAAGCATTTACATGAATAACTGTAAGACGTTTAAATGTTTTCAGGGATGAGCATGCCTAACAGGAATAATCAACATAATGAAAACAGAAATAATAGGGCTAATCTTCGCTCATGCCCAAACAAACCTGAAGTCCAGTTATAATGATTAAGAATAGCTACCTTAGTGGAGCGCTTTGTCCCAGCAGTGGAGGGTAGGTGCGGAAAAGGCCCAAAGATTATGGCACAAATGAGAAAGAACTTGCCAGAGCACACTCAGTTTCTATATACATAAATATAAATACGGAGTAAGAATATGTTTATTGTGGCATTATTCACAATTGCTAAGACATAGAACCAACCCAAATGTCCATGAACAGATAAATGGATTGAAAAAGTGTGGCACATATACTCTATGGAATACTACTCAGCCATAAAAAAAAAAAAACAAGACCCTAGCATTTGATAGAAAAGATTGGATGAATATGGAAGAGTTACTGCTGAGCAAAGCAAGCCAAGCTATGAAAGAGAGACATTGTAAATCTCCACTTAACATTTACTGACTGTACTTTATGATAGAAACTGAAAGATTGGAGGATATAGATGCATGGAAAATGATTATGGATACTAGAGACAGTGTGGGAAGAGGAGAGGAGATATAGGAAAGTAAGAGGAAAGAAATCAAGGAGAAAAATACAGAGGCAAGACATTTAAGGGGCACAGAAACAGAGGGTTGTTTGTTGATAACATGTATGATATCTCCAACTGGACTGGTATAAGTGTATTCAACTTGGGTAATTCATTTTATAAGCTGTAGTGATTGAATATATAAAATACATTAAAAGAATAAAAAGAAAAAAAAAAGAATTTATAGTCCTCTCCAAATTGATTTTAAATGGAATCAGTTTTAAATAAAAAGCCATGATATCTTCTAGGTGCATTATGACATTCACACTCCATCCACCTGAAGCACTTATGCTTACTCTTTAATATGTTGATCTAATCACACTTGGACCCTGACAGCATTCCTTAGCCCTTAAAAAGTTAGCCCCCAAAGCACATCATTCCTACTTCTAGTCAAAAACTTCTAAAAAGAAAGACCAGGGAGTTCCTCCCAATCACAAATGAAAACAACCACCAAAAACTAAAATAAAAAACTATGATCTCATGAGCGTCTATTATGGCCCCAGCATTGAGTGAGGTTCTCTTAGAATATTTTCTTTTACTTAGTGTAAACATGGCACACAGGAGGTATTAGTAACTGCAATTTACACATAAGAGACATGTTGAGAAAGGCTAGGTTACTTGCCGAGGGAAACCCAGCTAACGAGCAGTAGAACTAGTATTTTTTTTTTTTTTTTTTGAGAGGTTTTTGCTATAGGCACATGTGCTCGCCAGACAGGCAGAGAGAGACAGAGAGACAGAAAGCGAGAAATCACCCCCCAGGGGGGATGGTCACGCCGCAATCCCTTCTCCTCCATTCTCTCGGGACCATGGGCACGCACACACACGTGCCCAGTGTGAGTTTTAAACCACCGGGTCCGGGACGCAAACCGCGGTCGACTGCATGGGAGTCCAGCGACATAGCCATTATGCTAACTGCTGGTCCCATAGAACTAGGATCTTAAACCAGTCCCATCTCCTCCCCTCCAAACCCCACTTTCTTGCCTTTTTATTGATATTTCTCAAAATACCATGTAAGAGTTACATTGTTTGCTCTATTTTTGCTTACTTTTCTGTGTTATCTTCCATTATTTGCAAGTGATGCTGTATTTATTTTATTCTTACAAAATTTTTTATTTTATTTTATTTATTTAAATTTGCTACCGGGCTTATATGCTCACCAAAGAGTGAGAAAGAGAAAGTGAGAAAGCAAGCCACCAGGTGCAGGATTCAAACTGCAGTTGGCCTTGTAGGAGTCCAGCACCTCGACCACCATGCCACCTGCTGGCCCACTGATGTTTTTCAGATCATAAGTATGTACAATTTCTATGTAAAGAGATTAAGTATTTTTAGATGAATATTTGAATAAAATAGGTTATGTAAGCAATAGTACAATCAGAGTGTGGCTATACCAAAAAACCATGCATACAATACATCACTGCTGGTATCTGGGAAACACTGCTTTAGTCTGTATGTGCATCACCACTTCCCACATTTCTATTACTATTTCTTGGTATTTTTACCTTCAGATCAGTCTCTCAAGTCTGGATATACACCAGAATTATCCAAGAATTCTGATGCCCAGTTTCCATTTGTTTTTTAAGAGGTCAACATGCTTTATTAAAAACTTCTTTAGAACTTATTTGATCCAATTAAATAAGAACACATGGGAATGAGGACCAAACACTGATGTTTTTCAAAGCTTGCCAGGCAACCCTAGATGCAGTTGGGGTTAAGAACTGCTGTCACAGGCCCCAGCAGGTGGCATGGTGATTGAGGGGCTGGACTCCTACATGGCCATTCATGGTTGGAATCCTGGACCTGGTGGCTTGCTTTCTCACTTCTTTCCCCCATCCCTCTCTCTGTCTCTGTCTGGTAGTCAGACATGCCCTATAGCTCCCGGACCTGAAGGTTTGCTTTCTCACTTTCTCTCTCCCCCTTTTTCTCTCTCCCTTTCTCTCTCTCCCTTCCTCTTTCTGTCTTTTTCTAATCAAAATTAAAATAATAATAATATTAATAGGAAGTAGGTTCAACAAAATATTTTTTTAAAAAAAAGGAAAAGAACTGCTATTATAAACTACAAACCCCTATGAGTATGCCCAGAACACAGCATGCTGCCTGGCATGATGTTGTTGAGTGAAGAACTGCATTGTAAGGGATTGCACCAAACGTAGGACCTGAAATGGTTCTCCAGGGCCACATGTCTGATGTTGTCTGTCTAGCATGTTTATGAGGACATAATTTGAGGCTGAGCACAAGGCTTCTGTATAGACAATCCATCTGTTACAAACAGAGACTGTTTTAACCAAACCAACATTAAATAACCCAATTCCTCATTCACATCAGTATAGATTTTGCTGCTCTGCTGTTGGCTGAAGAATTTAAAGCTCTGTAACTCATTCATATGCAGAGGGCAGCCGTGTTGTGTGGGTGCAAACCCTGGACCTGGAGGTAGCCCTAGCGGAAGCACATCCTCACTGGAAGCCTCATGCCCTCCGACTCCTCAGAGCCTCTTACTCATGAACCTAAGTGCAGCTGGGAGTGCTGAGTTCCTAGCTCAGGATCCATGTGGGAGGGTGAAAAAGGATAGAATTGGGGGACAGACAGACCCCAAATTAAAATACATATCTACCACCTCAGATAAATTACTTACTCTTCAGGAGCCCCCACTTTCTCATATTAAAATGAAAATTATAATATTTTGTAAAGATTAGAGATGCTACATGGAAATCTCCCAAAGACTACCTACAGTGCAGTAGGTATTCCAAAGCAGTGAATATGTTCATTTTCCATGGCTTGAGAAGGGAGTGAATGAGGAGATATATAAGGCTCTACAGGATTATTACAAATAGTAGAGGTACAAATTTCCCCTTTCCCTCCATTTTTAAAGTCTTTCATTCTAGAAGAAGACAACAGTTTTCCATCCTTGAAGAGTTTCTTTAGCTTTTGTTCTCCCTACAAAAAAAGATTGACTCAACCACATGATTCTTCAAGGCCTAGAAATGCATGTCACTTTACTGACACAGATTTAGGTAACAAATAGACTTTTTCAATAATTCTACCATCCTTTTACATTAGTTGTAAAGGATATAAAAGCTGAAAGTTACAGAGACTTGGTTTTAATCTATATTTTAAAAACAAAGCCTGAGGAAGAGAGATTTTGCAGAGTAAAATCTAGACTTTAAATTATTTCCCAAAGAGGGACCAGCAGTTAGCGTAATGGATATGTCGCTGGACTCCCACGTAGTCGACCATGGTTCAAGTCCCGGACCCGGTGGCTTAAACTCATGCTGGGCATGTGTGCGTGCATGCCCAAGATCCCAAGAGGAGAATGGAGGAGAAGGGATTGCGGCGTGGCCATCCCCCCTGGGGGGGGTGATTTCTTGCTTTCTATCTCTCTGTCTCTTTCTGTCTGTCTGGCGAGTGCACGCGCCCTATAGCAAAAACCTCTCCAAAAAATATATGTATATATATTTCCCAGAGTCAGGGCCAGCAGGTGGTGTAGTGGTTATGGTGCTGGACACCCAAATGGCCGATGCAGTTCAAGTCCCTGACCTGGTGGCATTTCCAACAAGGAAGCATCATTTCCAGATCCTTTAAATAGCCAGAGTTAAACCTCAGGATTTTCTCATTACCCACATGCAAGAGAAATTATTCCAGGTCCTCCTTATTGAGCAGAAATATTGAGTTCCTCCTAGGTGCAGGACATTATTTCAATCAACAATATTTTTAACATGCATCATGTGAAAGTAACTGTCCTATCTTTGTTTTTTTGAGAGGTTTGTGCTCTAGGGAGCATGTGCAGTCACCAAGAGACAGAAACAGTGAGAAGGAAAGTGAGAAATCACCCCCAGGGGGATGACCACACCACAATCATTTCTCCTTCATTCTCCTCCTGGAATCTTGGACATGCATGCATATGCGCCCTGTGTGAGTTTGAAGCCACTGGGTCCAAAATTTGAACTGCAGTCAGCCATGTGGGAGTCCGGTGATGTAACCGCTATGCCATCTGCTGGTCCCATAACTGTCGTATCTTAAGTAGCTCCTCTTTTTGGTCCTCCTTTGACCTGTGGCAATCTATTCACATCAAATTATAATACCATCATGATCACCACCACTAGCACCATCATCATCATAACACGAACTACTAAGTGCTGACTATGTTTATTCTGCTAGATGCTTTACAGGCATCATCTTACATCCCATCCTCCCATCAACCTTAGGAAATACATATCTTTGACACTCATTTCATAGAGGAAGAAGCCAAAGCTTAGAGAAAAGGAACTTAATCAAGATCAGCTTGCAAATAAGTGATGGAGGTGAGAACTAGAAACCATGCTCAGTTTTGCCTAATACCAACATCTATACTTGGTCCAGTTAAATGCAGATGCCATAGCAGTCAATGCTGAGATGAAGCCAGTCACGGCACATGAAGTGGCAGAGCAATCACCATTCAAGGGACTTGTTGGCAGATCTTTGGACGCCCAGCTCATTGCTTTGGTCTGTTTCAGCATAGATGGGTCTTTCACAAAGCTCTTTTTCTTAAAAAGATAAAATTAAAAACAATTTTAAAAACCTCTTTTCTTTTTATATCTCAAATATCGTAATGTATAGGGAATTCTCGTTGGAATAATTTCTAAGAGAAAAACAATATTTTTGTGATTCCTACTGACAGTATATCTGAACCTAACTAAAAGACTTCATTAAATAGCTAGAATAAGTTGTTACACTAGTCACTTTACAGAGTAGGGGAAATAAGTCTTGCTAAGTTCATATCTGGTCATATGATTTGGCTCTCAACACCTAAATATAAATCTAGACATACCAAATTCAAGTGCTATTTAATCTTGACCAAGAATGTGAGAAAAGAGAAAGGAAAAGCAAAGCAGGAATGACTAGATGTCTTGGATACCTTACACAAAACACAATCCTGATGAGTGAATCTTGAATTAATTGACTCTAAGTACAAGGACTTGCCCTCCCACAATATTAAGTCAGTTTAAACTTCATGCAGAACGTGCCTGGCTACAAGAGTTCTGGCTTTTGCCAAACCTCATAGAAAGTACTGGAGCCATTTTTCAGACCTCTGCATTCCTATAGGTCTCCCCACCCGAAACGCTGTCTTCTCTAATGCTGTGTTTCTCTGGGGGATGACAGCTCTTAGGACCTTGGATTTGGTTCAGTAAATGCCAGAATTGGAGGCATTTTAAACAAGTTAGAATCCATGTGTTGTCCTCAATTAAAGACCTTGTAAGGCAAAGGAACACCAGCTCAGCCACCAAATATTTGAATCTGGGGAAGCTTCTTCAGCCTTTCTGATGGGCCAAGTGTGATGTGGTAAGCCTGGCTCCTGTCAAAAGCAATGAGAGAGACAGTAATGAACATCAAGAAAATTAGGTTTGGCACCAATATAAGCCACTGAATATTCAAATGCATAGCATACAAAGTGTGGTTTGACCTCATAGTCTGGGAGGCGATGAGAATTCTGGGTAGGATCTGGGTAATTATGAGAAAAGGAAAAATCAATCACAAAACTAAAAAATGAATAAAAGGATAAATATCAATGGTCAGATAGAGGGTAGACATAAGTTAAGATTCCACAGTCCTTTGTAGATTCAATGTTGACTTGCTCACAGAATTCATTCATGCGATGAATATTTGCTCAGCCTAAGCTTTGTGTTTGGAAGTGCTGCGGGGGGCTATCAAAAACTTTGATGTGAAAAAGGGATTGGGCAAAGAGAATGCACCATGAACTTTAATACTAAAGAAAATCCGAAACTTTTCTAGAAATAAATATTTTCCAGGTCATTACTGGGCCAGGGATGTGGGGTTTGGGAGGTTCAGTATATATGACTGGTCTTGGCTCTATTGTTTACACGGTGTGACCTTGGATATTATTATGCCCAGGTCTGTCATACAGTGCCTGGCACAGTGAAGATATTCAGTAGATTTGATGGATGATGAATGAATAAGCAAGTACTTCCTAAAGTGCTGAGTGCATACACATCCCCTCATCGATTACGAACACCGTATGGTATAGGCACTATTATTGCTTGCATTTTATAAGTAAGAAAACTTGGGGCCAGCAAGTAACATGGAAGTTATGGTGGCTGGATCCCACAGGGCCAACTTGACGATTCAAGTCTCAGATTTAGAGGCTTGAAAAACACTCAGTGAATGGGTGTGTACATGCCCAAATCCCAAGAGGAGACCAGAGGACAAGGAATTATGGCATGGGGAGTGATTTCTCCCTTTCTCCCCCCCCCCTTCTGGTGAGTACATGTATCCTATAGAAAAACTTTAAAAAAGAAAAGAAAGAAAGAACAACAAAGAAAAAAAGAAAATTGTGGTTTAGAGAGTTTATACATCTTGCACAGGGCTACACAGCTAGTGAGCAGAAAAGTGAAAACTCCAATCTGACTAACCTCATTCTAAAAATAGAATCTCACATCTATGCCTTAGAATGAATTCTCTTTAAATGGAATAGGGAGTAGAAAAAAAATCCCAGTAGAAAATTGGGGGTAATATTCTGACAGAATGGAGAAAAATCGTGAGGATGGCAAGTGGAAGAACGTGAAGACTTCCATGGAATGAGACAGAAGAGAGAACTCTTACCAGAGTATGAAGCAAGACCTGCTCAGGAAGAAGCAGAGAACCCTCAAGGCAAGCAGAGGACACACAGGCATTAATGAGATGTGCTAGAAAGCCCCAGTTACCAATTTCCTTGGTGTTTGATGTCTGTCTACCAAGTGAACTGATAACTACATGAAGGCTCATAAAGCTACTGGATCAATGTGCTGTCTTTCTCAGGTAGGAGGAGGCTACAATATGGATAAGTGAGAGTTGCTGGGAACATGCTAGTAATTTACTGATTGGCAAGATACAACCATCAATCCAATTCTAGCTCACTACTTATTTTATGAGTCAAATTTTAATAAAGACACAGCCATGCTTACTCATATACATATTGTCTATAGTTGCTTTCATATTAACAAGGGCAGAGTTGAGCAGAAATTATAGAAAACGCATGGCCTGCAAAGCCTAAATAAAAATAGCTATTATCTTCATAGGCCTTCTACAGATGATTCCCAGATCTTACAGTAAGGCTAAATGAGATGAAAAACATGGAAACATGTAGCTAGTGTCTGGTACATGTTAAATAAGTGGAAAATTAAGTTCTACCTGAATCACCGCAAGCCCACCAACTGAGCTACTTCACACAGAGCAGTCAATCACATAGACCCTTTATGTTGAAGAGAAAGGGGTCCACTGGTGCTCAGGAGAACTATGCACCAGGGACTGAACAAGGAGCTTTCCTATTTGTTACCATGTTGGTGCCCCACACTACAAGACCACTGAGGCAGAGTTTGAACCCAAGTCTTTCAAGACACTACCATACTACATGTCTCAACAAGCCCAGGTAAAATAATTGAAGGACTTTCTGGCCTTGAGGATACTTTCCTCTCTTCTGACTGAAGGTGGTGGTTTTATAGGGAAAGGGATATTTGGAAAGGTTGAACTTGCTATCAAAATTAGATTGAAAATCAGGCTGTGGAGTATGGGTCATAGATAGTTTTATCAGGACAATGGATTTCTGGAAAAGGAGGTCACTTTCTAATAAACGATAAGGACAATACCTTCATGGGCAGCTAGTCAGGCAGACAGATGACAAAATCAAAATTTCAGAGAAGTGAGAAAGTGATTCATACAACTGAAAACTGAGAAAAACTAGAAACAAAGAAGTCCGGGAGGACTCAGGAAAAGAAACAATGGTATTGCCAGAAGGAAATAAGAAGGAAAACATTATAAACAATCCTAAGGCTTCAGGTGTCACCATACTACACAATACACTGGTTGGAAATGCAAAACCAAATGAACCCAATAATAATTTCTATCAGGTATCCTACTATGACATGACATGTGGACAGGGAAAAAAAATGATACAGATATTGTCAAAGGTAAGAGCAATAGTTCTGAGTTAGACATACCTTTACATCTCAGCTACCATTTCTAACTGGGTAATCTGGGCATTTGATTTAACCTCTCTGAGCCTCAGTTGCCTCAACTGTCACTGAGATTTTAAGTAAAATGATCAGCACATAATAAAATGCTCAATAAATAGTAGACATATTGGGTCATCAGAAAAGTCATTTTTCTATGCAAGAATGTGTTATGACTTTTCCAATGACCCAATATTATATTACTATTACAAAGTACTATGGAAACAAATCAGAGATAGTTCCTAGGGAAAGGTGATATTTTAACTATGTCTTGAGGAGTACAGAAGAGCACAGGTAAGTGGGGAACAGAATAATAGTCAGAGGGGCTGGAGGTGAGAGTGAAAAGATCAGCTGGTCTCCACTGCTAGTATTGCCAAACCCATTATTCTCTATTCAATCCCTAAACACAAATCCATCCCCGCTATTATCTCTGTTTAAAACCTATGAATGATTCTATTTGGATTTAAGGTAATAGTCAAACTCCCTAGTATACAGTATACAATCAATGTGGTCATTCAATGTGCATTTATTTAGCACCTCCTATATGTCAGGGACTGTTTTAATGAGGAATAATATATGGGTCTTGACTTTGAGAAGTTCACAGACACATGGAAAGAAAGATGAAGGACAAACAAGTTCAATAATTCAAAATAGAGTTAAGACAAGAATACACCTACAATACTATGGTGGAGAATAAGGACTCAGTTCTTCTTTAAACTGGCAGCCACAGAAAACCTTACCATGGAGATCAGGTAAAGCTAAGTTTTGAAAAATAAATAGGAGGAACCAGCAGTTAGCGTAATAGCTATGTCGCTGGACTCCCACATAGTCGACCGCGGTTCGAGTCCCGGACCCGGAGGCTTAAACTCACGCCGGGCGCGTGTGCGTGCGTGCCCAAGATCCCGAGAGGAAAATGGAGGAGAAGGGATTGCGGCGTGGCCATCCCCCCTGGGGGGTGATTTCCTGCTTTCTATCTCTCTGTCTCTCTCTGTCTGTCTGGCGAGCGCACACGCCCTATAGCAAAAACCTCTCCAAAAAAAAAAAAAAAAAAAAAAGAAAGAAAGAAAAAAAATAAATAGGAGAAGATCAGGAAAAGGTCTAGAAGAAAAGGCAGGGAAACACACAGAAAACATGATAGAGACAAAGCAAACTGGAATTTTGGTGATGTCCTTCAGAATCTAATATTATTGAAATTTTAAGAAGTGCCAGGGTAAGGCTAAAGGAGACCAGGGTGACCAGCAGTCAGAGTGGATCAGCCATCTTGGATGCCCTGTTAAGAAGTTTGAGCTTTATCTTGTGACTTACAAATAACCATAGGTAGGTCATTTCCAGGGTTTTGGAGATGGTCTAGATGGGGGCTAGACAAGAGGGAGAGAAACCATTAAGAGGCTCCAGAAGTAATTCTGAGCTGTCCAAGACAACTGAATGAACAATCAGATGAATGAATGATCATATAGATGAATGGTTCTGATAACTTCTGTGAGAGTTTCTACTCACATGAGAAAGGGAAGTGGCTTTCATATCCTTTTCAACTGCTATCACCACCACCCCCCAGCCTTCATGAATGGCTTCTCTCTTTTGCACGCATGTGTGTCTCTTCCTCAAATACTGGAATCTGAGATGCAACCTAAGCTTCTTGCATTGGCTGGTTATATTTAAACAATTCACTGTGTAAGGCAAGTTTCCAAACCAATTAAATCAGAATCCCCAAGAGTCCCAGGCAGAGAATAGAAATCAACAGTCATGGTATAGTTTGGACCAAAATAGTCCTCAATTAGAACTACTCTGAGATTGCTCTGACTATAAAGGAGTGAAAATGAGGGTGTTGAGGACAAAGGCTTAAAAAGTGGGCATAAATGGTTATCCTTTCACGAGGATAATGCTGTTCTCAGGTATGTCATAGAGGTCTACTTTGATTCATCGATTTACTAGTATTAATACACCAAATTACATGTATGCCATATGATGAATAGTAGATGCAAATATGAGCAAGTCATAAGGTTTAACTTCAAGAACCTGCCAACTTAGAGGATCTGGATAGAAAGCCACATAAAACGCACTATATTATATCAGCTGCTAAAACATATGAAAAATAAGGGAACACCTCATTCTCTCTGGGTATAATGAAAGTCTTGACATAGAAACTAATAGTCAAGTGGGGTCCAGAAGGAAAGAGTTAGATTTTATAAAATAAGAGAAACAGTTCACGCAAGGGCACAGAGGTGGGAAAATGAGGTAAGGTTTGGAGAACTTTAAAAAAAGACTTGGCCAAGTCTGACAACTTAAACTTGAGACCCTTAGAAATCCCTTGGTCTCTCCCACTTGTACTCAGTACAAAGGCCTCAAAAGGCAAACAAACGCTGTCTTCGGACAAAACAGAGCTACTGCTTATCAGCACCTCAGAAAACCTATGACCCAACCATTGTTTAAAATGAAAACAATTAGATATGGTCCCTCTATAGGGAACTTCTGAAAACACACATCCGAGATTATGAGTTTGACCAGTTGCATGATAAACTACAGGGACAATTGAATTTCTTTCCCACGTCTGGCACTTACTTAGCTGGATGGCCTTAGAAAAAGTCAGGAATTCTCTGAGCATCAGCTTCTCAATCTACAAAAGGGGATGAGCATATGCTAATCCCCACACCCTAGGATCATTGTGATAATTAAACATGATATATGAAAGAGGATCTGATACCCAGATCTCACATCCTAGCACATAATGAACAAATATGAGCCCTCTTACATTCTTCCCATCCCTTTACGTCCCAGATTGCATTGAATGAACATATATTGCACACAACAGATGCTCAAACAACGTTTTTTTGTTTGTTTAAAGTTTATTTATTTATTTAATGGGGCAGGGGAGAAAAAACAGGTATCCTCAACAGAATGGCATGCCATAATCCTCCCCCAGCTCTCTCAGACAGGATCATAGGCACACAGAGAAGAACCAGTATGTGCAGGTCAACCTGGGAACCAAACTCAGAGATTTTTCTTAAGACCTCCAGCATTACCCTGTTGCACTACCACTGTGCCACCATGCCTGGGCCAGATGCTCATCTACTCTTAGTTTACCAAACTCTATATAACCCCATTGTGTCTACTAAAAATTGGCAAGATGCAGAAAATTACAGTTTATTATGTGCCAAATACTTTGCTAATATTTCCTCATTTAATTTTCACAACAGCTCATTGAGGTTGCTAGCAGTTGTGCATCCCTATTTACAGTTGAGTTCTGGAGCTTAGGGAGTTGTGATGGTTGAGGTCATTCAGCTAGTTAAATGGTGAGCTGTTGTGTCCACCATGATTCTCAAACTCTCCAAAGATGGCCGTCTTCAGAGATGAGGCTAATGTGGTCTCAGTTGTCTCAGGAAACCAGACCTGGATGTAGTCATGATAGCATTCAATTGCCCCTGTCTTGAACCTTGTCAGTTAAATCTGCCAGAATCTTCTATGCATGAGTTGCAATGTCCATGTGATTTACTCTGTTCAAAATGGTACTTCTGGAACTTTATTATTAATGTTAAGTCACAAGAAGAACTCTCCTGATTCAGAAACTTTAGAGAGAAAGCAACCTAGACAAAGTCAGCCATATGGCCTAGTGGTTAAGGGAGCCAGAACCTGCATGGCCAATCACAGATCAAATTCTGGGCCCCTCGACTTGAAAATATGCCAGGCAACTGTGTGTGCATGCCCCAAATCCTGACAGAATGGAGGCGAGTGGATTGCAGCATGACCACATCCCCAGTGGGGGGGATGTGGGGGAAAGGTGATCTCTCTCTCTTCCTTTCCCTTTATTTTTCCATCTCTCTCTGTCTCTGATAAGCACCCATACTCTCTGGCAATGAAAAAAGAGAGAGAGAGAGAAAAAGCAAGCAACCTGGACAGTAGTAAATGAGATTTCTTAATTGCCTACATCATTGAGAAAAAAGAAAGTCAGCTAAATGCATGGAATTGGGACAGTTAAAAGTAAGTAAAATGTTCTGTTTCTCAGTATCAATCATTTTTGGGCCACTTTGGGGAGGTTTTGGACCTTTTTTTAAACTTCCAGATTTCATACTTTCTGTTCAACTTTTGCAACTTCCCAAGAGTACGGTTAGGAAAAAAAATAGAACTTCAGCCCTTTTCTATCACTTTCAAGAAGGTGCCTCCTGCAGAAGGAAATTTGGCCATAAAAAGTCCTTGCAGGCATGCATTAGCTCTTGCCTTCAAATTGTTTTTCTTGTTGTTGTTTTTTTTTTTGTCTTTTGTCTTTTATTTTTCTAGTAAATGAGTAGTCTTTAGGTGATCAGTGTTGCATAACTTTGGGAAAAATTCATGCCAGAGTAATCAAATCATAACGGCTGCTATCAATAGCTTGCAATAGTTTCCAAGTTACTCCCCAACTAAAAAACCACACACATTCATGCACACACACACACACACACACACACAAGCACATAGGTCTGCTCTAATTTTAACAATGGAAATATCCATTAGAATATTTTTAGATTAAAAAAATGCAAATGATCACAAATCAGTATCAGATCATCACAAATGTAGCATAGATCGGGACCATGCCGTTTTTTTGTTTTTTGTTTTTTGTTTTTTTGAGAGGTTTTTGCTATAGGGTACATGCGCTCACCAGAAAGACAGAGAGACAGAAAGAGAGAAATCACCCCCACCTCCAGGGCGGATGGCCACACCACAATCCCTTCTCCTCCATTCTCCTCTCAAAATCTTGGGCATGCACGCACACACACCCGGCATAAGCTCAAGCCACCAGGTCCGGGACTTGAACTGCAGTCAACTACATGGGAATCCAGGGACATAGCCATTATGCCAACTGCTGGTCCCAATCCAGACCATGCTATGCCTAGTGCTCACCAGCTACCTCCATTCCACCTGTTAACATAGACAGAAATAAACTATGGGTGTCTGCATGGCACTGTTCTCAGTGGTCTATCTATTGGGAACATCTGGCAGCTTTGGTCACTCGGTATGAACCTTCCAAGCAAAAGGACTAGTGTATCACGTACCTGAAAAAAAAAACAGTTGTGCCCTCTGACTAGATTGCCTCAAACTGAGAGACATTGTGTAAAACCTCCACACTTGGCTACTACTCATTTAGCTTTCATTTGAAAATACAAAGGCTCTTTTAAACATTCACAGAAAAATATGAAACAACAGGCATGAATTTCAAAAACCTTTCTGCACCAATATGTAATTCCATTTGTCTGGAACTATTCGCAGTCCCCTCATATTTCAAACATACATTATTGTTTATTGTCTTATGTTCTTGACCGACAGACGCTAAGTATTGTCTTTTCTAGAAAACATAAGAACATTTCATTTCATTCAATTGACATTTTTGAGGGTTTTACCAAAAGCCAAGCTCTTAGGGGTGCAGAAGAAAAAGACATTGTCCCTTATTGTTTAGTTTTGTAGTACTTTCCACTATGACACTTCCCACCCCCTGTGCTGGAGCACAGGGAATAGCTCCACCAAATGTTAACACACTTAACACTCAAGGAGGCTGGACAGTGCTGGGCTGGCCAGAGCTCAAGGGGAGTCAGCTCTTCCGTGAGCATCCTCCTCTGTTTACCCACCATGTTGAACAAATATCTCTTTTGAGAGTGGTGATCTGTGAAGAAAAGTGGGAACGAACTTCTTATGTTCATTGTTCATAGTTTTCTTGGGGTAGGAGGTGGTCTGTTTCTTTCTGGTTAATTGCCTCATCTTGCTGTCTTGAGTGTTTCTCCCTTCATGGTGGCTATTTCTCATCTTTTTTTAGCCAAAATACCAAAGCAACTAAGTAAAAAATTGCATTAGATTCAATGAGCACTTCCTGAATACCTACTAGAATCTAGATACTCCAGTCTCTTAAAGAAGGGAAAGCATAGATGGAGAAGGATCATAGTTCCATTCTTCGGTAAGGTCACAACCTAAATTTATAAATAATGTAAGAGTCGCTAAGCCCTAGAAGACTAACACCTAGACACCCAAAACCTGGAGTTAATGTCTGAGACTATAGAAAAGACCTTCGCAGGTTTTAAAGCAAAGCCCAAATGTAGTACTAAAACTGGAACTGAGGAGTGAATCTTGCTCGTGCGTGCATAAGCAGACTGCAGGAGTCATAAGCACACAAACTCTGAAACACGTCTGAACTCAGAACTTTAGCTTCATCCACACTAATTGAAGAACTAGATAATTCAAGTTAGTATCTCCCAGTCTCAGGTTTCTTTCTTTGAAAATATGAAAAATAATGCCTACCTTCAGTATTCATGTAAAAACCAGAGCTAATATATAAAACATAATCTTGACTCCAACTTGTTTAATAAACGGCAATTTAAAAAGAAAAAAAAGTTCTACTTTTTTTTTAACTTTTTAAAAGTTTTTGCCATAGGGCCTGTGCACTCACCAGAGAGGAACAGAGAGGAATAGAGAGGGAAAATGAGAAAGACCTCCCCCTGCCCACCAGAGGGGATGGCCACACCACAATCTCTTCTCCACTCTCCTCTTGGGATTTTGTGCACACACACACACACATGCCCAAGATGATTTTCAAGCTGCCAGGTCCAGAACTTGAACCACAGTCGGCCATGTGGGAGTCCAATGACTTAACCACCATGCCACTTGTTGGCCCCAAAGTTCTACATCTTAACATTTAGAAATTGACCTATTGTAAGAAAATAAAGTTTTCCAAGTGAATTGACTTAAATACCAATTTCTGAAATACTTGGAGAGTGTGGAGGATCCTGTCAAGTATATTTCCAGTAACTAATGACTTCTGTTCACACCAACCTTGTTTCTGAAATACTTCTAAAACAGTATTTCTTGACTTACTTGCCTCATGTAATGAACATATATGAAGCCTGATTTTTTGCACAAGCACTAAAATCCATGTCTTAAATACTGATACTCTATAATGTTTTATATAGATTATGCCTTCACAGTTCTACAAGGCAGGGAAGAAATGATTGAGCAGATTTTTTTGACCTAGGTATGAGAATCTATGCTAAGTCTGGCCAGCTTCTCTTTCAATCATATCTTGAGATGAGTCTGTTTGCTTGTGAATGGTCCCTGGCTCCTAAAAGTGGAACCACAGGCAGTGTGCTATGTACACATACATGGCTCTAATCCTAACTGCTTCACTGTGACAGAAGACAACTCCACCTACACTCTTGGAAATTTGACTTTTCATTTATAAATTAAGATTGTAATACTAACCTCCTAAAGTTGTATGGATTCAGTGAGGAAATGTCTAGACCAAGCCTAACACTGTGCCTGGCATGTAATTGACATTTGATTAGTGTTGGCTTCCTAACCTGTCCTTTTTATTTTTAGTTACCTTGGGCCAATAATTTAACCTTTCCCCATCAGTACAATACAGATAACAATACCTATGTTGGAGGGTGTGGTGAAGAGTCAACAGATAGTGCATGAGATGTACCTAGCATAGGGTCTGCAGCATGGTATGTACCCAAACATTACTATTTTCCTTCCCTCACCAGAATTGTATTTATAAATTCTGCTTCATTGGAAATTCAAATTACTGCAGAATGTGTGTGTGTGTGTGTGTGTGTGTGTGTGTGAGAGAGAGAGAGAGAGAGAGACTATCTTTTGCCAAAAAAACCATTTGATGGTTTAAAAACATAAGAAAAGCCCATTATCACCTACATGCCCCCTGGAACTTTTTCCCACGTCAGAAGGTTTGGGGCCCACAGGATTCTGCTCCTTTGGAGCTGCTGAATTTCCAGGCCAAAGCTGAGAATCTACAGAATGCTAAGCAGCCAAGAGTCATCCACTAGGAAGGAGGCTGCACAGCTCTGAGTCATGTGGGAGATCTGCAACGCTGACCAGCAGAAACAGCAGCATCAGATAATGCCTAAAGGCTAGCTCTACAATGGAGTTCATTATCATTCACATGAATGAAACGGGAAAAGTGCTGTCATCTCTTCCTGCGGTTTACTGAGTTTTCATTGACAAAAAATAAGGACACTTTTGTTTGCCAACACGCTGCCCTTTGCCAGCCTGCTATGGCCCAGCCATGTGAAGTTGCACTTCATGTTTCAATGGAGCAAATCTCCCCCAATGAGAGAAAAGGTTACTTCCTCCATCATACTCCCCTGACCACTACCGCTGCCAGATCCTGTCATGTGAGAGAGTAGACAAAGCAAAAGCAGAGCAGCCGGCAGAAAAACCACTTCTCACTCTGCCCTGCTTCTAAATCCAAAAGGCTAACCCAGAGTCTGGTGGTGTTATCAGGCCCTGTGGTCAAGACCCTACCTCTGGTTATGATTCATGGACAGGGTGGGCGTGGGAAATCTTCTTGCACAAGGTCATGAAACAACCATGTTGGAGGTGGTGGCCACTGTGTCTCGGCAACATTATCTGAAAGCCAAGTCTGTAAACTCATTCTTTAGAGAAAAGAAACTATACAATTAGGTTTTCCTTAATTACAGTCTCATTCTCTGCTTACCCTCTGATCACATCAACAGAATTTGGACCCCCATTTTAAACAATCTCCTCCAAACGAGAAAATTGAGGTCCACGAAGGTCAGTCATCTGTAGCCTCCCAGTTAAGAAGTGCTGGAGCTATAACTACAATCATGAAGAGAATAAAAGCCTAATCTGGAAACACAGATTTTTTTAAAATGCCATTGAACT
This sequence comes from Tupaia tana, assembly GCA_026018925.1. Lineage (NCBI taxonomy): Eukaryota > Metazoa > Chordata > Mammalia > Scandentia > Tupaiidae > Tupaia > Tupaia tana. Next base: position 81,775,790 of record JAKSZU010000008.1, read on the forward strand.
GAAATTCAGAGACTGCCAAGTGCTGAACATAACTAAGAATAGGTGTTCAAAAATTAGTTTCTTTCCTTCCATAGAAAAAGAAGACATTCTGGTTTTTTGGTGATTTTATCACTCTGCAGGCCCTTTAATCAGCAGAAATCTTTAACCTCCACAGAATATGATGACAATCATAACAATAACAATAATAATTCCATGACAATAATAATATTGGCAACTCTTTTTCTGAATTGCCATTATCAGACCAGCTATCTTTCCCAATGCACTGAATACGATGTAGTCCCAATCAGCCAAAGAGGAAGAGAAATATCACAAACCGGCATGTCTCTCCAACCACACTTGTGACCGGAAACACGATGAATGCATTTCCCCCCCCAGCTGGGGCCAGATCCCACGTGTTAAGAGTAGGGTGACCACATAATTTATCACCTAAACCAGGACGGATTTCAGAATGAAAGGGGAGGTATGAATAACTCTCTAAGATAACACAGATATATCAGGACTGTCCTAGGCAAACCACGACAGAAGGTCATTCAAATTTAGCTACTCAAGTCTCAAATCCCAAGAAGACAATTTGTTCTTTTTCTTTTTCTTTTTTTTCTTTTTTTTTCTTTTTTTTTTTTTTTTTTTTTTTGAGAGGTTTTCGCTATAGGGCGCGTGCGCTCACCAGACAGACAGAGAGAGACAGAGAGACAGAAAGTGAGAAATCACCCCCCAGGGGGGATGGTCACGCCACAATCCCTTCTCCTTCATTCTCCTCTCGGGATCTTGGGCACGCACGCACACGCACCCGGCGTGAGTTTTAAGCCACCGGGTCCGGGACGCAAACCACGGTCGACTACGTGGGAGTCCAGCGACATAGCCACTACGCTAACTGCTGGTTCCCTCTTTTTTTTTTTTTTTTTTGAAGAGGATTTGTTTTATTTTGTTTTGTTTTGTTTTTGTTTTTGTCTTTGTTTTTGTTTGCTATAGTGTATGTGCACTCGCCAGAAAGACAGAGAGACAGAAAGCGAGAAATCACCCCCCAGGGGGGATGGCTACACCGCAACCCCTTCTCCTCCATTCTCTTCTCAGGATCTTGAGCTCACACACACACACACACACACACACACACACATGCCTGGTGTGAGTTTAAGCCACCGGGTCTGGGACTCGAGCTGCAGTCGACTACATGGGAGTCCAGCGATGCAGCCATTTGTCATTTGCTGGTCCAACAATTTGTTATTTTTCAAGTAAGGAGCATGGCTGAAAAGGAAGGCTTACATTGTCAGTATGATCCTTTCATCTGCTTGAAGAGGGGCTTGGACACGTATGAACAAAGGGATAATGAAATTTAAAATTCCACCCAACCCACCAAAACTCCTACATACTCACTCATGTGTACTTCAACCAATCCATCTCTTCCCACTTCAGGGTCTTTGAACACTGGTTTCTTTCCCTGAGTGCTCTTCCCACATCTTAAAAAATTTTAAATTGGTTAATTCCTATTTATCATTCAAGTGCCCACTTAAAGCATCACTATTTTTAAGAGAAAGACTGCACAAATTCCAGTCCAGGTATCTGTTACTTTTTCTTTCATAGTACTTACAAAATAACTCATTTTTTTTTTTTAAGTTTTTTAAGTTTATCTTCCTCTGGAATATGTTTCATGAAAAAGTAAAGCAGGGACTATCTGTCTTTTGTTCTCTGTTATATTGCCCAGGCACAGGGTGTGGTGTCTGTCAGAACTGTTCCTTGAAAGAAGTAATCCATTGAGGGACCAGCAGTTAGTGTAATGGTTATGTCGCTGGACTCCCATGTGGTCCACCATGGTTCAAGTCCTGGTCCCGGTGGCTTAAACTTACGCCGGGCGCGTGTGCGTGCGTGCCTAAGATCCCGAGAGGAGAATGGAGGAGAAGGGATTGCAGCATGGGTATCCCCCCGGGGGGTGATTTCTCAGTTTCTAGCTCTCTGTCTCTCTCTGTCTTTCTGGCAAACACATGTGCCCTATAGCAAAAACCTCTCCAAAAAGAAAAAGAAAAAAAAAAAAAAGAAGTAATCCATTGATAAAGAAAAGAAGTTGAATTTATTCAAAATCTACTATATAATCCCTGCCCCAACACTGGGAAATAAATACAGTTTCCTAAATGAAGTTAAGAAAACTGAGACTCTTCAAATTCCTTAGCCTAGGCAAGATAAAGTTAGTCCAAAGACAGCACTCTTTTTTTTTTTTATTCATATATTTTTCTTTTACTCTTTTTTTTTTTAGAGGTTTTGCTATACGTGCGCTCACCAGAAAGACAGAGAGAGACAGAGAGACAGAAAATGAGAAATCATCCCCCAGGGGGGATGGCCACACTACATTCTCCTCTTGGGATCTTGGGAACTCACGCACATGCGCCCAGCGTGAGTTTAAGCCACCGGATCTGAGACTCGAACCATGGTCGACTACACGGGAGTTTAGCAACATAGCCATTATGTTAACCGCTGGTCCCAGCAGCGCTCTTTAACTGTACCAAACCACGTCCCAAAGATAGCCTGTCAAGGATCAGCTTGATTTCCCAAAAGCCCAGTGGACTTCATTGTAGCAGAAGGGTGGGAAGTCCTCTCAGGTTTTAAGACCTGGAGCAACTTCTTCAGAGGTTCAGAAAGACTGACTTAAGGATGTTACAAAAACACTGATGAAGAACCAGCACTAGCTGGTTTCAAATCCTGGTTCATCTAAATGCCTCTTGTGATTTTGGGTAAGTCATAAAACTTCTTCGTGCTTCAATTCCTTCACTAGTAACACAAGGGATTCTTCCAAACTACTTTGGAGGTATTATGGGGTTCTTGGAGCCAAGAATAAGGGCCTGATTCTGAGAATTAAACAAAAGGCAGGCATTTTGTTGTTGCTGTTGTTGTCAGTACTACCCCCAATAACCATTGCTAAACATAGTGTCATAAATAAATTTGGGATAGGGGATACTTATTTACAACAACCAGATTTAGTGAGTCAACTCTCCAGAGGTTCATTCTTACATGTGTGAAAATTCCTAGGATACGACATTAGTAAAAGAAAGTAACTTGATGCCGGACAATGAATGGTCTTTTGCAGTTCTGAACAATATTTTGTTCTACCTGAAGAATTTTTCTGTTCCCACCACCATCTTGCTAAGGCGTATGGGAGTGTCATTACCTACTGTACTCCAAGTTCCTTCCTCTTGAATGGAATTACATAAACTTTGCTAATTTCTGAGGACTTCATTCCTTTTCCCTGGTATACATGCAGATATGTCCTTTCTGCTACTGTACTAAGCATATAAGATACATTTTCTCAGGGCCAGCAGGTGGCATGGTGGTTAAAGTACTGGACTCCCACATGCCAACTATGGTTCAAGTCCCAGACCTGGAGGCTTGAAACTCACGGTAGGCATGTGTGCATACATGCCCAAAATCCTGAGAGGAGAATGAAGGAGAAGGGATTGTAGCATGACCATTAGGTGATTTCTCATTTTTTTTTCTGTCTCTCTCTCTGTTGTTCCAGTGAACACATGTGCTCTACAGCAAAAATGTCTCTTAAAAAAAAAAAGAGAGATTTTCTCTTTTTAGTCTTACAACAATTCTTCAAGGCAAGCACCATCAATGAGAATGTTTGATGGTGCTTTTATATACCTTATAAATAAGAAAATTAAATAGAACTTACTTAACTTGCCCAAGTTCAGATAAGTATAAAACTAGGATTTGATCTCAGGTCTATCTGACTCCAAATCCCAGGTTCTGAACCCCTCTATTACAATGGTTAAAGTGCAGCTTTTTCTAATTTTGGCCCACTTCTGACCATAGGGTCTGATCGTTTTCAGTTATACTTTGGTGATTTACTGTTAAACTCTTCCCTTTACAGATAGAGGTCATCAGAAAGATGCCATAACTTGCCTGAAGAACTTAAACTCAGGACAACTCTGACTTGGTTCTATAAGGCAGCTGTTTTCATCAACAAGTGATGTGAAGTCAGTGATCCCTTTGAAAGAGTCTGTTCCTTTCCAATTGGCTGTTCTCATCTATAATACAATGAGGGTGGAATCCACCCAAGGAGGCCTTGCCTCCTGTGTCAATCTGAAGGGCACTTAACTCCATTGACTAAAACAATTCCTAAGTAAAGAATTGACCTTTATTTCATAGCAACCCTAGGAAAATAAGAAAAATTAAAGATCATTTCCTACTCTTCAATCGCACAGGCCCTGGGCACTTACACTGAATTTCCTCCTCCTTTCTTTGTACAAGGTTTTTTTCCACTCACAGGTTGATTACCTAGTGTGCTACTTGTTGAAGGTAAGAGGAGAAGATTATCTCTTACCCCATGGACTGCCAGGCCGGAAGAGCCTTCTCAGAGCGGGCGTCTCTCAAGAGCCTTCCCAGAGTGGGTGTCTCTCATAGGAAGGAAGAAGAGATGTGTGACCTGAAATGAACTGGGGTTGGGGAAAAGGCCTCAGGTGTCTCTGGCATCTGCTACTTTCAGGCTGTATCTATTAGCTGTTGTTTCCCAATAAGCCCTTGTCATAGGGGACCATGTAAATCATTAAATGTTAGTATACCAGTCATCTTTGAAAGCATCCTATAATTTATCTCAACTCACTGTAGGTGACCAAGCCCCTCCTGAGATATTCTAAAAACAAAACAAAACAAACAAACATAAAAACTCCATGAGTTATGTTCCATATTTCTAAAAGTTAATTTTTTTTATTTCCTTTTGGAGGATTTTTTTTTTAATTTTGCAAATGCATCTCTATTGATTATGTGTTACTCTCATTATTACATTTGTTTATATCTACTCATCAATGTTTTACTCATAAGACATCATAACCTAATTCAAATGTCAGGTTTAATAATAATGTGAGGAGAAAAATAAGCATGGAACACTACAGAAGATATACAAATACGTTGTATAATACAAATGAGAGGATGACATCTCACTGTCTAAAATTATAATAGATTCTACTGGCTTTTAAAAATAAATTATAATTTCTCATCATAATGTAATAAAATTATAATTTCTTATCATAATGTAAAAGTCCCAACATAATCTGTCCCCCCACCAGCCTTTCAATCACATCTCCAATTCACCTCCTTACTCCTTACTCATTGCAGTTGGTTGTTTCTTTTCTTCTTCTTGTTTTTTTTTTTTTTTTTCTTTTTGAAAGAGATTTTTCTATAGGACTCATGCACTTGGCAGAGAGAGAGAGAGAGAGACAGAAAGCGAGAAATCACTTCCCAGAGGTATAGCTATACCACAATCCCTTCTCTACTATTCTCCTCTTGGTATTTTGGGCTTGCATGCACAAACACGCAGAGTGAGGTGTTTTTTTGTTTTGTTTTGTTTTGTTTTGTTTTTAATTCATTCAATCATTATGCTATACATCATTTAGCTTGTATGGAGAATTTACCCAACATGTAATGCACGTCAGACCAGTCCAGGGAGAATACTCTACATGTCTTCATCAACAAGTAATAAACCATTTCTGTGTACCACAAATGTCTTACCTCTCTATTTTTTCTCGCTATACTCTTTCACTCTCCCACCCTCCTTCTACACTGTCTCCAGTGTCCATAATTATTGTCAGTGCTTTTATGTCTGCCAATCTTTCAGTCTCTTTTAATTGGGTTAATCATCTTTGTATGGGTAAGTCACTTGCATTCCCTGTGTATTCTGCTTATCGGTCTCTTACTTGGGACATAGTTTACAAAAATATTCTCCCATTCTGAGGGTTGTCAATTCACACTAATTACTGTATAATTTTCTAAGCAGAAACCTTTTTTTTTTTTTTTTGAGAGAGAGATTTTTGCTATAGGGTGCGTGCACTCGCCAGACAGACATAGAGAGATAGAAAGCAAGAAATCACCCTCCCAGGGATGATGGCCACACCGCAATCCCTTCTCCTCCATTCTCCTCTCTGGATCTTGGGCACGCACACACATGCACCCAGTGTGAGTTTTAAACCACTGGATCTGGGACGCACCCTGCAACCAACTACATGGGAGTCGAGCGACATAGCCATTATGCTAAGTGCTGGTCCCTAACAGGAACTTTTTAATCTGATGTAATCCCACTTGTTTACTTTTGAGATTATTGCCTGTGCTTTGAGGGTCTGACTTAAGAAGTCTTTGCCTACCCCAATGCTCCCAGAGTTTCCCCAATGTTTTTCACCAGTAGCTTTATAGTTTGAGGTCTTAGGTTCAGATCTTTGACCCATTTTGAGTTTATTTTTGTTAATGGTGAGAGACAGAGGTTCAGATGCATCTTTCTGCAGGTGGTTACCCAGTTTTTCCAGCACCATTTGCTAAAGAGGTTTTCCATTTCCCACTCTGTTAACTGGTACCATTTGACAAAGATTGGTTAGCTGTAGTTTTTGGGGTCTATATTCTGGGGTCTACATTCTGTTCCAATGGTCCATATATATGTTATTTTTGCCAATATCATGCTGTTTTGATTATCATAGCTTTGTAAAAAAAAATTTGGTGTCTGAGAGTGAGATGCCACACATTCCACTCTTCCTGGGTAGGATTGCTTGGCAATATGGGGTTTTTACTGATTCCAGACATATCCTATGATTGTGTTTTCTAGATCTGTGAAGGATGTTTCTGGTAATTTGATTGGAAGTATGCTAAATATGTAGATTAATTTGGGTAGAACTGCCATTTTGATTATATTAATTCTCCCAGTTCAAGAACATGGGATGTCTTTCCACTTTCTTGTGGCATTTTCAATTTCTTTTTAAAGATTTTTAGTTTTTCTTGTAGAGGTCTTTGACATCCTTGATTAAAATTTTTTCTAGATATGTTATACTTTTTGGAGCTATGGTAAATGGGATTACGCTCTTTAATTTTGCCTCTGTCTGTTTGTTGTTTGTATATATAAATGCTATAGACTTTTGTAAGTTGATTTTGTGTCTTGCGACTTTACTGCATTTATTTATTACTTCGAGAAGTTTTTCCTGGATACCTTTGGATCTTCTAAGTATACACTCAAGTCATCTGCAAACAGAGATAATTTCAACTCTTCTTTTCCTATTGAAATAGCTTTTATTGCATTCTCTTGTCAACTGCAGTGGCTTGGACTTCCAGGCCTATACTGAAAAGGAGTGGAGAGAGTGAACAGTCTTGTCTTGTACCAGTTTTTAATGGAAAATTTAAGCTTTTCCCCACTCAGTATAATGTTAGCTTTAGGTTTTTCATGGATGGCTTTTATTATGCTGAGAAATGATCCTCCTATGCTGATTTTTCTGAGAGTATTAGTCACAAAGAGATGTTGTATTTTGTCAAATGCTTTTTCTGCATTGATTGAAATAATTCTATGATTTTTATCTTTTGTTCTGTTAATATGGTGTATTATGCTTATGGTTTTGATTATATTGAACCATCCTTGCATCCCTGGAATAAAACCTACCTGGTCATGATGAATAATCTTTTTTATATGCTATTGGATATGATTTGCTAGTATCTTGTGGAAAATTTTTGCATCTATATTCATCAGAGATATTGGTCTGAAGTTTTCCTTTCTTGTACCCTTTGGGAAATAAGGGTGATGAAGGCTTCATAAAATGAATTTGGGAGGGCTTCTTCCTTTTGGGTCTTTAGAAATATCTTGAAAAGAATGGGGATTACCTCTTCTTTAAAAGTTTTGCAAAATTCAGAAGTGAAACCATGAGGACCTTGACTTTTCTTTGCTGGGAGGTTATTTATTATTGATTCAATCTCATTGCTTGTTATGAGTCTATTCAGTCTTTCTATGTCCTCCTGATTCAATCTTGGTAGATTATACGTGTCCAGGAATTTGTCCATCTCATTGAGGTTTTCTTGATTTTTGGCATTTAGTCACTCATAATAACCTCTAATGATGTTTTTTATTTCTATTATGTCTGTTGTAATATTAACTGTTTTATTGCGAATTTGATTTATCTGGTTTATTTCTCTCTTCTCCTTAATTAGTCTAGCTAATGATGTGTCAATCTTGTTTATCTCTTCAAAGAATTAGATTTAAATTTCTTATGGAAGCTCATACATTTATTATCATTTGTTCCCATGAATCTTGATTTCACTCTTAATCTCTTCAGTAGTCTTGAAGTCATTCAGGAGTAGGTAATTAGTATCCATGTATTTCTGTAATTTCAAGGGTTTTTCCTGAAACTGATATCATGTTTAATTCTGTCATGGTCAGAGAAGATGTTGGAAATAGTTTGTATGCCTTTGAATCTGTTAAGGATGGTTTTGTGCTCTATCATGTGGTCAGTCTTCAAGAAGGTACCATGTGGGGGTGGGAAAAATGTGTATTTTGTAGTTTTGGTGTGGAAAGTTCTATAGATGTCTGTCAATTCCATCTGATTTATGGTATCATTTAGGTCCTGAATCTCTTTGCTTATTTTTTGTCTCATTGATCTGTCTAAAAGAAATAATGGGGTATTGAGATTCCCAAAAATTAGTGTGCTACAGCCTATATCTCCTTTTTGATCTAGCAGTCTTTCCTTCACATATTTGGGTTCTTCTGAATTGGGTGCATATGTATTTATAAGCATTATATCTTCCTGATGAATTAGCCCATTTACTAGATAGATGATAGATAGATAGATAGATAGATAGATATAGATAGATATATTGCCCTTCTTTGTCTCTTACAGTTTTTTTTTGTTTGTTTGTTTGTTTTTTTTTTTTTTTTCTTTTTTTGGAGAGGTTTTTGCTTTTAGGGCGTGTGCGCTCGCCAGACAGACAGAGACAGAGAGACAGAAAGCAGGAAATCACCCCCCAGGGGGGATGGCCACGCCGCAATCCCTTCTCCTCCACTCTCCTCTCGGGATCTTGGGCACGCACGCACACGCGCCCGGCGTGAGTTTAAGCCACCGGGTCCGGGACTCGAACCGCGGTCGACTACGTGGGAGTCCAGCGACATAGCCATTACGCTAACTGCTGGTCCCTTTCTCTTACAGTTTTTATCTTAAAGTCTATTTTGTCTGAAATTGGCATCAGAACTCCTGTTCTTCTTTGGTTTCCATTTCATGGAATATCTTTTTCCAGCCCTTCACTTATGTCTTTTAACCATAGGATGGGTTTGTTGCAGGAAGCAGATGGAGGGTTTCTGTTTTTCAATCTATTCAGTCAGTCTTTGTCTCTTGATTGGATATTTAAACTGTTAACATTCAATATTATTATCAATATTTCCACATTTGTCTGTTAAGTTGACCATATTCTTTGTTGTATTTTGTTCTCTCATTTCAGTCTGTCTGTCTTTAGTTTTCTTGTTATAGCAATCCCTTCAAGAGCTGGTCTAGAGTTGGCAAATTCTTTCAGGTTTTGTTTATCAGAGAATGTTTTTATCTTTTCTTCCTAAATGAAGGCTAATTTAGCCAATTATAGTAATCCTGTTGAAATTGTTTTTCATTTAACACTTTGAATACATTTCCCCATTCTTTCCTTGCTTGTTTCGTTTTTAATGAGAGGTCCGGTGTTAGCCTGATCAGATAACATTTGTAAGTAACTTGTTGGTTCTCTCTTGCCAATTTTAGTATCTTGTCTTTGTGGTTTGGGTCAATTTGGCTATGATATGCCATGGAAAGGATCTTCTTGCATTGATTCTATTTGGGGTTCTTTGTATTTCTTGGGTCTGAATGTTTGAGTGCTTCTCTAGACTTGGAAAGTTTTCATTCAGGATTTCATGCAATACATTATCAATGCCCCTATTAGTTTCTTCTCCTTCCAGGATATCAATTATTTGGATGTTTGGGCATTTAATGGTATCTAGTACTTCTCATATATTGTTGTCATTTTTTTTTTTTTTTTTTTTTTTTGCCAGTGTTTCAGTCTTTTGGTGATTTTTTTTCCTTAGGTCAGTGACTTTGTTTTCTACATCTGAGATTCTATCTTCTACATGAACTAATCTGCTTTTAATACCTTCGAGAAGGGTTTTTTGATTTTCTGTATTATAGTCTTCATCTCTAATAGTTCCATTTGATTCTTTTTTATGATGTCTAATTCTCTTTCATATCATGGAAGGATTTCATCATCTCCTGGAGTTCAGTGTCTCTTTTCTCTTGCATCTCATAAAGTTTTATTGCTATAAATATTTTAATTCTTTTTCTGACATTTCAGTAATATCCTCTAATTTTCCACACTTGGAAACAAGTTGCTGTGTTCCCTTATTGGAGACGTATTATAAGGTTCTCATCCTTGAGGTTCTTCTCTGATTTTTAGTCATTTGGTAATGTATTCACTTTTGGCTAATTTATTGAAGATTTCTGTAACTGTGAGCTCATGTGTTTCTCTTTACCGTGGAATAATTCTGTGTGAACTTCTCCCTTCTACTGTGTTTTCCAATGTGGTAACCACAGGAGGAGTTTCGTTTTTTGTTTGCCTGTTTTTTGTTTGTTTGTTTTTGGAGAGGTTTTTTGCTATAGGCATGTGCACTTGCCAGAAAGACAGAGAGAGATAGAGAGACAGAAAGTGAGAAATCATCCCCTGGGGGGATGGCCACGCCACAATCCCTTATTCATCAGGGTTTTCCCATAGCCTATAACCATGCCTGATTTACAGTAGCTACTCAGGAATATGTATTAAATAAATAGATGACCAATAAGAAAATGAAAGAAAAATGTCTCATTCACAATTTAAAAATGTAAACTAAAATAAGACAACCACATTTTCATTTTCATATTGGCAATAAGCCACAGATGATTCCTTCAAGTTCTGCTGAGAACATAAAGGAGGGGCCCCAGGTTGTCAGTTATCAGCTCAGCACTACCAGCACTCTCTTCTAAGGTGGGAGCTGCATTTCCTACATGCCTTCCCTGCGGAGTTCAGCACTAGAAAAACTCATGGGAGATTTGGATGCAGAAGAGAAACAGAATCCAACCCTAGTGTCCAGAGGTGGTGGCATTTAAAACCTTTCCATGAGTTTCCACTTTGCAATCATAGTAACACTCTGTATAGCCTCCCAAGTGTTTCTTCCAACTCCAGCTTCTCTACCACCTCCATGCTTTGGACCAAAGTTGTTAGTGATGGTTTTTCCCATCTCTGACTGCAGCCTTCCAGACCTTTGTTTCCATTCTTCTCACACTCACAAAAACCTGAAGAACTTGCAGTGATTCTGTTTTCTTGACCAAATCTTGACCAAATAGAGAAGGGATTTTCTACACTGCTAAGATAAATGCCTCTCCTTTTCATTCAACATTCCACAAATATTTATTTAAAGGTTGCATGTCAGGGCCCAATTCTGTGGCTCAGTGGTTTTGAGCTACTCAGAAGATACTGAATGCCACATGGCAACCTCAGTTTGAATCCCAGCTCACTCAGTCTGAATTATGCTGGGCACACACACAAGTGCTCAGGATCCGATGGGCTAGAAGACTGGAGGAAGGAAATCACAGCATGACCAGACCCTGGAGAGGAGAGTTCTCTCCTTTCTCCCTCTCTCTTTATTCTCATGCACACACATGCACTCTTTCATGAATAAAGAAGCAAAATTAAGTTACATGTCTTAGGGCACAATTTGACAAAGTCAGATGAGAGTTTATAATCTTTAACCCAGTAACTCCACATCTAGGAATTTAGTCTGTTCCAGAGAAGTAATCATTAACCTAGACAAAGATCTAGATTTATGTAGAAGGATGTTAGTGAAAGCAAAAGAAATAGCTTCTCCCTAAGTAAGTAAAAACCAAAAACTTTAACAATAGGTATATGCATGAAATACATTATATACTTATAGGAATCATTTGTTGTTGCTATTTTTCATTACTTCATGATATTGAAAAATTACCCCAATTAAAGTTAAGTGAAAATGCAGCATAGCAAGGCACATATGAAATACTTCAATTTGCTAAAATAAAAATAAAATGTATCCCGTGATCTATAGTACATTACCTGTGTGACTTTTCACATCGATTAACTTTTGAACAGTCACAGCTGTCAAGTAGAGATTATATTATTTGCCCGTTCTTAAAGAGTCATGTGAAATAAATTTTTTATCTAAAGTGCCAGGACACCATAAAGGACCTTATAAATGTCATTCTCATAATAGCAGAAATGGCTTTACAGTGATTGGAAGCAAGTCCTCTGGAGCCAACTGCCAGGGTTCAAATCCTGGCATAGCCACTTACTCACAGTGTCATATTTGGAAAGTCACTTAGTCATTCTGTGCCTCAGCTTCTTCATATGAAAAACATACATAAAGCTAATATTATTTCAAATTATTTTTGTTACGAGAACTAAATTATGTAATATATATGCCACATTTAGGATACTACCTAGTACAGAGTAGGGGATTAAATAGATGGTATAATCTTCCTCCAAACTATTCAACATGCTTATTCTATGATTATTTATAAAGTATTCATTATGTGATCTAGACTAGAGGATTACAGAAACATGTAGTGAGAGGTCCCTTACTTTTAGAAGAAAACATAGTTAAGAAGTAAGAGGCCTATGTGCAGGTTAGCAGATGCTGTGGTGGTTAAGGCACCGGACTCCCAGATGGCTGTCCATGGTTCAAGTCCCAGACCTGGCAGCTTGCTCTCTCATGCTCCTTCACTCTCTCTATCTCTCTTTAGAGAGCACACATACCCTATATCAAATTTTAAAATAATAATAATGAATAAAATCAAATATATACTTCTTTAAAAGAGGCCTGTGTGCATGATCATAACAATAAAGAGAAGACGATTACTGCGATAATGCAGTGCTACTCCTAAGATCAAACAGAAACATGTATATGTAAAGCACTCGGTACCTAGTAGGAGAGAAGGGGGCCTTTGATGAGAAAATTGAGACTCCACAAAACTAAGGAATAACCCAACATCACCTCGTTAATACTAATAGAAACAAACATGTTTTTATACTAATCCTGGCATTTCACATACTTTATCTCCATAAATCTTTATATCAACACTGTAATGGGCATTACCATCTCAATCCTACAATTGAAGAACCTGAAGTTCAGTAAATTTATAACATGCCCAGGGATGCATGGCAAGAAAAGGAAGGAGTCAGGACTTAAACCAGGACAGGCTAACTCTGCCTAAGACCCTTTCCACTGGACCATAAATCTTAATAATAAGTTTGTGGTAACATTATGACCCATTGCATCAACCCTGACCTCTCATATCCTGGAACCTTTGTCCCAAGAATCAGAGACCAACTCTCAAGCATTATCTTGGTATACCAGTGCCTGGTATGACACCAACTACCAGGAAGGCTCAATAAATCAGCGTCAAATTAATGAAGAAATGTATGTGAGGGCAACTCAGTGAGGAAAAGATAGACAATTGCCTTCTATCTATGAAGGCTTTATTTAAATAGAAAGAATAAAAGCACAGATGAACAGCCTCAAAAACAGTAACCCCTTGCCTCTCCACAGCCTGTTCTACTCCCCCTGACTAGTTTCCCATCAACTTCCATCAATAGAGCAATCCTATGGCACATTAAGCAGAGAATTTGATCCAAAAGGCACACAATCATTAGGCACACGGGCAATTGTTCTGATTAAACATGGCCTGGCAGAATTAAAGCACCATAGGCTGTTTGTGGAACTCCTTGGTTTAAATGAGTTGAACCTTGTTTTAATAGCATAGATACAACAATGTATTCAATCAGACCCCAAAGTGATGGATGTAATTAGTCCATGATATAGTATAGCTAATCTGTACTCAGTTATGGAAATCACAGAATGATCAATTAAAACTGCCTGACTTAATTCCTCAAAGCCTCATTTGCTGGACTGAGGTAGGCAGTTCTCACTGTGTTAGCCTTTAAGGAGCAATTTATCTCCCCAACTTTCCTACTGAAAGCGAGCTAACGTATGTCACCAGTTTAAGTGGAGGCACCATCTCCCTTTTCTCCCTGTGGCCATATTATCCCTACTATTTTACAAAAGTGTAAACTGGGGCTCGAAGAGGTTAAATAACATATACTGACACATATCTGGCACATGGCACAGCTTGGCTACAAACCTGGAGTCATCTGGTTTCAAAGATGTTGCTATTGATGGGCCAGGCAAGAAGTAGATTGCCTGGGGTCAAATCCTGAGTCCTACATGTATTAGAATATAGCTTTGGCAAATTTCTTAAATTTCTTCATCTTTGGTTAGATGACTACTCATCTGTCAAGTGGACATCAATTAGTCTACAAAATGGGTAGGAAAAGTAACTGAGAATACATAAAGAGCAGACAGTAGGTATTAGCCACGAACTCATGGACCATCACAGACACCACTACATTGTCAGAAAAAGGAATATGTGCAGTCCAGAGAGTTCCACATGCTTAGATGAGCTCACACAGACAGCAAGCACCAAACTAAGACTGGCCCAGCCCAGGACCACTCACCAAAATTCTGAAGACTTTCCCTTTATCTCCATACCAGCCAGGAAGGGAGCACAGGATGCCCTGAGACAGAAGATGAGCAGTGAGGTGACCAGAGTCCAGGGACTCACACTGCAGCGACAAGAGTGCCCTCCCTCACCTCAGAGTGTCTTCAGCACTACAGCTGTGAAGGTCCTTGGTGATGACAGGCTGTGTTCAAACTCTAGTTCTGCAGCTTATTAACTGTGAGACCTGGATCTCTCATCTGTAAAACAGGGAGAGCAATGGTCCCACTTCATGTTGTAGTGAGTATTAAATAAATTACTTGGAAAGCATTTAGGATTGTGTCTGGCATTATTTAAACTTCTCGTAGCCAAGTTCCATTACCGCTCTCTGGGAGTCCCTACCTTCTACAATTACTGCAAATACGAAATCACTTACTGTACATACAATATTTAGCATGGTGCTGGCATGTAGATAGAAACCACTCAGTAAATGCTACTTATCTTCATTTAGCAGTAGTAGTGAGGGTGGTGGTGTGAGTAAATCATCAAAAAACAAACCTTGGTAGAAATACTCCCTAGATTGTCATCAGGCCTTCATTCTTAGCCCAAATGGTTTTCTATTTGTTTTGGTTCCTTTCCTTTGAAATTTACTTGTTTATTACTGGAAAGAAGAGTAAAATTATAATTCAACTCCTTACCCTCAATAATGGAAAGGATCCCTCTTGCTAAGGATACCGAAAGACTAACCCCACCTGCTCAGATTTTCCCTCCAAAGCAGTTGTGAGGATGAAATGGGGCAATGCGTGGGAAGATGGTGGCAGTCGGGATGCACCGTTACATCCTGGCATTTCACAAGTGAGTGCTGTAGGACATGGTATTGGATGGCCGTCCTGCCCTAACACTCTTCATATAGATGATTGCCTGTGCCCTTGTTTGTACATTGGTTTTAAATGGTGGTCAAAGGGCAATGATTCTTGGTCAGCAGTATCCACTAATGATTTCATTCTAACTTCAGGCTTAGGAGTCCCAGTCATAAGCCAAGAAATTGATGCTCAAATGATCCACCCACAGTTAACTCACAGAAGTCTCACTATTTCAACTCTGTCCTCCATTGTTGTCCAGGCACTGTGGGGATAGCAAAAGTTCAGAAAATGTAGTACCTCCTGAAGCTGCTGAGAGGCCTGCACTCTGCCTTCACGCTTATCCTGGTCCTCTGTCCCTTTGCTGCCCTGACCTTTTTGTTGCTTGCAGTGACTTCCTTCCTGACTTCAGGATCTACATATTGTTTCCTCTTTATTTATTCACTTATAAATAAATAAATAAATAATAAATAAAACTACGTAGGAATTTGAACTTCATCTGACTGTTTTATATTAACATTCAAATTTTTATTTTACAATAATTTTTTTCTTTCATAAGAGAAAATATATGCGTGAAAGACACAGACAGACAATCATACAGATACCCTCAAGGGTGCCTACCCCAACCCTAGTCACAATCTTGGGCACACATGTGCCCAGTGATTATTCAGCTTAATCTGGGATCCAGACCCAACCTTGGCCATACAGCTTCCAGCACTACAGAGTGGCATACAACCACCTGCACCACCGAGAGGCTTCAAAGTATTATTATTTTGAAACTATTTTCTTTATATTGTACAATAAAGAAAATGAGGACTAATATTAATGATCTAAGAAAATATTTCATTATAAAATCAAAATTTAAGTGTAAAGCTAATGTTGAAACTGAAGTGATAATAGTTAAATGAAGTTATAGTTTTATTCTTGGTATTTTTTATATCTTAATCCTTTGTAGTGGCTTAGCAACAATGTCACTACTGTAGCTACAATGACTCCTGGCACCCAGAGTCTCCTCTGTAAAATCAGGACTTCCTGTAGAATTGGCTGCTTTCAGGACTGGATTAGGGGAGGTACAAGGTGAGCCTAGAACATGTTGTCAAAAGAACATAAAGCAAAGAAGATTTCACATTATAATTGGGCATGGCAAAAAGACATAAGAACCAGCCGGAGGGAGCTCATGCTGTCCAAAATTGTAATGATTGAAGTACTAAAAAGAGTAGTGATTATAGTGGATTAAAGCACACTGAACCTGCTGAAGACATGGGTCTATAATGATATCCAAAAAGAGCACAGCAGAAACAAAAATTCATTTGTCAGTATTTGAAGTGCCTATTAAAACAATTCTTCCTTTGCAAATTGGTGATTAAAGAGAAGCAATTAAGTCTTCATCCTGCCTTTTCAGTAAGATTGTATGTCAGGGCAAATAGACCCATTTGTAACAGAAATATCTGTTTCATTGAAAAACGTCAAGCAATAAAAATATTGTAGAAGGAATACTAGAATTATAACGTCAACACTTTACCTGTCCTAGTGAGATTCTTGTTTAAGGCAAAGAGGCTGCTGTGTTGGTCCAGAGGAGTAAATAATTAAGTGCAATCCAAGAAGGAGCTTAGAGAGCTTCCAAGAAAAGGCGTGTAGACTAAAGCTTGAAGAATAAACAGAATCGGCTGAAACAAGAACAGAGGAGAAAGACAGACAGAGGCACATTCAAGGAAACCTGGAAAAGCTCCACAAACTGCATTTACATCAGAGAGATTGTTACCCACTTAAGAAATCTAGAGTCTGCCCAATGACTGAAAATTGTACAAATTATTATTAGGAAATCCTTTAAAAGGAGCTTGATTATGGTCTAATACCTGGTCTCTCGTTGAGCCCATTCCAGTCAATTTTTCCATAGAGTTGCGATCAGGTCATTATTTAAGAAATACGAACTACTTAGTAATTGGAGGTACTATTGTACAAAGTTCTACACTGTCTATTTAGCACTATCCATTCTCTGAGAAAACTTTACTGAGTGTCTACTGTGTCTGGGACAGCACTGCAGGTTAGGTGTGCAAAAATTTAAGTATTAGCCTTTTGGGAAGTGAAGGCCTGATAAATGAGACAAGTAAACAAGAAGTTAAGACCAGAGTGATGAGTGCTGATGGGGTAGCACAGTGGGCAGATCTCTCAGAGCCACATGAAGGTGGACTTCAATGACCCCAAGACCACCCTGAAGGTCACTAGATGGGAACAGACTTCTTACTACAGCCAAAATGTTATTAATCTGTATGTGAGAAATGGAAGAATTCTGGAATATTTCATTTCAACTAGTTAAATATTAACCAGATAGATTGCTGATTTCCAGACTCATTATTAGAAATATTGTTGAAAAAAAGGCACTGTCCCATTTGGCAGTAATAGGAAAATGAATGAAACTGAATTATGCTATGATAATTATCATATAACAAAAATAATTTTGGGGGGGAACTTGATACCTGGAGTGGGAGCTCCTGCTTTACTCCTTTACAATTGAATGTCAAAATAAACAGTGAAGATTGATAAATTATAGAATATAGAAATATAGATAGATAGATAGATAGATGATTGATAGAGATAGATAGATAGATAGATAGATAGATAGATAGATAGATAGGAAGACAGACAGATAGATACTGCGAGATATACAACAAACTCCCCTTCTACATCTCTCATATGAACTTTGCTGCATGGTTATTTGCTTTCTACAAAATATTTAGTCAAAGGAAAAAAATCCTGGTTAATCTAAAAATTCTAAAGAGTTGTGATCTAGTGGAGCACAATAATGTTGTGCAAAGCACACTTACATGCAAATGTTCATCAAATACTGAACGCATTATAAAAGTAGTATATGCATGTAACAGAATACTACTCAGTAACTGAAAGCAACAACCAACCAATATGTACTATAGCATAGATAAACTTTAAAAAGTTTAGATGAAAACAAAAAAAACCTGTTTATATAATTTATATAAAAATATCTAGGATGACTACATATTTCATTTTCAAGAAATATCTATAAAAATAATATTTGTAGAGGCAGGAAATAAATCATTGTTGCTTGTGCCTGGGATTAGAAACAGAAATTAACTCCAAATGAGCACAAGGGAACTTTTTGGGGTGATGCAGACTGGATTGTGGTGATGATTGCCCAACTCCATAAATCTACAAAAATAATTAAAAGAATACAGTGGGTGAATGTTTTAATATGGAAATGGTAGCTCAATAAAGGTATTAAAATACACTCACCCCACATATTTTTAGTCCAGGTAAATACAAAACGTTTAAAGACAGTGCCATGTTCCTACCTTATACTGAGCATTTCTTCAAGAGCCAGTTATTTTTACCTTTGTGCTGAAAGCCACCTTCAGAGGTAGAACAAAATTACCCCAAGGAAACACACCAGGACCTTAGCTAAGAATAGAATACAATTGGGCCCACCTCTAAATCCCACATAGAGTGTTTTGTCATGGCCTCCAAAATAGAAATAATTCATTGCCCCAAATTCACCTGGTACAGTCAACGTAACAAAGTAGACTCACCTCGCACCTGCCTCCCATATTCCCTGCTGTCGTCAGACTCTGATCCCCTGGTCTCCCAGATACTACCTCAGGACAGTGTTATAAGTCAAAGCTGATCCCCTCAGTCCTGTACTCCAACATGGTGCCCTGATGCTGAGACACTGGCGCAGGCCCTTCACACCCTGACTCCGTTACCCAGCCTCTACAGTTGTGTGCCTCCCTGCTCCCCCCGCCCATCCAGCACGGCTTTGCTCGAAACTTTTCACCACCTTTGGTGATAGCCATTTCTACCTCTCTCAGTCTTTGTCTACGCAGGTCCTCTCACTAAAATACTTGACCTTTCCCCGCCCCTGCCTGGTAATGGCAAACTCCTGCTCTTCTTTCAATATCATAAATAAAAACCATGCTTAGCAGACCTTTCACTGCTTCTTCAACTAGAGTTCATTGTTCCAGGCAGCTTCTATATACTTCACCCATTTTCTCCAGTCTCTTTAATAACATTTAAAACACTTACCCAATTTAAGTCTAGTGTACTTATCCTAAATCCTTCACAATTATAACAGGTACCATGAAAGAGATTACTTGGACTCAGATCTCCATCCTATCACTTATTCGCTCTGAGATCTTGGACAGATTAAACACTTGTAATCAATTTTTCCAACAGTAAGATGTGACCAATGAAAACACATACCTTATGAGTATTTAAGTGGGACAATAATAATTTTAAAAAACATATTCCCTGGTCCATATGAAGTGCTTAATAAATATTAGCTAATAAAATTAACTTTTACTGATGTAAAGGCTCAACAAATGTGAATCAAAGAAGAGAGGGAAAGAAATAGAAAAAATAAAGGGAGCAGAGGAGGGAAGTGGATAGAAAAGGCTCTTTGGCCACCTGTATGAGATTAGAGTCAGGCAGCCTTGAACCTTTGTGAGTTGTAGATTGGGTAGGCTTAGACAAGTTATTTAGCCTCCATGTGTTTTAAGATGAAGGTCGGGATACTGTTGGAAAACACACATAAAGCATTTGTCAATAGTGCCTAGCCCATGGTAAGTATTAATGAAAAAGAAACAAAATTTTGTGAGAAAGAAAAAAACAGAAGCAGAGAAAATGGTTATGGATACTTGAGACAGTGTGGGAAGAGGGTAAGAGAAAGGGAAGAGTATGAGGAAAGACATTAAGGAGAAAAAGAGAGAGAAGACATTCACAGGACACAGAAATGGATTATTATCTGTGGATGCTAACATGTACAGTATCCTCAAACGGACTGGTGTGAAGTGTATTCATGTTGGGTAAATTCACTTTATAAGCTAAGAGATGTATAGTGATTGAACATACAAAATAAATTAAATTAAATAAATAAATAAATATCCTCCAGTTAATCGCCTTTCTTCATCTTTAAGCAAAGATCACCTAAATAGCTCCTTAACCATTCGGCATTTTTCCACTATAAGATGCTGCCTTAAGTTCAGGACTTCAGAAGTTGAGAAAGGTTGGTTATAAACAATTATGATCCACCTCACCTTACCCCCACCATGACCTAAAGCTCATGGATGTTATAGAAAAGTTCCTTCCAACATAGACATCTCCAGTGAATCTCAACTTCATTCTTAATTTGTTTTTTGGCCATCTTCTCATAAGAATTGTATTTTTAAAAAGAGAGGGAGTAGTTAGGTGGAAAAGACTAGCGCAGAAACAATGAAGAAGTTTTCAACAAAATATGAGAGAATCAGCAACAGCATGACATGAAAAAATTAAACACCTTGTCAAAGTAAAATTTATCAAAGGAATACAAAGTAGTTTTATTATCAAAAGTTTTTTTAAATCATCTCAATAAACATAGAAAAATTATTTGACAAAATCTAGTGCACCCGTATGGTAAAAACTCTCACAAACTTGGAATAGAAGAAAAACACCTCATAACATTCAAAAAAATCTACAGGTAAAGTTACAACTAATATGAGACTTAGTGATAAAAGACTGTATGCTTTCTACCAAGGATCTAGAAAGAAACGAGGATGGCTGCTTTTTCACTTCTTGGTACAATGAAGCACAATCAGGCATGAAAGCAAAATTAAAGATTTCCAGTTTAGAAAGGAAAGAATAAAATTACCTTTATTCAAAGATGACATAATCCTTTGCATAGAAAATCTAAAGAGTCCATTTTTAAAATACTATCCATAAAAATATTAAGTTTATCGAGGTCACATGATAGAACAATGTAAAAAAATCAATTGTATTTGTACAAACAGTGAGTGATCAAGAAGCAAAATTAAAGAAATACTTCAATTCACAATAGTATCAACAGAATAAAAACTTAGAAAAAAATTTAACAAAATATGTGCAAGACTTCTGCACTTAAAACTACAGGACATAATCCAAATCAATTAAATAAGGTCCCAATATATAGAAAGCTATCATATGGTTGAATATTAAAGACTTAATATAATTAAGATGGCAATTATATCTAAATTGACATGTAGTTCAGTATAATCCTTACCAAATTCTCAGTTGTGTGTGCATGAGTTTTTTTTGTTTTGTTTTGTTTTGTTTTTTGGGGGGGAGTGTGGGGTGGGGAGATGTTGTTGGTTTTTTTTGGTAGAAATTAACAAACTAGTCTTAAAAGTCACATGCAAATGAAAAAGGAACTAGGGTAGCCAAATAATATTGAAAAACAAAAGCAAAGTTAGAGGACTTACATTTATCAATTTGAAAATATTATATAAAGTCATAGTAAACAAGACAACACAGTACTGGCATAATGAGAGGCATATATTGGTCAATTACATTGGTCAATGGAATTGAAGACCCAAAAATAAACCCTTTCTTTTATAATCAACAGATTTTCACCAAAGATATCAAAGAAATCTAATATGAAAGAAGTATACTTTTCACTAAATTTTTCTGGAACAATGTAATATTCACATGCAAAAAAGATTAAGACACTTACCTCATAGTATAAATAAAACCTTATTCAAAATTGTTCAAACACCTAAGCGTAAGAGCTAAAACCATTAAATTCTTAGAAAAGAATACACATGAGACAAATCTTCATAATCTTGGGTTTGGTGAAGCACAAACAATAAAATAAAAAGTTGATAAATTGGACTTGATCAAGTTGATAAATTGTATGTTTCAAAAGATATCCTCAAAAAAGTGAGAAGACAACCACAGAATGGAAGAAAATATTTGGAAGTCATATATCTGATAAGAGGCTTATATTCCTAATAGTAAATAAATACATGAATAAAAACACTCTTACAACTCAATAGTAAATGAAAAGAAGCCGAATTTTTACATGGGCAAAGGATTCGAATAAACATTCCTTCAAGTGGTCAATAAGCACATGAGAAGATGCTCAACATCATTAGGCATTAGAAAATGCAAATCAGAACAGCACACTTCACTTCACACCCACTAGAATAGTTAGAATCTAAAAGTCATATAATAAGAGTTGAAAAGAAGCTGGAAAATTTGAAGCCCATATACACTCCTGGTGAAATGCAAAATGGTGGAACTATTGAATACTTTGGAAAAGTTGGACAGCTTTTTTGAAAAGTTAAACATTGACTTTCATATGACCCAGCAATTCTACTGCTACGTATCTACCCAAGAAAAATGAATATATATATGTCTCCAAATTAAAACAAAACAAAAAAAAAATGTGCTGGGAACCAGCAGTTAGCGTAATGGCTATGTCGCTGGACTCCCACGTAGTCGACTGCGGTTCGCGTCCCGGACCCGGTGGCTTAGAACTCACGTGGGCGCGTGTGCGTGCATGCCCAAGATCCCGAGAGGAGAATGGAAGAGAAGGGATTGCGGCGTGACCATCCCCCCTGGGGGGTGATTTCCTGCTTTCTGTCTCTATGTCTCTCTCTACCTGTCTGGCGAGCGCACACGCCCTATAGCGAAAACCTCTCCAAAAAAAAATTGTGCTTATATACCAACTTTCACAGCCGCATTACCAATAATAAGCAAGAAGTGGGAGAGAACAGATGTTAACTGCACATTTTTTATGTGGATTAGTTAATCCTGCTGATAACGAATGTCATTTTTCTGTTTTACATTTGTCTCTGAGCAATTGAAATATTCAACATTTTGTAGCCTAGAAAGCAGACTTCCCTTTTATTGATTTTGCTATTCTTGCAAATGGCTGCTCTGCCCCATCCCTGCCTTTCTCCAGCCTCTGCATCTGCTACAATCCTTAAACAACTCATCTACCCATTGCTAGAAAATAGCAGCAGTAACATGTTCTGGGTCTGGCTTACAATAGTCATTTGACCATTTTCAAGGAATTAGACCGATTGATGTGTTTGCAAAATTATTTTCACTGAATATGTTTTCAAGGAAGTAGTATTTTGGTGAATTTCCTTTGGGCAATATGCTTTCAGTACATTGACTGAAAGCCAACAAACAACTCCCTAACCCTCTCCTGCGCTCTATCCCTCCCCAGCTTCATTCTCGGTTCACGTAAATGGCCTACTGACAGTCACTTGTTTTCAATGTTTGAGCCTCTCAGGAGGCTCCAAGACTTAAGACCTAAAACTTGTCAATTCAGAATTGTTGACTTAACAGTGGGTTATAACAAAGGTAGAAAGTGCAAACCAGGTAGTATGAGATATTATGTTGACTGCTCCTCCCTCTTTTATTCAATAGCCATGGAATCTTTTCTTAAGAATTACCCAGAAGTAAAAAATATAAAGGAGATAAAAGAAGATAACCTTACTAATGTGGTAGCCATGAAGCCCACCCATTCTGTGATGTCCCCATGTGCACACCCATGTAGCCTCTGAGTTCTTCAAGAGGTGACCTGGCATTCTACATACCACAAATGAAAAATCATTACTTTTATTCAATCACTTCTCATGGGTTAGAAAACTGACGCCCAGAAAGTCCCAGGGACTATTCAGTCAAGTTCAAATGGAAGAATTTTAAAAAATGCATATTAATTTTCCCCAAAATATATTAGTAATTATAGTTGAATCTTACTACTTGGAATAGAAATTTCCTACTACCCAAATGGCTCTTCCCAAAGTCATAATGAAAAGAACATGGACATGGATTTCTATACAAACAGGTATCAGTCAATTCCACTTCCGTTTCTCTTAGCTATGTAAATTTTGACTCTCTTAACCTATCTTAGCCTCAGTTTTCTCTTTTATTCAATTTTAATTCTCTTTCATTCATCTGTAACAAATGAATGAAAGTATTTGTGTTCCAGATTACTGTGATCTTCAAAGGAGCTACTACATAAAAATGCTTCAACATCTGCATCATAGCAGGTGTACAAATATGTTATTTCTTCTCCCTTCTCCTTGCTTCTTACCTTCTACTTTGTTATACACAGGACCGATGGGTGTGAGCATTGTATTTATATTTCAAACACAATCCTCCCACAAAGAGTCACCAATACTTGAAAAAGTATGTGACTACAAGTCCAAATAAAGTTTAACTTGATCAGTCAATTATAACCCACAGTGTAAGGAATACTACAGGGAGCAATTAAAAAAGAAGAAGAAGAAAGAAAGAGAAGAGAAGAGAAGAGAAGAGAAGAGAAGAGAAGAGAAGAGAAGAGAAGAGAAGAAAAAGAGGAAAGGAAAGGAAAGGAAAGGAAAGGAAAGGAAAGGAAAGGAAAGGAAGCTGGAAATAGTTAAAACTCATATAAATTTGCATCAGAAATATCACTTCCCTTTGACATTTCTCAGACATCTATCTGTTTGGCTCTTTATGTAGTCTTTTCCCAAAAATTCTACCAGAAATTTCCTACATGCTATAGGAACTATATGAACCAATCACTTTTCTAGATATTCCCAGACCCACTGCTCATAACATCACAGAATCTCTGGCGAAATAATGCTGGAAGTCTAGTGATTACTGTTTCCAGTTCCCCTAAGTGTTCCTGGAGAGCTAAACCATGTCCCAGAGAAAGGAAGACCTCAACAGGAAATTTGGAGCATGGAACTTTCAGGATTTACTTGGAATTCACATGAAAGACTCAGCTGGAGAAAGAAAGGAGAGGTAGAAAGAGAAATGTATGGATTAAAAATGTTGGGAAGCAAAAGAGAATAAAGAAAGTGTCTAAAATCTAGCTTACTCTGTATCCCTGAAACATAAGAGGTGATATGTCACATACTGGGAAGCAAATAAACTTGAAAGTGGAGACAGTCCAAGTCACTTGCCCATGCTCATCCCCATAGTTGCTTTTTGTAGGAAGACACTGAACTGAAAGCCTTATATACATTATTACCTTTGAATCTTTTTTTTTTTTTTTTTTTTTTTTTTTGGAGAGGTTTTTGCTATAGGGCGCGTGCACTCGCCAGACAGACAGAGAGAGACAGAGAGACAGAAAGCAGGAAATCACCCCCAGGGGGGAATGGCCACGCCGCAATCCCTTCTCCTCCATTCTCCTCTCGGGATCTTGGGCACGCACGCACACGCGCCCGGCATGAGTTTAAGCCACCGGGTCCGGGACTCGAACCGCGGTCGACTACGTGGGAGTCCAGCGACATAGCCATTACGCTAACTGCTGGTCCCTGAATCTTTGATCCCCACCTAAGACTTTCTTGTTTTCAATTTTTTGCTCTAGAGCATATGTGCTCACCAGAAAAAGAGAGAGAGAGAGAGAAAGTGAGAAAGCACTCCTCGGTTGGTATGGCCATGCCACAATCCCTTCTCTTCCATTCTCCTCTCAGGATTTTGGGCACACACACACACACACACACGGTATGTGTTTCAAGCGCACAGATATGGGACCCTGACTGCATGGTTGGCCCTGTGGGATCCAGCTGCATTAATTACCATGCCATCAGCTGGCCCACCACCAAAGACTGTTTTTGAAGAAGAATGAAATACTAAACTGAAACCAAAAAAAAATGAGAATTTTATTCCAGTGTTAAGATATACAATCTCCTCAATGAGATTACTCTGATTCACCTTTAAGTATCCCTACCTCTATTTAAAATCCACCAGAGGACCAGCAGATGGCATAATTGTTATGTCACTGGACTCCCATATGGTCAACCACAGTTCAAGTCCCAGACCTGGCAGCTTGAAACTCATGCCAGGTGCTGTATGTATGTGCCCAAAATCGTAAGAGGAAACTGGAAGAGAAGGGATTGTGACATGGCCATTCCCCAGAGAGAAAGGTGATTTCTCGCTTCTGTCTCCCTGGTGAGTGCACATACCCGATAGCAAAAACCTCTCTTAAAAAAATAAATAAATAAAACCCACCAGTGTGAGGCCAGCAGGCAGCATGGCAGTTAAGGCTTACTGGACTCTTATATGGCCAACTGCACTTTAAGTTCCGGACTCAGTGGCTTTTGGGCACATGTGCATGTGTACCCAAAAGGAGAGGAGGAGAATGGAGAAGAAGGGATTGTGGCATGGCCATCCTCCCCAGGAGTCGGAGGAATTTTTTAATTTCCCTCTCTATGTCTCTGTCTCTGTCTCTTGGGCAAGTACACACACCCTATGGGGAAAGCAAATCCATCAGTGGTTTACTATTTCTTTCTTTTTTTTTTTTTTTTGGAGAGGTTTTTGCTATAAGGCACGTATGCTCACCAGAGAGGCAGAGAGAGACAGAGAGACAGAAAGCGAGAAATCACCCCCCAGGGGAGATGGCCATGCCACAATCCCTTCTCCACCATTCTCCTCTCGGGATCTTGGGCACGCACACACACACGCCCGGCATGAGTTTTAAACCAATGGGTCTGGGGCGTGAACTGCGGTCAGCTACATTGGAGTCCAGCGACATAGCCATTACGCTAACTGCTGGTCCCACTATTTCTTTCTTTTTAAACTGGTAGCAATGTATTTCTTTTAACGGTAGATAAAATTATATATATTTATCATGTGCAACATAAATGACTATGGAGGATTTTAGAAAAATAAGCCAGGCACAGAAAGACAATAATCTCACTCATATGGATAATATTAGACAGTTGATCTCAGACATAGAAAGTAGAGTGGTGGCTATCAGGAGCTGGGGTGGTGGACAGGGTTGGGAAGATGTTAGTTACAGATACAAAATTTCAGTTAGGAGGAATAAGTTCAAGAGACCTACTCCACAGCACGGTGACTATAGTCAACAATATAGTATGTTCTTGCAAAATGCTAAGAGAGAGGTTATAAAGTATTCTCATCACAAAAAAAGTATAAAGTGTTATCACAAAAATGACACTAGGAGCAGTAATGCCTATGTGAATTTGCTAGATTAAGTCATCACACAATGCATATATGCTTTAAAACAATATGCAGTGCACATTTCACCATTTCTTTTAGACTATAAGCCAAATCCTTCACCAGGGCCAAAAAGCCCTGCTTACTTTCCTGCCTCATGTCTTTTCCAGTTCCTCCTTTAATACTGTGTGCTTCAAACATATTTAGTTTTGTTTTCCCTCCCTCTCCTATTTCCTCTTCCTCTCATGTATTCTCTCTCTCTTTCTCTCATTGGTCTCATTCTCTGCTCACTCTTCAACTTACTTAAGTCATGCTCACATTTTCAGACTTTCAGTAACATCTTTCTTGAACAGACTTCCTAACCACCCCAAGACTATATTAGACAATCCCACAATACTCTGAACTTTCCTGATTTGGGGCAAAGAGCATTGGAGTGCAGCATTTTACTTGCTCTGTCTCACATCTGATGCTAAACCCCATAAAAG
The DNA here is from genome assembly GCA_026018925.1 of Tupaia tana. Classification (NCBI taxonomy): domain Eukaryota; kingdom Metazoa; phylum Chordata; class Mammalia; order Scandentia; family Tupaiidae; genus Tupaia; species Tupaia tana. The sequence continues at coordinate 81,803,150 of JAKSZU010000008.1, forward strand.
CACAGGTATATTGTTTTGTTCATCCCTTGTCATATCTCAAGTGCATTCAAGGAAAGAAAAAAAAAAACAGAAGTAAGTAATTTAGGGAAAAAAGGTAATAAGAAAAGGAAAGGAGATAGGAAAGTAATTATAAAGAAGATAGGCTTCTTTGTAGCTGCAGTTTCTATTTTTCCTCCTTTATTAAAGTTTTAAAACCTGAAATTCTACTGATTGGGGCAATAAGTACGTGGCTCATGAACAACTGGAAAGAACATGGAAACATGAGCTGCAATTTTGATTCTGCCATCAATTCACTGTACGGCCTTGATTGCCAGACACTTGTTCTCTTTCATCTTAATTTTCTCCTTGGCAAAATGAGAATGTAAGACTAGTTTATGCTGAGATTACCTCTATCAATTACAATCCAATCTTGTATGGATCATGGGTCATACTCATTACAAATAGAGCTTGAGGAAAATATCAAACACTGTCACCCACCTCCCTCTCATGGACTCTTGAACCAGTGCATCATAGACTATCAGTTGGAAAACATTATTCCAGCCTTCTCAGAGTATTTTTTGGAAATTATTTTAGTCCACTATTGTGTTACTTACAGAAATACCTGAGACTGGGTGATTTATAAAGAATAGAGACTTATTTGATTCGTGATTCCAGTGGCTTGAAAGTCCAAAGGCAGGGAACCAGCAGTTAGCGTAATGGCTATGTCGCTGGACTCCCACGTAGTCGACCGTGGTTCGCGTCCCGAACCCAGTGGCTTAAAATTCACGCCGGGTGCGTGTGCGTGCATGCCCAAGATCCCGAGAGGAGAATGGAGGAGAAGGGATTGCGGTGTGAATCATCCCCCTGGGGGGTGATTTCTCGCTTTCTGTCTCTCTGTCTCTCTCTGTCTGTCTGGCGAACACACGCGTCCTATAGAGAAAATCTCTCCAAAAAAAAAAAAGGAAAATCCAAAGGCACAGGATTGGTATCAGGCCTGCTACATTACAACACAGCCAATAGAAGCAGAGAGGAATGGCAGACATGTGCAGAGAGAAACCTGTGGGCAGATATGATCCTTTTATAACAGCCACCTCTCACCAGAGCTAACCCCTTCTCATGAGAGTTAGAATTTACTAGGTCTCACAAGATAGCATTAATCTATTCATGAGGGTGATGCCTTCATGATCCAGTTGCCACCCAGGAGACCTCACTTCTTAAACTCCATTATACCGGGGACCAAATTCCAAAGCATAAACCTTTGGAGAACAGTCCATCATTCCCAACTATAGCAGAACAGGAAACCTCAAAGGACAATACTAAAGTGTCAGAGGCAGGATATGAGCTCTACTCCTTTCTCAGCGACATCAAAAATAAGCCCACAGGTGGTCCTAATAATCTGCGCCCCTATCTCCCAGGTCCTCAATCTAGTTCTACCTTGAAGAGGAACATATGGGCCTGACTTCTGCCCTTGCTTTCCTCTCTCAGTCACACACACACACACACACACACACACACACACACACCTTCCTTCACTACATCACACCACTTCATTTATTGCCCAGGCAAGTTGCTGATGAAATATTTCTCACCAAGTCATGCATAATTGGTTTAATGTCTCAGTCTCCCAAGAGCATTTGCATTTTAATAGAGGGCAATATTTTATTAGCATTAATGTTAATTATTAAGTAAAATAGCTTTCATTTTTATAGCCCTTTAGAGTTTACAAGGCACATTTACATATAACATCAAATTTATACTCACAAAGGTGAAGAGAAGAGCATGTTTTTATTAAAAGAAAAAGTTACCTTGAATTACATTTTCTTCCTGTAATGTGACTCTTTCCTTACTTGGACAAGGGAAGAAGATAAAATTGAGATATTAGATGCAAATAAAGAAAGATGCTAAGTTCTAAATGATCCATAAAATTAGTATAGATTATAAAGGAAATAATAGAAAATCATTATTTTGTTATTATTAACAAATAATTCTCATTGTAACAAAATTTTTAAATAAAATTTTACCTCAAAAAAGTTTTCCTGACATGAATCTTTTATTGGAAGAACAATCAGAAATTATTAAACAAGGATAGAGTTCCATTCATAATTCTATGGGGGGAAAAATGGACTTTCATTCAGTTTCTTAATATGTTCCTTTATTCTTTATTTTTCCTCTCTTATACATGGAGATTTATTGGGGAGAAAAACCTGGCAATCTTCTTCTTGTTGAAACTTAGTTCTCTGGATTCAATCACTAAAGGTTTTGGCCAGTAGTGAGGCTACCAGAGGGGAATTTTGAATGGCTATACCACAATTGTAAGCAATTCAGAAGCTGTAAATGAAAGATACTGGTCATGAGTCTAAATAAGATATAACTAGGGTCCAATCCAGGGTATCAAGCATGAGAAGCAGAATAGCAAGACGGAGAAAAGGTACAATGTGTGGAAGTAACATAAACGTACTTATCCATATCTCCAGTACTGATTGAGACGGCACTTCTACCATAATGAAACACTCCCAACCCCATCATTAACTCTGCCAAGCATTTAAGGCAAAAAAAAAAAAGATAAAAGAAAGAAAACTCGAAATGCATTTGGAATCCGTATATATACAAAACATCCAGTGTTCATTCAATAGTTACTAGGAAGAATAAGAAACAGAAATGAGACAAAAGATACTGAAAATAGAAACAAATACACAAATGACCCACTTAATGGATTTAATAGATATGGACCTGTTTAAATCTTCATTAATGTGTTCAAGAACATAGGTGACAGGATGTAGAATACTATTAGAGAATTGAAATGTTTAAGAAAAAAATCAAATTATTTTTTCTAGTCTTAGAACTAGAAAATACAACTAAATAATGCAAAATATAGGTACAATAGATTTAATACAGCTCATGGGGATAAAACAGTAACTGGAGGATGTATCAGTATGAAATATCTATATTGAAGCACAGAGGGGAAAAAATGTATTGAAAATCCAAAAAAAATTGAGAACATATTGAAAGATATCCCTCTGAGATCAATCAAAGCTATCCTTGATCAGCACTTCTACTAAACATTGTGCTGAAAGTCCTAAACCAGTGTAATAAAGCAAGAAAATGAAATGGATGACACACAGAACAGTATGATTACTCTGATACTATGATTATGTATATGGTGACTCTACAAAATTATAAAAACTGTTAAAATTAGGGGCCGGCAGGTGGCATGGTGGTTAAAGGCGCTGGATTCCCACATGGCCAACCGTGGTTCAAGTCCTGGACCTGGCGGCTGGCTCTTTCTCTCTCTCTCTCTGTCCCTCTCTGGTCAAATTGAAATAAACAAATGAATAAATAATAAATAAAGTTAAATAAAAATTTTAAAAAAACTGTTTGTTAAATTACTTAAAATCCCAAAACACCACTTTAAGAAATCATACATCTGTTAAGGAAACTGAAAAAAGGGAGAAAAGTTTTCTAGACTGAAAACTACAAAATACTATTTAGCAAAATTTTAAGAGACTTCAATGAGTGATAGACCATAATTGAAGGCTATCGCTAAGCCAGAATAACTCAATATGTAAAGATAATAATTTTTCCAAATTGACTTATTATATCATACAACCGCTATCAAAACCCCAGATTTGTTAGATATTAGCCAGCTAATTCTTCTTTTTAATTATGTTTAATCACTGCACATCTTTACAGCATACAAAATGGTTTTTTTCTCAGCTAATTCTAATAAACGTAGGAAATTTTTAAAAACTGAGAAAAGATAATCATAAAAGAATGGTTAAGAGATGTATATTACCATATATCAAAACTGATTATAGAGTATGTATTAAGTCAATACAAAGATAAACAAATAGGCCAATAAAATAAAAAAATAACATACAGAAATAGACTCATATATAGTCACTCAATTCATAAAAAATGTGACATCCCAATTCAATGGAGATTAGATTATCATGGTAAATCTGATTTCCTATTTTACAATAAATAAAATAAGTGAAAATAATAAAAGCAATAGAGATTGGGCCAGCAAGTGACATTGTGATTTGGTCATTGGATTCCCACATGGCTGACATGGTTCGAGTCCCAGACCTGGCGGCTTGCTTTCTCACTTTCCCTCTCTCTCTCTCTCTCTCTCTCTCTCTCTCTCTCTCTAGCTCTTTCTGATGTGTACATGTGCCCAACTGCAAAATAAAATAATAATAATGAATAAACTTAAATAAATAATTCTTTAAGAAAAAGAGCTTTTTCAAGATAACCTAGAAGAATATCTGGATACTCTGGGTAGATAAAAATTCCTCAAGCAAAAATATATGCAAAATAATAACCACATAGAAAAAGATCAACAAATTAAAATTTTAAATCTTTACATCAAAAGAAATCATAAAGAGTATGTAGAGGCAAGCTACAGTGTGCAAGAAGGTACCCCCAATTCATTTGCCTGGCAAATGACTCAACTCCAGATTATGCAAATAGCTCCTACAGTCAGTAAGACAAAAAGCAATAAGAAAAAAATGACTACAATATTAAACAGTACACACACACACACACACACACACACACAAAGCTATTCAAATGGGTGGCAATAAGAAAAAGTACTAAAACCCATTAGTCCACAGGATAATGTAAATTAAAATGACAATGTGATTACCCCTAAATACCCACTAGAAGTTCAAACATTCCTACCTTGCTTGACAGGTGGCTTGAAAAACATCCCAAGTGCATGGGCTTGGCCAAAATCCTGGCTGGATAGAGAAATGGAGGAAAAAGTACTACAGGGTTACTACACTCCATTGAGGAGTGTATTTTTTCCTCTCTCTCTCTCTCTCTTTCTCTACCTCTTTCTCTTTCTCTCTTTCTCTCTTTTTCTCCTTCACACACGTTCTCCAACAATAAAAAAGAGAAAGAAAATTTGTTACATAAGAATTCTACTTATAAGGACCAGCAGTTGGCGTAATGGCTCTGTCACTGGACTCCCATGTAATCGACTGCAGTTTGAGTCCTAGACCCTTTGGCTTAAACTCCTGCCAGGTGTGTGTGCATGCATGCCCAAGGTCCCAAGAGGAGAATGGAGGAGAAGGGATTATGGCGTGGCCATTACCCCTGGGGGTGATTATTTTTCACTTCCTGTCTCTGTCTCTCTGGCAAGCACATGCACCCTATAGCAAAAACCTCTCAAAAAAAAAGAACTCTACTTATAAAACAAATTTGTATTGTACTCCACAATCTTGTCAAGTATATTCTCAAGTTCCTGGGGTTATTTGATATGAAAAACACACTAGGCATGTGTGCATGCTTGCCTAAAATCCTGTCAGGAGAATGGAGGAGAAAGGAATGTGTCATGGCCACTCCTTTGGGGGAAGTGATTTCTCACTTTCCCTCTCTCTTTCTCCAGCAAGCATATGTGCCCTAAGGCAAAAATATTTAAAGGTTTTAAATTATTTTAATAATTTTTTTTGTAAATTCAAAAGAAGAAAATGCAGGAAACTCAGGAAATCATCTCTTTGCTCTTTAACTGATGAATCCTCAATTACAAATTGCTCAGTTCCTGAACAGTCACTGCATATTAGCAACCAGCAGACTCCTGCCCACACCTCTGGTACATAACAATCAGCAAATCTCCTTCCATGTCAAATCCTACTGCACCCTCCACCGCGATGGGCAGCCCTAACACAGCTGTTGGATGTCCCCAGTACATGCAGAGTATAGCAACCTCAGCAAGGACATGATACCAAATGCATGTCTGTTTTTGAATCCTAGCCCCCAACACTACACTTCGCAGCAGAACCTGGGATGGAAACAAGAAAATACTTTTTTTCAGTGGGGGTTGTAGAGAGTAGAGGAAGAGAGCTGGAAAGGAGAAGGAGAGTTAGGGGATGGGAAACCAACAAAATGTGGTTCTTTTTCAGGAAGCTGCTAGGCTGGATCTTTCAGAGCAGTTCACATTTTTTCAAGATGCGTTTTCTTTGAGGTGCCCCACTCCGGATACCCGGGTGCCCTCCTTTCAGCCCTGGCCCTTGCATCACCACCAGCCAGGGGAAGGAGCCTTGGCATGGCGGCGGTCACGGTTCTCTTGGATAAGACGTACTGTAATCTTCATAAACCTCAATGTTCAAGGTGCAGAGGGAGATTGGAGGAAACTTGTTTTTCCGTTGGTTTCTCTCTGACTACTGTGGCTAATCATTCCTAGAACAGGAAGCAGGAGAAATTTAGGTGGGAGACACTCTTCCGACAAGTCAGGTTTCCTCACCCTCCTAGGGTACAACTGATTAGGAAAAGCTTTAGGGTTACATAACGTCCTTCCTTTAGGGTGGTTTCTCATCAAAAGGTGAATGGGCTGCTCACCCCTGAGAAGCTCCCACCCTCAAGAAGCAGGGCAGGAATCTCTTGGCTGTGTTTCAGTATTGCTGCCTGCCATCTGCAATGTCCCAGTGAACCAGGAGGACAGGAAAATGGGATCCATTCATTCATTTAACAAGTCTTTATTGAGTTCCACCATTCTAGGTATTGAAATACATCAGTAAACAAAATGAAGAAGGCTATCCGGATGGTCTCATATTCTAGTGAGGGAAACAGAGTGAATAATAGCAAATAAGTAAATTACATTGTGTTAGAAGATGATAAGTGAAATCAAGAAAAACAGAGCAGGGATGGAGTACTAGGCAGTTGGGGAGGAGGAGGAAGAAGGTGGGTTGCAACTGTAAAAAGGGCACAAGTAGCCTCCTTGAAAAGATGCCATCTCAGCAAAGACTTGCAAGAGAGGAGAGTGTCTGTTATGCGACTCCACCAGAAACCTGGAGGGACAGCAAATGCCTGCAGCAGAAAGTATCTGTACAGCTGTCAGAGCACGAGCACAGTGAGCGAGCCGGAGCATGGTGGGAGATGCCATGTGTGATGGCGGATGGGGTGGGAGTAGAGACAGGACTCAGAGCAGGTGGGGCTCTGCAAGTGATCGCAAGCACTTCACTTTTCCAGTAAATGGAATGGTAATCTCTGCTGTTCTGCACAGAGAAACAATAGATTCAGACCATCCACTTTCATGGTGACTGTGTTGAGAGCAAACATAGAAAGATTCTTCAAATATTATTGACAACACTAATAATATTAACTGAAGACCAGCACCTTTAAGCTTCTGGGTCAAATCAAATGACCTCCAGATCCATCACCCTTTCTGGCCTAAGTGTGGAGGTATGCAAGGAGGACAACAGCCTATGTGCAACCACAATTTAAATCATTCAACTGACACATCAAGACCTGAGAAAGCAACTTTGAGTTTCTTTCCCTGCATAAGAAATGGCTATAGCCTAAGTCATTTCCCCTTCCCCTTCTTCAAACTTTCTTGTGACCAAAGAGACAGATTCCAAAACTGATTAGTTAGGTATAAACTATACCCTTAAAACATAGCAAAGTGGCTGACTCTACGGCCTAGCAGTTAAGGAAGCCCAATCCCACTTGGCCAACTGTGGCATAAATCCTGGCCCCAGCTGCTAGAAAAACATGCTGGGCACATGTGCTTGTATGTTCAAAATCCTAACAGGATATAGAAATGGAAGAGAAGAGAATGTGGTATAATAGCCATACCCCATTGGAAGTGTTTCTCCCTCTCTCTCTCTCTGTCTCTCTCTGGTAATTGACAAAAATCAGAAGAAAGCACAGCAAAGCTAAATGGCTACTCTGGAGCCTGGCCCATTAACTCAATGCCTATTCAGGAACTGAGCCAGTGTCGGAGCTGGGCACCCATGATGCTTTTTTGGAACACAACCTCTTTTTAAAAATAATGACACAGTAAGCACACTACTTTTTCACTGATACGGTAGGTTAGTGGAATTCTTTTAAGGCTATCAGTTTCTTTTGAGCAGGGCCCTTTACCTCTAATAAAGAGAAGAAGTTTGTTGCTCTGAAGGCAAAAAAACAGAGGGAGAGACACACTGAACAGACTCAGAAGACAACCACTGTTGTGGCTATGCCCTTCCCATCCCAACTCCGACAAGTAATAGCAAGAGGGTTAGGGTAGAGAGAATACATAGAAGTTAGCCCAATAAGAATCATTGACCTTTGAACCTTGGAGCAAAAAGTCACTTAAAAATTGTCTAGTCCTGATGTCAATCTGGGACCCACAGGCTCAATTCCAACTGGCAGATTCATTTTGTTTGAAATGTATGGTTTTTTGGGGTTTTTTTGTTTTGTTTTTGTTTTTTAATTTCATGAGGCTGATAACACCTTGTTTTACAAGTAAGGGTATTTCACACTACCTCCACCAACAAACAAAAAGTCCTTCTTGATGTTCTCGAAAAATACATCTGCATTCCAACATGGTATGAGATGAACAGTAGCTATCTCCATGGGTTGGATAGATGGCTGCCACTGCACCCCACTCATTATTTCTAATTTTAGACAATCTCACTTATTATAGCTGTAAAATTGTCAAGACTTCATCAGGTCTAAAACGCTCTCTACAAAATATTAAAAACCTAGGCCCAGATGAAGCAAGAGAGTACACTCTTCAGTCATAAGATCAGTCACCCCTAGAAATGCACAGACCTAAAAATAAAAACCTCACAGGAATTAAATTTCCATGGGCCAGTCAGTCCTTCCTCCTAATATAACCTGGTGGCCAAGTCTCCATAATACTCTGGGGTCAAGATCTTGGTTATGTTTCAGAATTATTTTTAATTTAATTTTTATTCTTGTTCACTCAGTGTCCCACGGTGAGCTGCATTTGACACCAAAGGCTTGAACAAGTAGCGTTAGGGGCCCAGAGCTTCAGCAGAGTTCAGATGGAAACCATAAAACCACCAAGTTCCAGATGAGTTCCACCAGAAGCTGGTGGAAACCTCCTGCCCGGTCTGGTTAATGGCACTTAAACACTGGACAAGAATCAACTGATGAGTCTGTTTGCCACCCTCCCTTCCTGGGACTGTTAGGAAGATCTGTCGTTAGGATCTGGACAAACCATTCTCTGTACTCTTTCCAGTCAGTCAATGCTGTCCTGTCATGTGTCCATTCCCACCCTCTTAAGTAAAGCTCCAGATCTTAGTCCATGACAGCTTGCCGCCTTTCCCAGGGGAAGTTCCAGCACTGAGCTTTGCTATAACAAAAGAAGAAAAGAGCTCCATGAATCAACGAGAAGGTAAGGGAGGGATTTAGAGAATCAGAATGATTTCCTCCTCATTCATGCACTCATTCATTCATTCAAATGACAAACTGATATGGAGCACCTCCTGGACTAAGTGTTTAGGAGATCTAAATGAAACGAATACACCAGCCTTGCTTTTAGGGAGCTCACAAAATCAAATCCTGATCACAAAATGTAACCCAAGTGCTTATTGAGGCACCTTTCTTGAGCCTCTATTTCCTCATTTGTAACAGAAGGACACCACTAACTTCTACATGATCTGGCTATGAAGAAAACAATGAGAGGGACCAGCAGTTAGTGTAATGGCTATGTCACTGAACTCGCATGTAACCGACCACGGTTCGAGTCCCAGACCCGGTGGCTTAAACTCACGCCGGGCGCGTGTGAGTACGTGCCCAAGATCCCGAGAGGAGAATGGAGAAGAAGGGATTGCGGCATGGCCATCCCCCCTGGGGGGGTAATTTCTCGCTTTCTATCTCTCTGTCTCTCTCTGTCTTTCTGGCAAGCACACATGCCCTATAGCAAAAAGCCTCTCAAAAAAAGAAAAGAAAAAATGAGAAAAAAAGGATGTTAACATTCTTTATGAACTACAAAACACAATTTTAGCACATGATTATCATGTCGTATTATATGTGCTGAAGAGTTTGAGCCATTGGGGAAAAGTCTTTAAAGTAAATAAATGTAGAAAAAGGAAAATATCTTCCTTACATCAAGAAACTAACAAAAACTGTGACTTAATGTGGGTGGAATAACAGAGAGCTAATGTAATAAAGTACCTTCCAACAAGGTATGTATTAATTTCACTAACTTTTACAGAAAACTGGCAGATATCAGCTTAAACAAATATAATCAACATCACCCTCAATGAGAAAAATTGACGTGCGCCTCCTGATATAACGCATGGCAAAAGACATAACACTTCTATGACATTTCAGCAGAAAATGTATACCATGAAACTAATCAGGAGAAGGCTTAGCTTGAGAAACGGTTTAGCAAATATCTCATGTGTACTTCCTAATATGTCATTATCATAAAAGAAAACTGTTCCAGGAAAAAGGAAATTCCGCTTTTGTTTTTTAACTATTTAAATTTTTATTTATCATTATTATTATTATTTGAAGAGGTTTTTGCTATAGGGAGCATGCACTCACCAGAAAGACAGAGAGAGAGAGACAGAGAGACAGAAAGCAAGAAATCACCCCCCAGGGGGGATGGCCACGCCAAAATCCCTTCTCCTCCATTCTCCTCTTGGGATCTTGGGCACACACGCACACGCGCCCAGCATGAGTTTAAGCCATCAGGACTGGGAGTTGAACCGTGGTCAACTACATGGGAGTCCAGCGACATAGTCATTATGCCATCTGCTGGTTCCAGTATTATTATTTCTTAATTTACACTTAATCACTGTACATCTTTACAGTGCACAACATGGTTTTTGCCAGCATGAATATAGTGCATATTAGTCAAGTCAAAGACATTACCATTTATATTATCATCAGCAGATAACTTTTCATTTTTGTGTCTATCAAATGTATGGTTTTTTCCTTGATCCCCTCCCTCCTACCCCCTAATGCCCCCAACACACTGTCTCTAGTATTTAGTTACCCTCCCTGCAATTATACTTTCCAATTGATAAAAGGAAATCTAAAAGACAAAATAAATTAAATGCATGATCTAGTAGTTATTTTTGCTAAATAGCAAAATTAGGATAATTGGTGAAATATAAATGAATTTTATAGATTAGATTCTAGTTTTATGTTAATGTTCTACTTTCTCTGATTAACAGTAGTGGTCAGGTAAGAAAATATTTTTATTTTCAGAAATACACATTTGAAGGAGTTAGGGTTAAAGAGCATCATGTCTATAACTTGTTCTCTAATGACTCAAAAAGTACATATTTATATTTATACTTTATATCTTATATTTATATGTAATGTATTTTCCATTTCAATGTAAATTATATGAAAATTTATGGCATATAAATGAAATTAAGCAAAATAGTAAATTATTAACATCAGGGGAATTCTTCCTACTATTCCCTCCATATATTTTATGTCCAAAATTTTGACAAAATAAAAAGTTAAAAACAAGAGCACAACGGGGGCTGATACCCTGAGCCTGCCCAGAACCAGCCCAAAGCATAACAGGCCTGGCTGCTCTTTCTGGAAACCCCAGATGCCAAATGTGTTTCACCCATTTTTCATCTCTGTCTTCAGGGCTTCCGATATTCATGACAAGATGGGAGATGATGCTAAATGGGCCCATTCCCTCGGTGATGGTTTCCCGTAACTACCCATTCACACAACAGAGCAGTGCCATTAGAACTAGTTATCATTGCCGAGCCAGCTGGGGTCTTTAAAATTTATCTCCTGGAACGTGCAATTCATGTCTTTCCTCCCATGACTGATGGGCGGCAGCAGGGTGAATCTACCACCCTGCGTCATGCCACCACGGATAGATCATGCAGAAACCAGGGGGCAGTACAGTCCCTACTGCTGTCTGCACCTTATCATGGCTGTCTATCGTGCTGAACTCTCCACTTGCCACTTGGGCCATGTGATCAACTATCTGTCCTGGCAAAACACCTGAAAAACCAACCTGGCCTGGCCCTTTTGCATTTTGAGAAGCCATGAAATGGCCAGTCCCAGGAACTGGGACACAACGTTCACGACATAACGTAATCCACCACACCCACAGAGACCCAAGGACTAAACTAGACAAAGCAGACAAAAATTTGTCCCCTGCCTTCATCGAGTGAAGACAATCCAGAGAAAGTGCAAGAGTGCCCCCATCTGCCCAGAACTGGAATTGTTCTATTGGGCCTTCACACCCTTAGAGGATTTGAAATCAAGTCTGCTTCCAGAGCACATAATTTTAAACACAATGCCACCGTCGCCCTTTAAACCAACACATAAGAGTTCAGCTTTATTACCGCATGTAATCCCTTCAACAATCTCAATAGCTAAGCAGACCATCAATCATCACACCTTCTGACAAGATTGGAACAGGTGCAGCAATGATAAAGTTACTTACCTGAGGTCAAAAAGACCCCTCGTAAAGCCTCATCGTTGAAACTCAGTGGCTGCAAAGAATGGTTCCTAAATTCTCCTGCACTCCTAACAGTATAGAAGAGGTTCTGTGACTCGGGGTCATCCTCAATGAAGCAAAGACTGAGGAAAATACTAAGTCAAAAATACAAACTGTTTTCCTGTTGGCATCCCTCCTGCCTAGCCCTCTCTTCCTGGTGTCCAATGAATCCATTGTTCCTCTCTCCCATCCCTGGGTCTTTTCATGCCAGCTATTGATACATTGGTTTAATATTTGTTAAATACATTCTATCCTCCAGCACTTGGCGTATAGTTTAGCACATTTTAGGTGCTCGTTACTACCTATTGAATGAACCAGTAAATGAATAAGCTAATAAATTATTGATACTATTAAACAGTTATATGCCTAACCCATGGGATATGATTGTCTCATGTTCATTAGCTCAAAAATATATGTCTCCAAATTTGACGTGGATGTTTCAAATATTAAAGCATGTATATGTTTTTGCCTCTGTAATGCATGTGTGTGTGTGTGTGTGTGTGTGTGTGTGTGTGTGTGTCCAAAAGGGAGGGAACATTAGAATAAGATAAAGACAAAGTAATTGCCATTATGTTAGCAGATCCCTAGGTATAAAACAGATGTCAGGCACCTGTGCTTAAAAACCCTGGCTGCACTCGGGGTAGTAGCCCCTTCCACACCTCAGCTGACAGCCCTTACTTTAAATTGCAAGCAGAATTATCTTTGAGGAGCAATTCTAACTCCTTTCTTCATCAGCATTTGGTGCATAGAAAAGGGCAGGCTTACAACTGGATCTATTTTCTGAATTTCCAAGGTTCTGGCTCCAAGTGAAACATCAGAGAGCTTGTGATCAAATAACCGATGTGATCAGATAACCTTTCATTACACAATAAAGGCCACCAGTGGCTGCTTCCACCTCCCCGTGCTGGAGGAAGGGGGTTTGTGGAACGCTGAACTTCTAAGGCTGGCTCAGAAAGCAGTTCAGGCCTCTGAGACACCCAGCTGCTTTTTCCACTTGCAGTTTATTTCTCAAAGCCCCCCCATTCTCCTATTTCCTCTTGTCTACAGTTCTCAGGCTGGACTGGAACATTTAGTGACTTCATTAGCTCACAAATAGGAGTCACAAGCCTCATTCTTTTTCCATCACTTACCTGCTATGTTATTTGGGCAAGTTCCTTTACTCCTCTGACCCTCAACATTCTCCTCTGCAAAATGGAAGTTACAACATTCAAAGGCTCATGTGAGTTGCACACGTGCAAGTGCAGAGTGCTAATCACTTGGAAGAGTTGATGAACCTGAAGTAGAAAAAGGCTGACATAGCACAAGGAGAGTGGGTTTCATGTAGAAGGCCATGTAGTTATTCCTCTTTCAAACCCCAGCTTACAGGCCATCCCCACAGCCCAGTGGTTAAGGGAGAAGGATTCCACATGGCTGACCACAGTTCAACGTCTAGTCCCTACAGCTTGAAAACACACTGGATGCACACACATGTGTAACCCAAATCCCAACAGGATGAAGAAGTGAAGAAGGGATTGTGGCAACTTCTACACTTCACTGCAGGGTGCTTTCTCCTTCTCTCTCTTGTCTTGCTCTCACTCTCTTGCTCTCTCTCTGTGTCTCTCTTTGACAAACATCCACACCCTCTGGCAATTAGAAGGAAAAGATAAACCGCTTATGCTGGTCATCTCCATGGAAAATGTCCCCAGGCACACACACAGGCCCACCTCCAGGCCTCCAGGCACTGAGTATGTGCATAGAGCACACGCGCTTGCCACTGTTTACCTAGACACAATCCCCCAGCCAGGTTGTGATGAGCTCAAAGTAAGGCCATTCTCCCAGATCAGTCCTTCACCACTCAGCGCCGATCATCCAGTAAGTCCTAACTGAAATCATTGAGGTGAAACTTTACTAACCAACATGAGAGGACCGTGCAGCCGCTAAAAGTTGGCTCAAGGAAAGATTTATTATGCCCTTTTTTTAAAAAAAGGATGACATCAAGCCTTAGAAGAGGTGACTCTCCTGAGAACAGACAGCTGAGGACATAGCACAGGCTGGACCTAGGGTGTGACGCAAGGCCAGTGCAGCTTGCACAGGGCACAGGAGGCCAGGTTTCCTCCCAGAGAATTGCCCAGTTACATTTGAATTTCAACTAAATAACAAGTAATTTTATAGCAAATGTATGTCCTATGCAATATTTAGGACAGATTCATACTAAAAATATGTCTGTTATTTATCTGAAACTTGAATTTAACTGGGTGTCCTATAATTTTTTTTTTTTTTTTTCTGAATGGGACAGCCCAACTCCCAGATTCCTAGATAGATTTAGTTTATCTGCCCCACTTAGTTGGCTGACCGCAGACCTCAGCAGGTGTGGAATGTGGGCCAGGTGGCGCTTTTTATGAAAACCAGAGGGACCAGGAAAGAACAGTGTGGCACAAAGTAGGGAGTTTGGATCCTTGAAGTCACAGGAGAGCTGCTTCAGTTACCTGAGGACAAGACCTTCAGAAGGGTGGGAAAGAACAGACTTTGTCAGAGCTAGAGCCCCATCAAGACGATGCCGCTACCAACTCGGAACTCCATAAAGTCCCAGTATCAGTATCACCAACTGCATAGGGCCATTGCAATGATCAATGAGACATTGAATATTCAGTGCTAAAGCCTGGCACTTGGCAAACTCCCCAAAGTAGCTTTTATTATTATCTTTATTTTGAGAGAATGAGAGGTAGCACATATTGCACATCCCCGAGATTATGGATGGATTGTCTCTCACAAATATTGTAGAAATTCCCAGTGATATTTACTATTACTTGCAGTTCACTAGAGTACAGAGAATTGTCACCTCCCCCAGGACTTGTGGATACTAAGTGATGGAAACAAGACTTGAAATCAGATCTGTTTGTGCCCCAAGTCTATCTGCACTGCACCAAGCTTCTTGGAAGGGTCTTTTGGAGTTTTCATCATTTTTTTTTAAATACCAGAGAGTCAATGTATTCACCAAAGTGACAGACAGATGGAGAAAGGGAAAAAGTGTCCCCCTATGGGGTATGGCCATACCACAATCCCTTCTGCTCCACTTCATTCTATCAGGATTTGGGGCATGCACGCCTATATACCCAGCACGTATTTCAAGCCTCAAAGGCCAAGGTTTAAATCATGATCAGCCATGTGGGACCCAGCTCCCTTAAACACAAGGCTATGGTGCCACCCTCAGAGTATTCACCTTCCGGTAATCCTTTTGGTGCAGACATCACTAAGACACTCAAGCCATTCCTGAATGACTTCAAGGCATTCCATTCTGAAACAGCCTCCTGCTCACTGCCTGAGGGAAGATGCAAAGGAGCAGGGGAAGACTGCCTCATGTTTCCTCTCTAGAATTCAGGGCAGGAGGACCGAGGCTGAAGTAAGGAAGCAGGACAGGGCCCTTTGCCTCGCTCCAGAGCTCCTAACTGACAAGCCCCTGGAAGCAAGGCTGCATTTCAGGCTCATGGCGGCCTCATGACCGCTCTAGGACCCACTCTTTGCTCCGTCTCTCTTAGCCCAGAGACCGGGTGGGCTGTGGAGATACAGAGGGTGGAGAAGTCCAAATGGAGCCCCCCCACCCCAGCCCCAATTCAGTTAAAGATTGCAGGAAGTGGTTTGTCCGTTTAGAAGTCGTCTCAGTTCTGGGGCCCTTCTGAGAAATGAACTTGCAGTTCTCTAAAGATAGATTGCGCAAAACAGGAGGGGGCAGCCCCCAAGGACCCTCCAACAGCAACTCTCCGAGGACTTCCAGAGAGCATTTCAAGAGCCACCAGCCTGCCCTGCCCCCCCCCCCCCAGCAGCTGCCACCCTGGATGGACCTAGTGAACGCCCACTTGTGCAAGGCTCAGGTTTCAAGTCCCCAGTCCCCAGCGAAAGGGGCAGAGGGGATAACATGAAAAACAGGGAGGGGAGTTGAGGAGTGTGGGGGTGGGGCTTTCAGCTGTTCATGTCATTTGTTTTCCATGGGATCTTAACTGTAATTTCAAACTGCATCTGGGTTTTCTGAAACTATGTGATTTGACAGGAGGTTCACAGAGAGTTTAGGCCTCTCTCCAAACTTTCGTTCTTCATGCCTAGGAAAACAGGTGGCAGAATCTAGGAGGGCGAAGGGATATGAAGAAGCGGAGACTGCAGTCCGCTGATGCACAAACAAGTAACTAAGGAAATAAGCTATTGGCTTGGCCAGTATGGTGGGTGGGGGTACAGAGGTGATTCCACTCAGAAGTTAAAACCTTCCGGCAATCAGACAGGGCTAGTCTTGAGAAGAACAGTTATGCACCATGTGCTTTCACTCTGGAAGATGAGTTTTTAAGCTACTGGATTTTGAGGCAGCCCTACCAAGAAGGGTTAAAATAGACTTGAAGCTTATATGAGCTGTCAGCCCACATCCCCCATTACCACTCTGATCAGAATCACTCCTTCACGTAAGCAGCCCTCAATGCTGATTTCAGTTTGTTTGCAGGTCTTCTCTCCTGAGCATGGGGCTACAGAAGAGACTAAGACACAGTGGGCTTGGGGTCTAGAGAGAGAGGAAAAGAAAGGTAGACAGAAGACCCTCTGATTCCATATAACAGTATGAGTACTGCAAAGCACAGGTTTGCAGTGGGGAGAGTGGGCACCTCCCTGGAGGGGCAAGGAAACTGGATAGAGATCATCCAGAGAGCCTCCTGGAGGAGACGGCAGCTAAGCTGGGCTCTGAAAGATGAACTCAGCAGGCACACAGGAGATCAAGGCCAGTTCTGTCATGAGCAAATAGCACATGCGTAGAGACATGAACAGACTGTCCTGTAGTTGTCCAGGAGGAAAGGATGTAATCCCAGTGGGGTCAAAGTTTCCTCAAGCATTTGACCATGAGATCACAGGGGACATAGATCTGCTCTGAACTCCACTGATCCTACAGTGGGCTTCAAGCCATCTTGGAACCCAAGAAAAGTCAGTGCAATGGGACCTGGAATTGCACATTCAAAATCCCCCAGCTACATGGGACTCAGACACCATCATGTCACCCCCTAAGGCCCCGCCTACCATGATAGACTTGTCAGCTGGAAGTCTCTGCCATGCCCATCCTGAATTCTGACCCCAATCATCACTGGAGCCTCAGGACAAACTGCACAGGCCTGCAACTTCTCAGTGCTCTGATGTTTGCTTTCCTCTCCAGACAGTCAGTGTGTCTTCTGTTCTCATCCAATCGCTGTTTGCACTATCAAGTATAGATAACCTGTACCCTGCAGGAGCTCACTGTTCTACTCCTCACATTTTTCCATGTTTCCCCAGGAACTTATTTCCCTTTAACCTGAACCTTTCCATGGAGGGCTCATGCCACCTCCACCCTCCTGAACTTACACCTGACTAGGGAACTGACTTGCCTCATCCTCTGTGATCTTCAAGAAGGGAAGCTGCCCATTCTCCATGCCCACATGCCCAAGGTAGAGGTGGAGGCAGAGGAGTCACGAGCAGCACTCTTTGCACCTCCCCATGCCTGCAACTTCGCCATATCCCATTCCAAGTTCAACGCACAAGCACCTTCTTTGCTCTGTATTTGGGGTGACCGAGAGAAAACCCCAAAGTCGTGAAGCAATGCCACGTGTCCATTGCTCAGCCGCAACCCCACCTTCAACCTGTGAGGATCTAGGGCCCTGGTCAAATCTTTTATTCCCATTTGTTCAGCAGCCTCTGCCATCAACTTTCAAGAACTTTCATCTTTCCTGTCTTATTTCTGTCACCCCACCCTCATCTAAAAATGTGTACTCAAATTCCTACCCACCCTTTCCCCAAATTAACTATTTCTGTATTTTCTCTCCCACCTCATCCCCATACCTAAAGATGTATCAACTTTCTATTGCTCCTGTGACAACTCCAAACCTAGTGGTGTAAAACTATACAGATTGATTCTCCTATGGAGCTGGAGGTCAGAATTCCAAAATAAGTCCTCCAGGGCTAACAGTCAGTGTTGACACAGCTGGTAACTTCAGGAACATCCAGGAGAGTTGCCTCTTCTGGCTTCTGATGGCTGCGTAATTCTGACCTCTGCTTCAGTGACCATGTTGCCTTCTCTTCTGTGATCAAATCTCCCTCTCCCTCCCCCTTATAAGGACACTTGTGTTTTTTTTTTCTAAAGGTCCATTCAGATAATCCAGAATGACTTCACCTTTTAAGGACTCTTCATTTAATCACATCTGCAGGGGCCCTTTTGTCATCTAAGGTAACATCTACAGGTCCCAGAATCAGAATGTCCCCACCTTTGAGAGGCCATTATTCAGCCAAGACCAGAAGATGAAGTGTGGTCCCTCATCTTCATGGCCACCCTGGCTCTTGTTCTCAAGATCTCTGTGTTCCCTTCTTGCCTCTTCAGTCAGTCTTCATTACCTAAGTAGGCTCTCTCCCATGAACCCATATACATGATTGATGTCTCCAATATTGAAATGTAAATGGATCCAACATTTCGCTTCAATCACTAACCCCATTCCTCTCTACTTTTCTTTAAAATGTTCCAGAAAGAGGGCTCCTCACTGACTACCCTCACTTCTCATCTCCCACTCGCTAGCCGGGCCACTCCAATCTCTCTTCCCTCTCAACACTTCAGTGGAAATGCTCTTACAAAAGTCTTTATGACATTGCCAAAACAACGAACCTTTTCAGTTCTATTCTAACTGAACTCTCTGCTACATTGTACTATGGCCTTCTCACTAATTCTTTTAAACTCTTTCCCTCGCATCTCCTTACATTCTACTAATCATATCTTTTTATTATTATTTATGGGCTCCTTCTCCTTTTTCTGCTTTTTTAATTTCCAGAGGGCACATGCACTTGCCCAAAAGAGAGACTGAGAGAAAGAGAAAGGGAGAGGGAGAAAGCACCCCCCTCCCCCACCCAGAGGCTATACATTCTTCCATCCCTTCTCCTCCATTGCTCTATCCTGTCAGGATTTGGGGCATGCACACCCATGAGCACAGCATGTTTTCCAAGCTGCCAAGGCCAGGATTTAAACCACAGCCAGCCATGTGGGATCTGACTTACCTTAACCCTAGGCAATGAGGCCATTTCCTATTTCCACTTTTTTTTTTTTTTTTTTTTTGAGAGGTTTTCGCTATAGGGCGCGTGTACTCACCAGACAGACAGAGACAGAGAAACAGAAAGTGAGAAACCACCCCCCAGGGGGGATGGCCACGCCGCAATCCCTTCTCCTCCATTCTCCTCTCAGGATCTTGGGCACGCACGCACACGCGCCCGGCATGAGTTTTAAGCCACTGGGTCGGGGACTCGAACCGCAGTCAACTACGTGGGAGTCCAGCGACATAGCCATTACACTAACTGCTGGTCCCCCTATTTCCACTTTTTTAATAATAGAATTAGATATACTTTCTTTCTCTCTATGGACACTGTGTTTGGGTAATATAACCTACTTTTCTAAATAATCATCATCATGCTGATGTCTCTTAAGTCTTCGTTGTTATCTCCAACGTCCCCTAAGTCCTATATTCGATTGTTCACTTGATACCTTCTGCTTGATATAGCATAGACTCCTTGGGATATTAAAACTTGTCCATCATCCTGTGTTTCTAGTCTCCGACAAAGTCATCATCATCTGCCCAGTTATTACTCACTTCTTCTCAATCAGCCAAACCTTAATGATTTCTTCTTCTTCTGTGTTTGTTCCCTTTCATCGACTGACCTACTGACCTAGTTTAAACATCTACAAAAGCCCCATAGCTGGTGTCACCTCACTCTACTCACCTGTGCCCACTGTGGACCCATCTTCCCCACAGCCATCAGAGCTGTTGGTCTATTTGATCTCTCTCCTGCAAACATTTTTATTGTTTTTATTTTGATTCAAAATAAAACTAGAATAAGTGCTCTTTATACTGAAATTCGAGCCCTCTCTGACTGCACCCCTACCTCTCTCCTGTTTCATAACTGCTCCTTAGAATTTGTTAACACCAAGCTTCTTTTAATTCCCACAAATGTCACGATGTTTCTTACCTTTCACCATTGCTTATGCTATTTTTTTCTCACTTCTTTGATGGCAAACTCACACCCAACCTTTACAGCTGGGCTCAGATATCACCTCTTCTGGGTAGCCATCTGTAAATCCCCAGGCCTTCTTTGAACTTGTATAGTATGCTGTATATTTCTCTACTAACATTTAACACACTACTGAACTGAGAAAACAGAAGCATTTAGATGAGAAGTCCACACAGTCCCTCCTCCCTCTAGTTTCTATGCTTTTTTTCTCTTTCCCTGGCAGCAAAATGTAAAACAGCAGTCTATTTGACCTCATTGTTTCAAATACTTTAATCAAGAGCTGCTCTCTAGCACATTCAGAATAAAGCCAGGAAAAATATTCCTTGCACTGTAGTAGAAGACTTCCTGGTCAAATCGGTCTCCTGAAATGCTATACTCCTGTATTTTCTGTACTCCAGGATTTTGTCCACTTCTGTTTAGCCTTCTTACAAGTCTTCTTTATCACCACAAACTTTAGTTTTTTCTATTTTTTTTTTCTACTAACAGCTTTATTTAGATATATTGGGTCATCAGAAAAGTCATGACATATTTTTTCCATGGTTTTTTTTTTTTTTTTTTTTGAGAGGTTTTTCGCTATAGGGCGCGTGTGCTCGCCCGACAGACAGAGAGAGACAGAGAGACAGAAAGCGAGAAATCACCCCCCAGGGGGGATGGTCACGCCACAATCCCTTCTCCTCCATCCTCCTCTCGGGATCTTGGGCACGCACGCACACGCGCCCGGTGTGAGTTGTAAGCCACCGGGTCCGAGACGCGAACCGCGGTCGACTACGTGGGAGTCCAGCGACATAGCCATTACGCTAACTGCTGGTCCCTCCATGGTTTTTATGCAAAAATACATCAGGACTTTTCCAGGGACCCAATAACTCACTTATTGTGTAGTTTGCTTACTTAAAATGTAAAACTCAAATTTTTTTTATATTTACAGAAATGTGCAACAATCACCACAGTCAATTTTAGAATATTTTTATCAACTCAAAGGAAAGCACAAGCTGTGTAGCTATCACCCTCTTGTGACTTCATTTCCCCCAGCTCTAAACATCCACTATCATTTCTGTCTCTATAGAGGTGCCAATTCTGAACATACAATATAAATATAATCATAAAATATGTGGTCTTTTGTGACTTGCTTCATTCCCTTAGCATAACATTTGCAAGTTTCATCTGTGTTGTAGCATATATTAGTATTTCATTCCTTTTTTATAGTTAAATAATATCCTATTGTATGGATATACCATTTTTTGTTTATCCATTCATCAGTTGATATCACTAGGAATATTTCTTCTTTTTGGCTATTATAAATAATGCTACTATAAATATTTGTTTACAAGTTTTTGTGTGAGCAGTATGTTTGCATATCTCTTGGGTATATAGCTAGGAATTTCTGGGTCATATAGTGATCTATATTTAACCATATAAGGAATTGCCAGACTGTTCTCCAAAGTGACTGCACCATTTTTTTGACATTACCACCAGCAGTATATAAAGGTGCCAATTTCTCCATGTTCTCATCAACACTTTGTAATTATTTTTCCTTTTTTTTAATTTTCATCATTTCAGTGGGTATAACTTGGTATCTCATTGTGATTTTGATTTGGATCTTCCTTATGACTAATGATATCAAATGTCTTTTCAAATGTTTATGGGGCTATTGTATATCTTATTTTGAGAAATGGTTATTCACATCCTTTGCCCATTTTTAATAGAATTATTTGTCTTTCTTTTCATTATTAAGTTGTAATAGTTCATCAAATAGATACAAGTTATTTCTTAAATTCATGACTTGCAAATATTTTGTTCCATTCTGTGGTTTGTCTTTGCACTTTTTTGATAGTGCCCTTTAAAGCATAGCAATTCTTTATTTTGATGGAGATCCATTTATCTAATTTGTTGTTGTTGTTGTTGTCGCTCACGCTTTTGGTGTCTTAAGAACTTACTGTCAAATCTGAGGTCAAGTAGATTTAGTTGTATATTTTTTTCTATGAGTTTTATATTTTTAGCTCTTATATTTGGTCTTTCGTCCACTTTGAGTAAATTTTTGTATATGATATAAGAGTTCAATTTCACTCCTTTGAGTGTGGATATCTAGTTTTCCTATTAGTTTTTCCCATATTGAATAATTTGTGAAACTTTGTTGAAAAATCTTTGATCATATGCATGAGTTTATTACTGGACTCACAATTTTATTCCATTGATCTATATGTGTGTACTTACACCAGTACATTTTCTTTATAACAATTGTTTAGCAATAAGTTTTGAAATTAGTAAATGTGAATCTTTTAACTTTGTTTTTGTTTTAAGATTGTTTTCATAATGCAAGATTCCTTAAAATTTTGTGTAATTTTGGATCAGCTTGTCAGTTTTTACAAAGACACCAACTAGGATTCTGCTAGAAATTGTATTGACTTTCTAGGATCAATTTGGAGATTATTTCCATATTAACATTACTAAGTCTTACAGTCCATGACATAGTATGTTTTTCATTTATTTATATTTTCTTTCATTTCTTTCAAATAAATTTGCAGTTCTCAGAGTATAACTTTCACACATATTTTGTTATATTTATTCTTAAATACTTAAATTTTTATTTTTAACTTTTGAAAATTCTTTTCTCTTTTCTATTTTTTTTATCATTTTTGATACTATTGCAGACAAAATTGTATTCTTTTTGGGGGTGTGGCTATAGGGCATGTGCACTTCCCAGAGAGAGACAGAGAGCCGGAAAGTGAGAAATCATCACCCTCCCCCAGGAGATATGGCTACACCACAGTTCCTTCTCTTCAATTCTTCTCCTGGAATTTTGGGCATGCACACACACATGCCCGGAATGATTTTTAAGCCACTGAGTCCAGAACTTGAACTGTGATCAGCCATGTGATAGTCCAGCACCTTTACCACCATGCACTTGCTACCCCCCATGAAATTGTTTTCTTAATTTCAATTTCAAATTGTTTGTTACAAGTGTTTTAAAATACAATTTTTTTTGTATCTGTATATTGTATCCTTCAACCTTCTAGAACTCATTTATTGGTTCTATAGACTCTAGTAGATTCCTTAAGATTATATTTATACAAGATTATGTCTTTGAAAATAAAGAAAGTTTACATTCTCTTTTCCTACCTGAATGTCTTTTATTTCTTTTTCTTGCCCAATTGTTATGGTTAGAACCTGTAGTACAATTTTGCAAAAGCAGATATCATTTTGATGTTCTTCATCTTAAAGGTCTTCATCTTCTACCATTAAATACAGTGTTAGTTGTGGGATTCTTTTTATAGGTGCTCTCTTTATCAAGTTGAGGAGGTATTCTTTTATTCCCACTTTGTCCAATATTTTTATTGTGAAAGGGTATTGAACTTTTTCACATGTTTCTTCTGGATCCACTGTAACAGTCTATGGCTTTTATTTTGCATTCTACTGATACAGTATATGACATTAATTTGTTTCTGTATCTTAAGCCAACTTTCTTTCTTGGGATATATCTCACTTGGTCATGGTGAATAATTCTATTTAAATGTTTTCTAAAATGCCTAATGAGTACCTTGATAATTTTTGCATTCACATTTATAGGAGTTGATGATCTATTATTTTACTTTCTTATGATATCCTTGTCTGGTTTCGTTATTATTAAGTTAATACTGTCCTCATAGAATCACTTAATGAGTGTTTGTTCTTATTCTAGTTTTTGGAAGAATCTATAAAGAATTGTTACTAATTCTTCTTTAAATATTCAGTAAAACTCACCAAACAGATGGCCAAAGCCACCTTCACTAAAATTGTCTGGACCTAAGTTTTTCCTTGCCTTTTTTTTTTAATAACTTATTGAGGTGAAATTCACATAATATAAAATAATCTTAATTTCATAAAGACAAATAAACTCCATGACATTTAGAACATTCATAATGTCATGCATCTGGTTCCAAAATATTTCTGTCATTTGAAAGCAGAATCCTTTACCCAATAAATATCAATAGTTTCTCCTTATTACTTCCTTCTTCTAGCCCCTGGCAACCACTAATCTGTCCTCTGTCTCTATGAATGTTTCTATTATAGATATTGTATGTACATGGAATCATGTAATATATGACACTTCACATTTATAATATTTCACTGAACATAAGGTTTTCAAGGTTCGTCTATGTTGGAGTATATATCAGAACTTCATTACTTTTTGTAGCTGAATAGTATTCTATTATTCATATACAACACAAATTGTTTATCAATTCTTCTGTTGATTGATATTTGGGCTATTTCTACCTTTTGGCTATTTTGAATAATGCTGCTATAAACATACATGTACTTGGCTGAGTACCTGTTTTCTTCTTTTTTTTTCTTAAGAGAAATTTTTACTCTAGGGAGCCTACATTCACTGGAGAGACAGAGAGACAGAAAGCAAGAAATCCCCCTCCAGGGGTGATGGCCACACTGGAATCTCTTCTCCTCTATTCTCTTGGGATTTGGAGTATGCATGCACACACACCCAATGTGAGTTTTAAGCCACCAGGCTCGGATTCAAACCACACTCGACTTCATGGGAGTCCAGCAACATAACTGTTACACCACCTGCTGGTCTCCATCAAGTCAACTTTAACTCTTCGCTTTCTTTGGTATTTCACATTTATTCTATGGAAATCATGAAGTTCCACCATAAAAGTAAGTCTAGAATTGGCCACTTCTGAACACCTGCATTCTTAGCATGCTGGTTGAAACCATTATCTCCACTCAGATTATTTCAATAACTTTCTATTTAACAGCATAGTCTTTCTGTTTCTACTCTTGCTCTTCTCCTATTCATTTCCCACGAAGCAGCCAAAGAACTTCTATTATAAAATAAGTTCATTCAGTTCCCTTCTTTGCTGAGGATCCTCCAACAGTTTCCCATCACATTTAAGGTAAATGGAAGTCTTTTTAAGGTTCATAAGCTCTACTCAATTTGATGTCCATCTGCTGTAACTCTCAGATTTTACCTACTTTTACTCTCACACTCTGCCCCTTATCTGCTGACCTCCTTACTATTTCTAGAATACAGCGTGCATCCTGCCACTCACGGATCTGCCCTTGCTGTTTCCTCTTTTTGACATGTTCCTCGCTCCTTCTACCTCATCACCTTTAAATTTTCACACAAAAAATGTTCTCCCATTAGGCCTTACTTGGATGCCTTATCTAACATTTTAAAGCCAACAGGAAACCTCAGGGTGTCAATAGTGAAAAGGAAACTCTATGTCTGAGTATTGAAACATGTAAAACTGGGAAGCAAAGAGGAGTATCAGAACAGCTTTGTCACTCGGCTCTCCAACATTTTTGTTATTGGCAAAGGTAACAAGCCATGGATTTCTCTTCTCTGGGGAAAAGGTGTCCGCCTCACCATTGCTGAAGAGAGAGACAAGAGACTGGCAGCCAAACAGAGCAGTGGATGGAATGGTCTCTAGATTTTATGTTGGAGAGGTCTTCATACTTAATTAAAGGTGATATAGCATAATGAAAATTTAAAAAAGAAAACAGGACAACAGTCCACAGAAGCAAGAAAATGCTATTGGACATCTTTTGTCTGTGCAGTTTGTGTGTGATCCAATGAGGCAGGGAATTGATAGGCTTATTGAGGAAACTTAAGCACCCAAGGGTGATTTGGGTAGAAGACATTGTACCTATAAAATACCATGATTGGTTTGCTCTCAGACCTGGCTTTGCTACTTGTCACATACGTGGTCTTGCATATCTTTTACTCTTTCTGAACCTTAGTTTACTTATTTGCAATATGACAAAAGAAACCCCTGCCATGTGCATCTCATATTTTTGTTTGTTTTGTGTAGCACAATATAAAGCCACTATGCAAAGTAAAAAGCATCATTTAGATGCCCCGTAGGAGCTCTGAGACAAGTAAACTTAATTCAACTCTTCCTGCCCCAACCTCCAATATTTAAGTATATAGCAACCCAGCCTCTTCCTTATGATTTTCCCAAATCTCCCTTCCTTCTTTCATATTTGCCATACCAGTTATATGCTCTGCTAATTTCCAAGATCAAAAGAATCTATTGAAGCCAAGTGCCTGAAGGTTTTAGAAACCACTAATGATTCAGGATTTCATAGCAAAGAAATATCATGTCTCATGTCACAGCACTCTGCCATTTTGTCAGGTCTGTGCCTTGTGATGTCCTCTTTCAAAGCCTATTTTCCCAAGAGATGGCTTTTTTCACCTTGCATGGCCTCCTGAGAAGTGTACCTGGTTACCCCAGTCCTACTGCTTCCCTCTTGGATTACTGGGATGCAACATTTCTTCCCCCCCCCCCTTGCAGTCATAATATCACAGTTCCACAACTGACATAAAAGGGAAAGAGAGGCTGTGGGTTTTCTCTAAGAGTATAGATGTGAAAGCACAAATTCCATCAGAGTTTAGAGCATATTGGTAAAAGAAAATACATCATTACACACATATCAAATACACAACATGCACACATGCAATAGATCTTTTATATTTTTATAGAATATAACTTTAAGAAATGATAGGGCCAGCTCTATAACCTAGTGGTTAAGGGAACTAGATCCCACATGGTCGACCATGGTTTAAATCTCGGCCCTGGCAGCTTGAACTACAGGCTGGACACACATGCATGTGTGTTCCAAATCTCAACAGGATGAAGAAATAGAGAAGAAGGAATTGTGGCATGACCACATCCCGTTGCTAGGTGCTTTCTCCTTCTCTCTCTATTTCTCTGCGTCTTTGTATCTCTCTGATGAGCCACACACCTTCCAGCAAAAACAGCAAAAAAGAAATGGTGTACTGGGTCCATTTGGTGGTGTCACAGTAGCACAGTGCTCTGCACTCTGGAAGACTGATTCACATGGGAAGGTTCTGGGTTCACTTCCAGAGACCTATGTGCACATACTGGGTGTGTACACCCATGATCTGGGGCTGACTGCAGCTGGGGATGGATTGCAGCTTCAGGAACTTGTTGGAGGTTCTTTTTCTCTCTCTTTGCTCAAGGAAGAAAAAAAATAAATGAACTTAAAAAAATAAAAGTGGTGTACCATATCCAAAAATGTTGGATGCACAGGTACTTGACATATAATCAGGCCCTTTGTTTGTAAGTGACATTTAACTACAAGTCATTGCATTGAGGGCTAGTCATTCATTTTATGATAATCGGTTTATATTTTATAATCTTATTATAGTAAAACCTCAACAAATTTTCAACAACTGTTTTCAAAAGCAACCCCATTTAAAAGCACCGAAAGATTTGTAAAACATGCAGTTCGTGTGTTCATGACATTTTGTGCATAACAGGTCTTGACTAATTTGCTGTTACAAAACCAGGAATATTCTTTAGTGCAGCTGATGCCACTATCTGCTCAGCAGCATCATTTCTCATTTCTACCTCTGGATCATCAATATCCTGCATCCCACTAGGAGCTTTTCAAAATCATTTAATCTCCATAGTCTCTGTACCTCTCATGTTAGTATTGTCAGGGTCTTGGCTCTGGGACCCATCCCGTCTCAGCCAGCTCTAGATAATGGGCATGTGTGTGCCTGGAATATCCAGGGACATCTCAGGACATGAACACAGAACCTTCCCATGTAAATTGTCTTTGCAGAGAAGGAGCTCTCTGGTCATCAGAATCATAAGGACTTCAGGTTGATGAGGCAGAGGAAAAGCAACAGGGCAGCTCTTCAGGCTTCGTC
Source organism: Tupaia tana (assembly GCA_026018925.1). NCBI lineage: Eukaryota > Metazoa > Chordata > Mammalia > Scandentia > Tupaiidae > Tupaia > Tupaia tana. Next base: position 81,831,040 of record JAKSZU010000008.1, read on the forward strand.
TGGAGGGGACATCCATCACTTCTACTCACATTTCATTGATGGAAACAAATAACATGGCCCCTCTTGACCTCAAAGGTGGGCTAGGAAGTGAAATCCTACCTAATGATTGCAGAAGGCAGCAATTCAGAATATGTGTGCACAGTCTTAGTGGCTAACATACTAGTGAAGGCTACCATATCAAATGAAGCTTCATTCATTTGTAAAGTTTCAGAAAGGTAGACTCAATTCAATATCCCCACATCGCTCCCCTCACCAGCCTTCCTGAATCCCTTTAACCTACTCCACATTACTTTACACAACTTGGAATTCTGCATAATTTATTTATTTGTCCTCTTCTCTCCTTACACCACTTAAATATATGTTCAAGAAGAGAAAGGCAGGGACTTTGTCCATTCCATTCACTGATAATACGCCAAGTACTTAGAACAAGGCTTGGCACATAGCAGACACTCCATAAATTTTACTGAACTCATGATTGAATAATTTCTAAGTATTTTAAAGATTCCTTCCAACTTTTAGTGATCCATCTTTCTTAATGTTTTCTACTCCCATTACTCTCCTCCAAAGAGTAGGAGGTGTTAAAAAAAAATAGCCAGAAACTTTGGAATATTCCTGGAGCCACAGATTTCACCCTCAGGTGAATGTTTCCTGGGCACAAGAGACCTGAAAACATTGGGCTCTTGATAATTGACATAAACAGCTTTGGTCCCTTTTCATGGGAGTCTGTAACTCCTAGTAGATCCTTAAAGTACATCTTAGAGAAGGCCACTAGAGCCCAGGCTCCAGTATCCAGAAGTAATGAATCAGTTGGACATAAGCATCTCTGACTCTTTTCACACTTCACAGAGACATTGAAAGAGAGAGAGAAGATGTCTTACTGTTCACCAGGACAAGAACAGACACCAGGAATTGGCAACAAGCACTATAAGACTGGCATCTTCTAAGCAGAGGATAAATAAGTGCTTCTTGTCTGAAGAGATCCCCAGGCCTGAACCTCTTCACACTCACTCCTTATAACCCCTAAAACTGTAACCACTAAGAGTCAATTACAGGTGTGCAAACCACTGGACAATTACAGAACAGTGGAAGAATGACCCATTAGATGATATAGAGTGCTTGGGGACAGAGGAGAAAGGCTGTGAAGGAGATGCTTTACCTTTTTAAGTGATTTTTGCCTCTCCTGTCTGAGATAATCCATCTATAGAACAGGAAAATATGGCTTCTTTTTGTTCATGTAAAAGCATTTGTAAGTTTCAATTCCCCACTTCCTTGTAAGAATGACATTACATGGTCTAAGGTGATGCGGATGCAATTAGAAGATGAGATAACAGGAAAAGGTTAAACCAAGAACCTGGGAAGATATTGTGGGTGAGAAAAATTATTACAACAGAAGGGAAGAGAGAGACTTGGGGAGTATTTAGGTAAAGGAAGAGATTTTAGGGAAAAGACCATCGTAACATGAAAATGGGTAATATGCAATGAAACCCAGTGTTCCCCTTCATATCCACTGTGAAATATTAAGCTAAAAATTAAAAACTCACTAAGGATGGAGTTGATTTGGGAGGGACAAGGTAAAGACTCTGAGTCTTGCTCAGGTGATAGACAATCAGAAGTAGAGAGGAGAATACAAACAGCACCTATAGAAGTATTGCCACATCCAGGTGACATGAAAAATGAAGGATTAAGCTAGAGAACTGTCATCATGTCTTCCAGCACTATGGTTAAATCAGCCTTTAAGAGGCGAGAAATGCAGTTCCAGTCAGGAGACTCCCAAAGTTCAGAGTAAGAGACACAGGAATGGTCCCAAGGAAAAAAGAATGATTCAGAAAATATATCCCTAGAGAAAGGTTATGTTTTGTTCATTCCTTTTACATCCACACTGAACAAGTTATTTGACTTATTGCCTGGGCTCGATGGATTTTGGTGAATAAATGAACGAACGATTTAATTTAAGAAAAACTGACCCACCTGTTCACTGGTTCCAGAATGATATTTTGGAATGTACCATAACCCAGACTTGTCAAAAAGCAGCCAGTGTGTCTGTCTCACCTCTTTGTTTTAGAAAATTTCCTCTTCCTAACTCTGAAGAGTTTGATTTTGCATTCCCTATACATAACCACATGGAAGGGGACAGTGCATAAATGTACTGATCAACTAAATTCAGCACCTACGATTCATGTCCCAGGTGTTCAGATATGTAACTAAGAGCTTGTATTCCACACTAGGGACCTTTCGTAAGGATTACATAATGCTTACACAATTTGCAGACCCGCTTCTATGAATGCACTGTGAGTACCACCATCTGTGTCACTAGACATAAGACCTTGCGTAGGTAATGTCTCTTCACCATGCCTCAGTTTTTGGAAGCAATGCTCTCCATTTCCCCAGTAGTCTATAACTCTGAGACTTTAGTGAGTTCTTTCTGTTGCATTATGCTGCAGACTCTAATCTACTTTCTACAAACTCCAGCCCCAGGCACAGAGATGCTTTTGACCCATAAAGTCACCTCACTGCCTAAAATCTGATATTCAGAAGGACAAGTTTTTGTTTGGAAAAGTCTATTTGTCACCAACCGTAAATTTGGAAAACAGACAAAGAAGATCATTTACATTTACTAAGGGTTACCTCGAGCCAAGTATCCTGCCAGGCAAGCTATGCATGTGATGTCATTGAGTCCTTCCTCCTACCAGTCCTGCAAGGTTGATGGCAGGCAACAAGCTTGGGCAGCCAGACAGGGGAAAAGTGACAAAGTCAGTTTTAAGTCACTCCACCTGGCACAAAGATTATGGTTTTTGCCACTAAAGAAAGCGAGGGAAGAAAAGTGCTCAGAATGTGATTACTAATTTGATAAAAGCATCCTGTGGTAACCCAGGATGTATCCAATTGCTTCCCCCACCCTCACCCAGTTCCATAAGAGAACAATCAGCAGCCTGATGCTTCACCACAGAAATAGAAAACTTGACATTTCCTAATATCTGTTTTACAGAGTGATGATAAGTGATTATGCAACTAATAACACATAGATCTCACCTCACATGTCTCAACTTATCTCATTGTCTGCTTAAAATAAGAGATGGCTCAGAAACATTTTGAAAAATATTTAGCAATAAATCCTGATGCTCCCATTAAGAATCAGAAAAGCCTCTTCAGAATTGAACATAGAACCAAACAAATGCTTAGAGTTTCCCTACTATTTCCCAAGAATTTCAGACTCAATCTGCTTACAGGAGTGCCATCAGCACTCCTTTGCCATCAGCAATATCAAATTAAGAAAAATTTTATTTGGTTCAAAAAAAAAAGTCAAGAAAAGAAAATCTTCAGGCATAAAGCCCCCTTGCAAGGATGGATACATAATTCTGCAGTTGACAAAGTCCTGTCAGGCCTATTATTTCATTTGAGTCTCTCCAGATAATCTGTGAGGTTAAAAGCACAGGATTAAAGATGACTGACTGGTTGGCCATATTAACAGAGAGCTTGTTGTGTGCCAAGTTCTTGCTTAGGCTCTAGATATAGTAATAATCTAAACACACACAGGCCCTGCCCCCACGGGGCTCCTAGTCTCATCATTGCACAAACATTACACAAACACAGTCATTACACAAATAAATACTTGAATGAGAGTCTGCACATTATGAAACGCATCTAGTAGCAAAAGCTACCAACCTCTAGCAAGCAAATCCCTACTCTTCTATCTTTAAGATTTCAGATTTTACTACCAGGGTGAATTAACCTATCAGAGTGTTGATTTCCTCATCTGTAAAATGGGATAATGATGATATCTGCCTTTTCCAGTCACAGTGAAGGTTAAAGGAGATAACACACATAAACACTCAGCAAAAAATACGTGTTCAGAGTGTTCATTTCCTAATTCTGCTCTAACCTTTCAAGGCTTGTCTTTGGTGAGAAGATTTCCCTACCTACCTCCCCTTCACCTGGTATACCCTTTTTCTGAACTACACTAGATCTATTTCACTCCTGTAAGGATTAAACATAATAATATTTTAATTGTTTTCTAGTTTTTCTTGTTGTAAAAGCGACACATACTCATTGCAGAAAAATATATAATACAGATAAGACAAAAAAAGAAGATAGAAAAATAAAGCGATTGCCTTTAATTCAAAGATAACCACTCTGAGTATTTGTATTTTACATACATATCTCTGATCTTTCTCTAAGTATATTTTCATGAAAACTTTTCATAACCATATCATGTTATTCTTTTCTACTAAATACTACATCATAAACATCTTTCCATTAAAATATGTAGATTTTGCATTATTTATATTATTCCATGGCATAGAAGAGGCTATCATTTCCTTAATCAACCCTTAATTTGCATATTTCCATTGTGTACAGCCAGTGTTACAATGAATATTCATCCTCTTAGCTATTGTTTTTGTGCATTGTACATTTTTCCTTAATATCCACTCAGCTCTTAGAACACAAAGCTTTGTCCTAATCATAAGTTCCCTTAAACTGGCATATACGTCCTATACTGCTTAAATTCTTCTTAACACTCAGAATGATTCCTTAAAACTGAAATTTCTCATTGAGTTTAGGCTGACTCACTTTTTGCTTCAAAGACTTTCTCTTTGAAGGTCCAGGGCTGTGCTGTCCCTATGGTGGCCATTAGCCATGTGTAACTATTCAGATGTTCTTATGGAAATTAGGGCCAACAAGTGTGCAGTAGTAGCACAACACCCTGTAGTACCGTACCCACAAGGGGGGGTGTGGTGTCCTGGTTCATATCGCAAGTCTCCATGTACATTCCAGGTATATGCCCATGCTTGTGACCTAGGCTGGCTAGGCTCTCTTTGTTTCTGTTTCTTGCTCTCTCATAGAAGAAAGGAGTAAGTAAACTTGGGGGGGGTGAGAAATTAAATAAAATTGAAAATGCAGTCCCATGGTCACACTGGGCACATTTTAAATGCTCAGTAGCCCAATGGAGTTGCTGCTGCCCCATTGTACAATGCAGATGTGGAATCTCACCATCACCACAGGAAGTTCTAGTGGACAACACTGGTCTATAGGGATCATGGTTATAAATGTGCTTTGGAAGAAAAATCAAAAAAGATTGAAACAGTCACTCCTGTTCCCCCATCTGATTTTTTTAAGGCAGGATCTTAATGATTATAAAACATGGGTACAACTCTCTGTGATCTCTTTCTATGACTCTTCAGAGGGACTCCCCTGCCCTTGGAATAAGGCCATGCTTTTCCTCATAGCTCTTATTGACCAAATCTCTTCTCCCTTCCTCCTTTGCCTTCACCACACCGAACAGCTCTTCTCACACATCTATCCTTTAGCAAACCATGGCTTCTGCCTGGAGGATCTTTCCTTTCTTCCTGATCGGTTAAACTCCATTTGCCACTCAAGACTCATTTAAGCATAGGCTTCCTCTGGGAACTCTTTATGGACCCTTCAAGTCTGTATTGCCTTCCTTCCATTGAACTCCACAACATCTGAGGCATGATTATATTAAAGCTAACGAGGTTTAAGCTTTAGGTTCCTTCTGGACCTCAGACAAGAGCACAACAGCATATCTAAATAGCCATACATTTTCCTAGGCTGACAAAACTAAGATGTGTTAACAGCAATCATTTAGGAAACTCTTCCTTTTAACAACATTGCTGTAACTGTCAGCATTTGCAAGGCAGCTCTGAGGATGGTAAGTTAGGAATGTGTCACTTTATGTGCAACACAAAGAGTCCATTTATATCCATTAAATAAGTTAAAAATGACAGACTTCTGATGGAAATATGTATAAAGGTACCTTTTGTCATCTTTAAATGTATGTATTAAATAATGGAGCAAACATTCAGATAAAAATTGAATATGAAATAAAAGCTATATGAAAGAGTAATGAAAACATAAAAATTATCCTGACTTCAAGGAGTAATGAATAGTCTCTCAAACACTTTGGTGATCTAATTAAAGAAGAAGGGTGAATCTTATTACCGCATTAGAAAAATATTTAAGTTCCTTGCTGATTCAACAGATATTGACAAAGGTAACAATGAATTTATAATATATCACAAAATAACACATCAAGGATAAACCTGTTATTAAGTGTCATCAGTGAAAATAGTAGGCAAAATTAATGGCTCTACTAAAAAGATGCCTACTATTTAAACCCTGGAAGCTATGAATATGTACCCTCCCAAAGCAAATAGGTCTTTGCATATATGATAAAGGATTTTATCTTGAGATGGGAGATTATCCTGGGTAATCTAGATGAGCCCAGACCAATCTAATCACACAAATTCTTAAAAATGGAATGGGGGAGGCCAGGCTGTAACCAAGTGATTAAGGGAGCTAGGTCCCACATGGCCAACCATCCTGTAACATTTAGAGAATAAAATTCAAGAGTATAAAAAGTTACATTACTGGACCTAGCCCTGTTGCCTAGTGGCTAAAGGATCCCTGCAGTGACCTACATGGCTGAACATGTGTTTTGAGTGGGGGTGACTATGGATTAGAGAATAAACATAAAAATAAACACACGAAGACAAACAAGAAGGGAAAAGTGGGGGTCGGGTAGTTCTGACTCCTCTGATGGAAGCAGCTGTAGGCTCAAACCATTCCCAGGTTTATTCTTTTAAAGGGCAGAAAGGGGGGAAAGAGAAGCAGAATACAAAGCCAATTGTTTGCAGATGTTAATCAGCTGAAGATATGAAAACCTCAGATGCCATGTAGTCCTATGTGACTTTTATTTTCTCAGACATTTTCTTAGTAACATATGACTTCCTTTAACCAATACTGCCTTGCAGTTTTCAACACAGAGGCAGAATATATATACATTTGTTAATGGCTTTCTGCAAGCCTTGCAGGAACAGCCCAAAGAATCGTGCTTCTGTATGTGTTTATAAAGGTCACCATTGTGCTGCTCAGATTTGGCTGCTCTGTCAGGATCCCATATGATTGACCACAATTTGAGTCCCAGCCCCAGTGACTTGAAAAACATACTGGGTCCATTAAGTGTTTTCCCTGAACTACTTCTCTCTATCCATCTCTCTCTCTCTCTCTCTCTCTCTCTCTCTCTCTCTCTCTCTCTCTAGCAAGTACTCACACCCTCTGGCTATTCAAAAACAAAAGGAGAACAAGAAGAAGAGGAGGAGGAGGAGGAGGAGGTGGTGGTAAAAGAGTGAGTCAGAAGGAAATACGGCTGAAGAACATTGTGAGCTTTAGGACAAAGGAAGGGACCATAACCCAAGGAATGTAAGTATTCTCTAGAAGATGGGAAAGGCAAGGAAACAGATTCTCCTCTAGAACTTCCAGAAGGAATGTAGCCCTAATGAAACCTTGATTTTTCCTCCAATAATAGCTGTGTTGGTCATCTGACCAATAGCACTGTCAGGTGTGGATAATGGCTTTTTTCCCCAAAGATTCATGTTATGGAATTTAGTTAGAGTGGGCAGTGATTGAGTGCCCCTAAAAAGTTCCTGTGTTGATTTGATTATACTGTGAAGGAATTAAGTGAAAACTTAATCCCTTCATGGTGTTTCAGGGTGGGTCCTCTGGGTATGATGAGGTCATGAAAGTGGTTCCCCTAGGATTGAGCTCTGTGGGTTTATAAGCAAAAGAAATGAGACCAAAACAAGAGAGAAATCTCATGGATACAGAATATGCTCTGCTCAGCCTCATTTTGTGATTCCTTTGGACTTTCTAGGCCCTAGAATTATGAGTTTGCAAATAAACCTCTATTTTCTTTTCTTTTTTATTTAATCTTTTTTTTTTTTGAGAGGTTTTTGCTAGAGGGCTCATGCGCTCACCAAAAGATAGAGAGAGAGACAGAGAGACAGAAAGCAAGAAATCACCCCCCAGGAGTGATGGCTACACCGCAATCCCTTCTCCTCTATTCTCCTCTTGGGCTCTTGGGCATGCACACACACGTGCCCAGTGTGAGTTTAAGCCACCGAGACCAGGACTCGAACCATAGTTGACTACGTAGGAGTCCAGTGACATAGCCATTACACCAACTGCTGGTCCCTAACCTCTATTTTCTTTATAAATCATCCAGACTCAGGTATTTCTGTGAGCAATGCAAAAAGAAAAAAAGACCAATACACAAAGTTTATAGTAATTTTCTAAAGCAGCAAAGAAAACTAAAAAAAGAACATATAAGATCAGCCAGTATGTAAGAAATGCTCTGAAATCTGGTTGCTCTTATATCAAAGAAAAAAAAATTGGTTAAAAAAAAATCCCCCAAATTTGCAAGACTTAATAACTGTCTATGGAGATGAAACTCTTCTAAACTATTAGTAATTTTAAATAAAAATAAAATATACACTGGATCTGGAAAATTATCCATAAGGCCAGCAGGTGGTGTGATGGTTGATGTGCTGGACTCTCACATGGCCAACGATGGTTTGAGTCCCAGGTCTGGCAGTTTGCTTTTTCATTCCCCTCCTCTCTCTTTCTCTGAGTGTGTGGGGGAGGGGGGTAAACTTACAATAAATGAATAAATAAGTAAAAATAAATGAATATTAAAAAACATATAGAAAGAAAATTATGCAGTCTCTTCCTGGGAAGTACCAGCAGGGGAGAAAGGAGTGAGAAAGAGAGCTGGGAAGGGCTGATTAGGGTATGTCATTAGGCCAGTTGCTATAGTAGACAACTGGGCTTGGTCCCAGTGGGGACTTGAGTCAGTGTCAGAAACATTTTACAATTTTTCTATGCCACAAGTTGTTCATCCTCCAATAATATATTCATCTTCTACCATCTAAGGGGACTGGTTCTCTGAACTATTAACTCCCCCACACTTCAATCCCGTTACCTCCCTAGCATTGGAAGAGAGAATGCTAGCAGTAGAAATCTGATGCATTGGCTGGAATAATGAATGTTTAAAATGTGGCAACACTGCATTCTCTGATTGACTTTTCATTGTTTTGGGATTATTTTAAGAGACAGATTTTTGCTATAGGGGGCATGTGCTTGCCAGAGAGCAGAGAGACAGAGAGACAGAAAATGAGAAATCAACCCCCAGGGGGGATGGCTACACAGAAATCCCTTCTCCTCCATTCTCCTCTTGAGATTTTGGGTATGCACACCCAAAGAGTTTTAAGCCACCAGGTCTGGGACTTAAACCATGCTAGACTATGTGCAAGTCCAGTGACATAACCATTACATCATCTGCTGGTCCCACTCTGATTGACTTACTAGTTTGCAATATGTTGTAATATATCTTTTCATTTCAAGTAAATATTCAATTTCATGAATAATATTTTATTTCTCATGGTTCTTTCTCTTTTTCTTATTTAAATTTTATCACCAAATGCATGTGCTTGCCAGAGAGAAACAGACAGAGGGAAAGTGAGAAAGCAGTCCTCATGGGGCATGGCCATGCTGCGATCCCTTATCCTCCACTTCTGCCTCCCTTCTAAATTTTGGGTATGCACACACATGTACCTAGTGTGTTTTTCAAGCCATTAAGTCTGGGACTAGAACTCTGTACATATAGAATCCAACCACCTCAGCAGCTACACCACCAGCTGGTTCCTTTCTTTTTTTCTCTTAAGTAATGCCCCAAATACATGTAAGCCTCAATCCCCATAAAACTGAATTTATTCCCACATGGCACCATCTGCTTACCTTCATGATAGCAATTATCAGTCCAAGCATAATCACTCCCTTTGCCATCTGCACCACTGGGCCAGAACTCTTTCTCAGAGGCCCTTATCGCTGAAGAGATTACATTTCTGGCTATCACCTCCCCCACTGATAATTCAATATAAAATAATTATTAGTCTGAATCAATACCTGCAAAGTCTCTGGTAGGGCCTGGGAGTACGGATTTGAGGTTGTGCGTTGCACAATTCTAGGTATTGCCAATTATATTCTAGTTTCTTTGAATGGTGCCTCCTGGGGTTGTGCAGGACACACTACACATGATATCCTTGCAGACTTCTGATGTCTAACATAGTCATGAAAGTCTTTATTCTCTGCCACAAGATACTCATCCACTTTATTTTTGTCCCAAATATGCCCACCTCTCCCTGCACTGAGCTCACATAGCTTTCACACTTCCTTTGACAGGGTTTACTATACTGTAAGACCTAATTGGTGATTTTCCTAGCTAGACTGAACTTCTAGGAGATGGAGTATCTACTGTCCACCTTTCCACCCTTGAGACTGTATAGGTGTGTTTAATTGTCTATCTTATTTATAATTGTATTATGCCTTGGTCATAGTAAATAAATATTCAACAAATATTAAAATTTAATAAAATTAGCTGACAGTATAGATGAGTACATGAATACATGAACAAATGAATCTGCATTTTCTTTTTCTTTTAGAGAAATTTTTGCTATAGGGCATGCGTGCTTACCAGATAGACAGAGAGAGAAAGTGAGAAGTCAGCCCCCAGAGGAGTTGGCCACACCTTTATTCCTTCTCCTTCATTCTTCTCTCAGGATTTTGGACGCACACACACATACATACACACACACACACAGCTGGCTTGGGTTACAAGCCTCCAGATCTGGGATTCAAAACTCAGTCAACTGTATGGGAGATCAGCATCTTAACCACCACACCACCTGCTGGCCCCATAAATCTCTATTTTCTATGTGTACTTAACATTTTGCCCTTTTTCCTACATAGCACTTCTTACTGTTCATATTTATTTAGTTATCTATTTTTTCTCTGTACCTAAAATAATGTTCATATTTATTTAGTTATTTAGTTGTTCTCTGTACTCAGCATGGTCAGGAAAACTTAATGTTGATTTGTTTATGTCATCCCATAGTTGTTCAGTGCCTGGTACATTAGCAGGCACTTGAGAAAAAATTTTTTTAGTAAACCAACAGTTGAGAAAATAACGCATTAAAGTGTAATTATTCCCATTTTATGGATAAGGAATGAGGTTCTTGGAATGAAGTAGTCAATAATTTTGAGCACCCTCAAGTTGGTTTGACCTCAAAATGTATGCTCTATTACTCCAATCCCCTTTGTTAAAGTAAAAGTCCCCCCACTGCGCTCTCTTATTTCAGATTCACTGGGTCACTTCTAACGTGTGCCTGCAAACCTATACACTGTAACAGCTGCATGCCATTCTGACACACATTTCTGAACTCATTCTTTGGGCTGCATCCTCATCACAGCTCACTAGTATATTTGTTGCAAACCAGGTAACATTATTTTCTCCCCTGAAGATGGAGTTACTAGTATTATTGGTGTTATAGGCTGATTGTAAAAATGAATAAGTTAATTTCAGGTCAAACACTGAAAACAGTACCTGGAACGACATAAGCCCTAAGAGTTAGCTAATATATGTATGCAATTTAATGAAATAATCTGTAAACCTGTGAAATCTGAGTATAAAAACTAAAATGATTATTTCTATGAAAATTGAGTTGAATTGATAAAGGCAAGTTAGTTTTAAAAAATTCTTTGTTGAAGTCTGACTGCATAGAGCTTAATCACAGTGCATAGGTAGCCAGACCCACATGGTTGACCATGATTTGTATCCTGTCCTGATGGCTTGAAAAACACACTGAGTGCATGTACATTTCTTTCCAAAGTCCTGATGGGAAGGAGAATCAGAGGAAAAAATATTGCAACATGACCACACCCCTAAGGAAGTTTTCTCTCTCTCCTCTCTCTCTCGCTTTCTCTCCTTTCTTTCTTTCTCTTTTTCTCTCTCTTTTTGGTGAGTACATGAACTCTCTGACAATTAAAAAAAAATTATTGGTTGAATTAGTTGTGGGCAAAACAATCATTAAGTATTAGAGTAAAAAAAAATTAAAACCTAGGAGTCTGAAGTCAAATTGCTTCCAAAGTATCTTTAAGCTCTTAATTCACTTGAAAGAAACTAGAGCTAGAAACAGCATTGAGGGGGACCAACAGATGGAGTAGCAGTTACCTCACTTGACTCCCACATAGTCAACCACAGTTCAAATCCCAGACCCGGAGGCTTAAAACTCACACCGGGTATATGTGTGCCCAAAATCCTGAGAGGAGAATGGAGGAATGGAGGACAAGGGATTACAGTGTGGCTATCCCCCAGGGAGGTGTGGGGGGGGCGATTTCTCACTTTCTGTCTCTCTGTCTCTCCACCAGGCACATGTGCCCTATAGCAAAATTCTATTTAAAAAAAAAAAAAAAAAAAAAACAGCACTGAGAGTCTGTGTTTTGGAATTTTGTTATTATTGTTGTTTTTGTTGTTGCAAGAATAATAAAAATCACTACATAAATAGCCTTGGCCTTGTTTCAGAAGATAGGTGAATAAATATACAGATATAAGTTTTGAGTTAAAACAAATAAAGCTTAAGTATACATGTAATGATTCCTTTTCTTAACCTTTTTGTTTAACCAATCAAATCAGGTCCTGTTCATGAACACCAAATATAGATGTTCAAATAGCTGAGTGGATGAATTAGTGAACTGTGATTTATAAATAAATGATGAAATGAAGGCTAAGAAGATTGGCTAGTTCTCTAAATAAATGCCTTATTTTATATCCACAGTGATAATAAAAGATAAAAATCTTTGCTCATTTGTTACTGGCTCGCTAGACCTTTGGTTTTCTCTCTTTTCGAGCTCCTAAAGCCCTTCTTTTCTCTGCCATCATTTTCCCATTTCTTCACCTGCTTGGGTGGATGAAAGAATCTTAGTGAAATAAAAAGCTCAATGAGGTGAAAATACATCCCATAAAAACTCCCATTAAGGAGTTTACTGAAGGGGCTTACACTCTCCTCACTTAGATGGCCATATTTTATTCCTCCAAAGGAAACTAGAAACCCTTAATCCAAAAAGAATGCAATGAGAATCAAAGAGGAAGAGGCAGGATCAGGTTGCAATCCTTTATTTCCAAAAAGCATTCAGTGGAAGGGATGGGAAGAAATTTATAACTAGCTATTCTGGAGCCTTGTAAATGCCAAAGTTAAATCATTCTAACTTCTGCCTGAATTACTCGACCTCGATCTGACTGAACAAAGCAAGATGCTGCGTTAAAGAGGAAACCTGTGCAAAACTGAAAATCAAAGGGTCAAAGTATAAATAACGAATTTAGAATACAGCTTTACAAATAATAAGAAAATATGTTGCATTCATAGATTTTGTCTTAATTGGAGAAAGCAACATAGAAGGAGAAAGAACGTGAACAGTCCTGAGTTCAAATCCCAGCTAAGCCACTTAGTGTTTTGTGACCCTGAGTAGGTTGTTCAGTCTCTTTGAAACTCAGTTTCCTTTCATGTTAAATGAAGGTAGTAATGCCTATTTGGAAAAGTTACAGTGAGGAGTATATAAAATATTGAATGCAAAAGTGTACAGCACAGTGCTAGTCTAGAAATAGTCCTATTTATTGGACAATCAGCATTTCTTATTTCAAGTAAGATTTTTATTTCAACCTGGATCCAATATTTCACCATCCATATCCTGGGAGTACTGGTAGCTTTAAGTGGGGATGTCTTCGCATTTGTCACATGCACTTAATCTGTTTTACAATAAGTAGATATGAATTAGGCTGAGCATTTGCTTATTAACCCTCACAGCAACGTTAGGAGGAATCTGAGGGTTAGGGCGGTCAATTAATTTGCCTAAAGCCATGTAGCCAATAAGAAACAGAATCAGATTAAATGTAGATCTGGTTCACTTTCCTATATTTTTCTGGACTTCCCAATATTGTGATAAACATCAGACTGCAATTGCAAATATAAACCAAAGGACCTAGTCTTTCTTTTTCTAATCATTCTCATCTCTCAAAGTGGCAACTTGGGATGCAGTCACATGAAGGTTTGACTGGGGCTGGCGGACCCCTTCCAAAGCTTATTCACATGGCAAGCAGTTGGTGCTGGCTGTCAGGTATCATGCCAGAGCTTTCACTCATGTCACCTCTTATCTCCCAGGGCCTCCTGCACGTGACCTTTCCATGAAGAGAACCTGGACTTCTTTACACTACAGCTGCACTCCAATAAGGAAAGAGCTAGGTATCATGCTAGTAGATGAAAAAGAACACCCGAAACAGAGCCACGGTCTTTTTATAACCCAGTGTTGCAGGTAATATCCTGTCATGTTTGAATCCTAAATTCATTAATGCAAGTGAGTCAATGAATCTACCCTACACTCAATGGTGGTAAATACAGAAAGCAAAGATCACTGGATTCCTTTTTTTTTATTTTTTTTTTTTCCAGTTTTGCTATAGAGCACATGTGCTTGCCAAAAGAGACAAAGGCAGGGAAAGTCAGAAATCACCTCCCTCAACCCATGGGAGATGGCCACACCATAATCCCTTCTTCATTCTCCGTTCAGGATTTTGGGCATACACACAGATGTAAACTGCACAGTCGGCCATGTGGGATCTAGACAACTTGCTGGCCCTGGGCACCTTCTTAAAGGCTTCCTACAACAAACATGTCATACAAAATCAATCAAAATCACGGGATCAGCAGATGGTGTAGTGCTTATGTTGCTTGACTCCCATATAGTTGACTATGGTGCAAGTCTCAGCCCTGGCATCTTGAAACTCATATCAGGCACTGTGAGAGAAGAGACTGAGTGTGGCCATCACCCCTGGGGGATGATTTCTCACTTACTGTCCCTCTGTCTCTCCAGCAAGTGCACGTGCCCAGTGTGCTCAAAAATCTCTCTTAAAAAAAAATCAAAACCAGATATAAAGTTCAACAAAATATTGGAAATGATATTTTAGAGGCACTTTAGAGAAAAATATATTAGAATAGTTAAGATACCCAAAGCAATACTCAACCTCTCACACACAAAAGCAAATACACTTCAAAACAATGAAATAACAGTTTTGATTTGTTATATCAGAAAAATATTAAAAAGTCTGATAATATCCAGTATTGATGAGTGTGGGAAAATAGCTACTCATTGTTAGAAGAACCTTCCTTGAAAGACAATCGGGTCTTCAAAAATGATAAAGCATACACCACGTAACAAAGAAATACTACTTCCTGAAATACACTATACAGATAAGTTCACAAAGAAATATGCGGAACAATATTCACTGATGCAAATTTTAATAGAATATTACTGAAGATAAAAAATACATTATAGAAAGTGATACAGCTGTTTTTAAAATGAGGCAATTTTTATATGGTGATAATAAAGAGTTCTTTGTTCCTTTATTAAATGAAGCTCAGAGGACAAAGAAGTATTTATAATATGATTTATTTTGAAAAGAAGAAAAACATATGCACATTTATACATAAAACTTTCTAAAGGATATCTATGGAAAAACTTAGAGCACTTAATTCTGGAGGAAAGGATAATAGTTTTTTTACTGGTTAATTTTTTTAGCCAAATATATTCAGTTATGTTATCATTTAAAATACTAGTTGAAAAAAATAAAAGCCTTAGTTACAGTCCATATACTGCCCCCCAAAAAAATAAATAAATAAATAAATAAAAGCAGACTGAGTCTAATTTGAAAGACACGTATCTGTCTCAGGAAAAAGGAAAGAAGGGAAAGAACTCTGATTTATTCATCACCCACTAAGCTCTAGGCACTTCTAAGTCACATCTTACCACCTACACTATGTTCAAAGCACAGAGAATGACACACTGCCTTCTGATCACCTCTTCCAAATTGCCTTCTCTACGTAAGTTGGGTTCTTGACCTTAACTGCCCTTCTTACTTGTGCCTGTTAAAGTCAAAGATGGTATAAACATATACACTAAGGGTACAACTTGGAGTTAATACTCCTTTAGGGGAAAAAAAGTGTTTTAGTTTTTAATTAAAATAATAATAAGAGAAGAAAGGAAGGGGAGAAAGAAGGAAGAGAGCAGGCCCCATGGCTTAGTGGTCAAGGGAGTTGAATTCCACATGGCTGACCGTGACTCGAATCCCACCCTGGTGGCTTGAAAAAAATCTCAATAGGATGAAGAACTGAAAGAGAAGGCATTGCAATGTGATCGTGCCCCATTGGGTGGGGAGGTGTGCTTTCTCCTTCCCTTTCTCTTTCTCTCTTTCTCTCTCTCTCTCTGTCTCTCCCTGATGAGCACACATAACCTCTGGCACATTAAAAGAAAAGGAAAAAAGAAAAACACTCTGTAGATTCCAGACCAGCCTGCATTAAACCCTGCTCAGCCACCTCCACTCTCAACACACAGAGCCTCTTTCTCCACGGACAACAACAGGACTCCTGTGAGGTCAGAGGCTCTGTCTGTCAGAGTTGAGGTCTTGCTTCTGGGTCTGCAAGTCTTTACCTGTTTGGTGGTGATGGGCACACGGTACGCCTTCAGTACATGCTTGTTGAAAATCACTGAGATTGAACTGATTTGAATTAAACTTTACCCCTACACAGATTCATCCAAACCAGTTCTGTCACCCAACACAGAAACCTGGGAGAGCACCTGACCACCACAGGCTCATCATCTCTGGGAATTTCTCAGAACGATCCAATCCCTCCCTCTGCAGTGCCATCAGCCTTCACTCCCTAGTTCTTTGATATGGACAATCGTGGGAAGTTGTGAACAGATTTAATTTAGATAAATCCCCCAGTTCCTTGACTGTCCACTTTACTAATGTGGCTAGTGTCCTTTAGCCTTCTCCACAGTGGGGATTCAGAAGAAGCTCCTGCTGCAAGGTTGGGTGTGAAAGACCCATTTGGGACGTGTTGGATTTGAAGTGCCCATTGAACTTGCAAGGGAGGCAGGAGAAGGGCACTCCCTCCAGCCAGAGCAAAATGGACAGCATGAACAAGAGCGTCTGAGAGAGAGGGCCCCCAGGGAAATGGGATGAGCAGAGTCTGGACCTGAAGCCAGGTCAGTACCATGGCCTCCACTTTATAACAGCAAAGCCACAGCAAAAGCTTCAATGGGGCAGAAACGAATTGGAAGGGAATTGGAGGGCCTGAGATGGAAGGGCCTCTCCCACCTTCTCTACCACCAGGGACAAAGGGCTGGTTTGAATCAAGGCCTCTCCATTTTAACACCAAAGATTTTCATTTGGCAGTCACTGTTCATACAACACAAACTCTTTCCTCTGTCATACATTCTTCCTTTAAGAAGAAAATGAAGAAAGGCCCCATCATCACAGCCTGCAGTGCCAGACAATGGCAGGAGCGTGGCTGCCAGTCTCCGGTGAAGGGGCCAGTGTGCCTGGAGCGGCCTCCTTATCTTCCATCTCCTGCCCACGCCGCAGCTCTTGTTTTTCCCGGGTGTTGGGATGACTTCTCCCCTTCAGCTGCTTTGACAGAATTTGCCGGCTGCCGGCTGATGTGAAACAACCCCCTTCTTGTGCCTGGGCCGCTCTGTCTTCACTCCAGGCCACAGGGGAGAGAACGTGTCTTTGTGGCTTCCCTTCAATAGCTCTCTGAGTCTAAACCCCTCGTGGGCTCTGGCAGGCGGAGCGGCGATGCCCTGAATAGACGGTGTTGTTTGCTTCCCTTTGCAAAGCCGGCCTCTGGGCATCCAGAAAAGCAGCCACATCCCAGCCTTGGTAGTTGAGGGACAGATTCATGGGCAAGCTGCCGGATGCCCTAGCCCCTGCAGAATTATTATCCCTGGTGTGTGTACAGCTCATTCAAGTCCTTCCACAAAATGCTTTCAGAACTGCTGGCTTGTCAGATTAGCATATACAGTGGCCCCACTCTGCCCAGCACAGCCCTACCAGTCACTGACCCCGTGAGCCCTACCATCACACTCTACCATGGATTTTGTTCTGGTTCCTTCACTTTACAATTGAGGAAACAGGGTCTCCAAATGACTAAGTGACTTGCACGTAGAAACAGAGCTAAAAAGTTACAGAGATCTATCCAGGAGTGCTGATAGCTTCAGAGGTGTCCAGAGCCCTGAAAGACATATGGCTCACCGCTAAGCCACAGGGAAGGGACATAACCCCCACCAGCCTAGATGCTGGGTGCCATATCCCCTCATCTAGGGAAAAAGGGAGAAATAACTGACCCCAAATTTCTCCCTTCGAATCTCTTCTCTCTACACTCAACCTCAAAAAGCCCGATTAAACCCAGAATTGATGGTACAAGTGGGAGGACACTGCTGTGAGGCTGGGCCCATATGGGGGGCCCAGGTTCAGTTCCCAGGCCAATCTAAACAGACGGGTGCAGTACAGACCTGTGACCCTGGCTACCAGAGACACTGGGACAGATGATTGCAAAGTCAAGGCCCTACCAAAAATACCCTTTACATATACACACACATGCTCACATGCTCTGTCTCTTTCTCACAGACTTTTTATTCTTTCATGTAAAAATGGAGTTTGTCACTGGACTTGCAGGTCAAGATAATCAGACCTCTAGCCCTTCTGCACCACTCTGAGCAGTGTCTTCCAGAACTGATAGTCATGGCTTTCCTCCACATGGTGAGTTAGGAACTCAACCTCCTTCCATCTTGTGGGTTCTCTCATTCCCTAAGCCTTCAAGAGTTGGCCTTTGGTCAGAGAATGGGGAAAGGGAGACTAGGAAAACCTCATCTGTTCTTTCTAAGCCCTGGTCCAGGAGGAACTTATGTCACTAGTTCTCCCACATTTCACTGGTGAGAACTAGTCACATGGCCATGCTAGACGCAGGGTGGACAAAAAAATATACATTCCAGAAAGATAGCAATCTCTGACAATAATTCAGAGTACAGAAAAGAAAACACTCACTCTTTGTTGCCATCAGACTGCCACACCAAGATTCTGTAAATATGTGGGAAAAATAAAATGCAGACTAAAGGCTATATGATTTTTCTGACACCCATCTTCTGTATTCATTTATATTCTATCCCTTATGGACACTTCAGCTCCCAATGGGTAGTCTACAAGCCCAAGAACATAGTGAATACTAATTTTATGGATCTGGGGCAACCCTGATAATCTGCATACATGACAAGCTCCCAGGTGATGTCAGTGAGGCTTATCTTTGGATCACACTTCCTGTAGCAAGAACATAGAATTCTAGCCTCTCCTCCCAAATCATTGAACCCCTATTGCCCTCTCTAATACCTGTCACATTTCTATGAAATCGTTCTGATTAATCAGAGATGGTGTTTATCAGTCTGTCTTCCCCAGTAGACTGTGAGCTCCTCAAGGGCAAAGACCATGTTATTCATGCTCAATACATGTTTGCTGAAAGAAGGAGGAACATTTACTGAGAACCCAGCTGTATTCTAGGCATACAATGCTGCCTATTCCAAGATACAAACCATGAGCAAAAAAGCAAACTCTGAAGTATTTCTCATGTACTCACTATGGTGAAACATGAGCTCAGAGCTGCAAACGCAGAAGACACATTTTGGCCTCGAAGTACTTTCAATCAACGGAAACAATGAGACTTCAGATGGAACTAAGGCAAGAGAACACCCAAGTACCTCTGTGTGTGCTCCTTCAGAGAGAGAAGAAGAGGGAACTACTTGCTCTTTTACAAGAAGACTCTTCCACATGTTTTTACTGACACCAGCCAGGCTTCTTCTGTGTTATGGGCTGAACTGCATTTCCCCAAAATTCTTAGGCCAAGGACCTACCATCAGAGCTTCCAAATGTGGGACCAGCAGTTAGCATAATGGCTATGTCGCTATGTCCCATGTAGTCGTCCACGGTTTGCGTCCCGGACCCGGTTGCTTGAAACTCATGCCGGGCACATGTGTGTGCGTGCCCAAGATCCCAAGAGGAGCATGGAGGAGAAGGGATTGTGGCGTGGCCATCCCCCCTCGGGGGTGATTTCTCGCTTTCTGTCTCTCTGTCTCTCTCTGTCTGTCTGGTGAGCACACGTGCCCTATAGCAAAACCCTCTCAAAAAAAAAAAAAAAAAAAAAAAACCCTCCAAATGTGACTCTGATAGAGGTAATAAGGTAATGAGGAATGAGGTCAAAATAAGGACACTAAGGTAGGCCTTATTCCAGTATGATTAGTACCATTCTAAGAAAAGGAGATCAGAATACGAACACTCTCAGGAGATGACCATATGACAACATGGAGAAGACACCAATCCGCAAGTCAACGAGAGAGGATTTGATGGAAACCAACCCTGCCAATGCCTTTATTTTAGTTCCAGCCTCCAGAGCTATGAAAAAAAGAATATCTATTGGGTAAATCAGTTTGTAGTGCTTTATTAACAGCAGCCCTAACAAACCAACAAGGCTTGTCTATTAACGTCTTTCCCACTCATGGTGCTTTCCTCTCAAGGAGGCAAAACAGCAGAGAGAAGCACGAGGGAAACGTTTGTGAGGCAGCTGAGGTATGACTGTAGAAGGCCACTCACCTTATCTTATTTAATCCCACTATAGCCGTGCAGGATCATTACCTTTATTATTCCCATTTTGTAAATGGAGAAAAAAGGACGTCAGAGACAAGAACTTTCCCTATATGACAAAGATAAAAGTCAAGAAAGCCAGGTTTGTAACCTGGGTCTATTTACCATAAATCCCAACCTTCCGAGCGACCCTTGCTGTCTCTCCCAAAGTCAGACCAATGGCACTTGTGAGAAAAATCAAAAGGTAAATGATAGTACTGAAAATATTTTCAAAGACTGTACATCTGTGTAGCATTGCAGTTACTAAAACAAATATGATGTTATTCTTGAACAAAGAATGTAATAAAAAAAAAAAAGCAGTGAAAATGAGGCTCCAGCCTCAATAACCGCCCTTCCAGTCTTTTAACACGGGCAGCCTCCAATGATATCGAATTTTATTCATGTTCCTGC
The DNA here is from genome assembly GCA_026018925.1 of Tupaia tana. Classification (NCBI taxonomy): domain Eukaryota; kingdom Metazoa; phylum Chordata; class Mammalia; order Scandentia; family Tupaiidae; genus Tupaia; species Tupaia tana. The sequence goes on from JAKSZU010000008.1 coordinate 81,851,639, forward strand.
TCTTTCCACTCAACTTGGCTTTGTGAGTTGTTGGTTTTATCAAAATTGAGTGAGAGCGTGTTTCATACAATGTTGGATTCATTGGGAAAGAAAAGCAAAAGAAAACCTTGCTTCTTCAATGCCAGGAGCTTACAAAGACATATAAAACATGAGGAATTCCAAGGACTTGCTCAGAAGCAGATCTGCAAATGCATTTCTTGAACAAAGGGCCAATGTTCCTTTCGGGGAAGAGCGCAGGACTGGTTTCCGGCATTTTTCTTTAAGTCATTAGGACCATGCCAACAAACAAACATATACTGCTCCTAGGAGAAAGAATCTCATTCAACGCCTCTTACAAGAGTTTGATTATTGGGGAGGGGGGTGCCTCGTGGCACGTGCCTCGCAGCCGGCCCCCAAATGTACAGATCTGCTTAAAGGGCTTTATTGATGGTGGTCACAGACAGATAGAGCTTGTGGGGAGAACTAACATCTCATGGATACTCACTGGTCAGCATCACCCTGATTATCAGAGAAAGCTGAAATGTCTGCCTCATTCTTTGAGGAATTTGTTATCTAAAGCATATAAAATATAGAAATAACAAATTCAAGTTTAACCAGTTTGAAATTTCCTTTCATGGACAAAGGGGTTTGGAAGACCTGGCATTAAATAATATTGAATGACATGGGTAAGAAATGATGATTGGCTCTCTAGCTAAATACATATCCACATATCTCAGCTTGTAGTGAACTGGAAACATTATAGGGCGGGCCCTCAAAACACACAGGCATTGAACTTAGATAAGCCATAATTCAAACTTCAGTTTTGCTGCCTGTTTCCTGTATGGCCATGAAAACTGTAAGCTTAAATATCTATATCGCTAAAGCAGGGATAACAATACTTCCATAAACCATAGGTAGATAAAATTAGTTTATATATGAGTAGTGAGAGAGTAATTAGCATAGGAGTATAAACCCTTAATAAAAGGTTACCTATGTTTCAAATTTATACTTTCTTCCCAAAAATAGTTTTAAATGTATAGCATGTTTAAAGTACTCCTAAGAGTAAATCAATACTACTAGCAATAGTAGTTCATAAGGGATAGGTTGCTCTATTCTAGCAGTGGTAGCAATCTGTAGGAAAAGGCTTCCTATCCATCCTCACCTACACCTCTAAATGCATTCATTTATTCTAGCAACATTTTCTAATTGGCTACACTATAGTAGCCGCTGGACTATAAAGGGTTGTTATATAGTGGCCAGTATCTCAGTTGCTTTGGGCTCCATGATAGAGTCTGTCGCATCCATAGTGCATTAGTCTGTGCATTCTGTGACTAACTGTGAAGCAACAGCATCTCACTGGTTACAGGGAGACTGAATGTTGACAAGTGCTGACAAATCTGTATGCACCACTCACCACTCTTGACAAAATCACACATCGACATGGCTGCCACGGGCCGACGCTGGAGAACAAGGGCCACAGAGATTAGTAAGAAAGAGTCTAGGGGCTCACATTCTAAAGGGTGTGACAAATGTGTGAAAAACATGTCATACAACAGACAGTAAAAAGCAGAGTCATATTGAAAGAACCAACACTATGGAAAGAGAAATCTGACTGACTCATGGGAATGATTAGCAGAGCTCTCTACACGTTCAAAAGAGTTCGAAAGAGACAAATGTAATGTGGGGTAAAGGACAAGTGATCCATTTGTCTCCTTTAGGAAGAATCTTCACCACCACTAACTACCCCCACCTCCTACTTGAGGTCACTGTCCCTTAGCCTGATTGTTCATGGCCATCCCCCCCAGGGGGTATGTGACATCTCACTTTCCCTTTTACTGTCTCTGTTTCTCGCCTGCAAGCGCACATGCCCTATGGCAAAAACCTTAAGTATATAATATATAGTATATATTATATATCTATATTAGCATGGACTGGAAGCTTAATGAAGATTAGTACTTTGTATTCTATGTTTTGTACATCAGCATTTAGCTTCTTGCCTGATTCTAAAGTAGTTACTCAAAAAAAAGACCAGAATAAGTCAATCAACAACTACCTCTAGTTACTTTCAGTTAATTAGTTAATTTTGTTGCTAGGTTATCTGAAATCAGAATGCAAGAGTAGGGTACTTCGGTAGAGCAATTCAGACACAGAGGCCATTGTGCAGCTTCGTGAATGGAATGAGTGGTGCTCTAGAGGCAGGCTGAGGCTGGACGTACGGATATGGTACAACCTGGGTAGAGGTGGTAATTGAATTCAAATGAGATAAATACCCAGACAGGAAAGAAAATAAAGAAGAGAGGCCGCACAGGAGCCAGGGAAGCGTTTGCAAAGACCTCTCAGAACACAGAGCTCCATCATTGTTGAGTCAGCCTATCAATAAGGAGAGAAATGCTGACCAACCACTGGTAGAAAATACCAATAGGAAAGGCAGCCTGGGGGGAGGCACATGTTCCTTGGGCTCTGCGGCCTTGGTAGAAAATGTTATCTTCATACAACCACACATTTCCAAGGGCCCTGCTCGCACCCTAGCCCTTCCTCAGCTATCTATGTTGGTGCTGTGGTTTTCCTTTCTGAACTTTCTCACCGAAACTTTGGAAGAAAAGGGGAAGAAAACCAGGATGTCTCAGAGGGACTGGCAGAGGGTGAGGGGCTTGACCCTGTGTGGTCTCTGGGGAAGCAGCATGAGCCCATGGGATGACTACAGAGTGTTCAACCCCCCACTTCCTGGTGACCTCAGCAATTCCATAACTTTCTCATATCTTTGTTCCTTATTCATCTATCAAATGGGTACACTTACACACACACAAACATACAAAGACACACACATTTCAGTGTTTTACTGACAACGCAATGGGATTATGAACATGAAAACGTTTCACATTATTGGCACTTAATAAATAAGAACTAACTTTCCTTTGGGCAAGTTTCACAACTACACAAGGGCTGCACTGGGCCTTTATGCTTCTAGGAGAAAGAATAGCACACAATGTTATGAGGAGCGAGAGAAAATCTCCTGGTATTATGTAACATAGGTGTACCTCAACTCTGATGTGCTTTGTCCTTGCCCAGTTCTCCTACTGGAAGATTCAGATATAATCAAAAGAGCTGGGATACTAGTACTATCATGTACCTGAGAGCTTTTAAATAAGTACAAAAATGATGATAGAAGAATGGGAGAATGAATAAATGGAGGATCCTGAGTTAGTTTCCACAGATACAGAATCTTCCATATTCAAGCTGCTTCAACTTCTGAGTGGTCTCCTGTGAAACATGGGTCACAGAAATAATCTCAGGGGTCTGAGCACTATAAAAAGACTTTACCCTTATTTTATATACCCGTGAACTAGCCATTCTTCTTCAAGTCTTGTTTAGACATGATTGTGCAGCATGAGAAAATTGGGTTCGACTTGCCATGGTGAATTTTGCTAATGGAGTTGTATAAACATAGCTCTTTATTAATCTAAATTACTGGCCTTCAGGATGAGTTTATTTTATTTGCACACACGATCTTTAGTCCCTGGGAACCCTGAAGGACAAGTGTGTCCCAGTGAGAACCAGCCTTTTGTGAACCACTTAGAAATGGACCCTCAGGAGGTGCTACATAAACAAAATGTAATGAGTTGTTCTACCCCGTCAAAAATGAACATGTCATAATGTGCCCCTGAATGGAACCAAATGGTCCTCTTGTCAAACACTCTGTGCTTTGATGTCCTTTTCATTGGTTAAAAAAAAGAAGAAAATAACAGTCTTTTTAATGATTTTTTTTTTTCAGAATTAAAAAAAAAAAAAAGAGGGAGAGAATAAGCTATCAATTACCAAGCTACAAACACCCTTTCTCGTGAACTGCTAATGAGGCACTTTGGATCTCTGATTTAGATTTCTCTAAGAAAAACTTTCATAATGCTATTAAAGTATTCTTTACCAGTGTTGTAAATTATAAAATGTATAGAACAGCAACATCCCTAAATAACCAGTTGGTACAATGTAAATAATAATAGTAATTAGTAAGATTTATTTCTATCCTACTATATACCAGGTATTGCAAATGCCTGCTTTATGTATGGAACACTAAGCAAATCACTAAAACAACCACCCAAGATAGGTGCTAGTGCCATCCTCATTTTTACAAATGAGAAAACTGAGGCAGAAGATATTAAGACATTCAAAATAACGCAGAACCACAGAGGTTGGAACCAAGAGTTCAAACCAAGGGATTCTAAGCCGTGGGACCATTCTTGAATGACTATGCTGTAAATAAAAACAGGCCAGGGATAAAAAGATACCTGTTTAGTCTACATTCTGCCATTAACTCTGTATGGCCTGCAACAACTTACAGAAAGACCAAAGTGTTCCCATTTCTAAAGTGAAAGATTTTTATGAGATGATTTCTGCTTCAGCTAGGATTCTATGGTTTCAGAAAATGAAAATCCACTTAAGCTAATATAAGCCAGAAGAAGAGAAGTAAGAGAAAGAAGAACAAAGAGAGGATGAGTAAGAATTGGTTGGTGAGGTACTCAGGAGTCTCACCATATAAACAGAAGGCTGTAGGCTACCGAGGTAGACTTGAAAATAGAACACACATCAGAATAGGAATCAGCGTGGCTCCAGGAGTCTGACTGACAGACTACTAAACCATCTCCTTCAGGTGCACCTCGGAAATAAATGAGTCTCGATGGTTCAGTTCCATTCTTATGTCAATCTTTATGATTTAAAGTCTCAGCAAAGAGTACACTCGGCCTTGCTTGAGTCCAACACCTGCTTGTTGGTAGGAGCAGGTCACTTAAAGTATAATCCTACCAACCTCTCACACAATGGAAGTGGGTTCCCAAAGAGACTCTGAGTCCTGTTGGGAGGTATAAATTTTTTAAAAACTCCACTACTACATCAAACAAAGGTCACTTTTGAATGAATGTGGAGATTAAATAAATGGTATGAAAATTTTGAATTGGGTCCAATTTGTAGTAAAAGCTCAGTAAATTTTAGAGGATGTTATAGGAAGGTAGTCGTGGCAGCTTCCATCACTGCTGCTCTTTCTACTGCTGTTGTCATTCTCAACATAGAAATAGTGGGGTTCTCTGAAGTAGCCAAGACTGGATCATGAGAATTTGTAATACCAAGTCACTGAAAGTATATCAATATCACTTCTATTTTAGTGGGGTGCTCCCGTCTGTCAGATATATTGACTACATTATATTGAGCCCTTTGATTCTATTGCTCCTGTTAGAGGTGGTATGGAGAATGAACCAGAAGGTAAACCACACAGATGGCTTTTTGCAAAATTTCAACTGAGAGATAATGTATGTCTGAACCAGGTCAAATATAGTAAGAATGGGAAAGACAAAGCCTATTCAATAGTCACTTTAAAGACTGATTTGACAAGACTCAAAGACCTGGTAAATGAAAATGAAGGGTTAAGGAATTCCTCCAGGTTTCTGGTGCAGATTACTTGATGGATATAAAAGCTACTTACTGTGGAAATACAAAAATAGTTGGCAGTTTACGAAAGAAGATAATGGGAACAGGTTTGGACATAATGAATTTGAAGTTCCTGGGCATTCTTCAAAAGAGACACCTAGAAGTCAGCTGGATTTAAGAATCTGAAGGCCAGCATGAAGTTTGAGGATAGATTTGGAAATAACCCATAGCAGCATTAGTTTAAGTCATCGATTTGTTTAACCCCAAAAGAGTTTATGAGTTGGGGAGTTGGAGTGGAAGTAGGAACGGGTGGTGGATCCCTGAGGCATGGGGGGGGGGGGGTGAAAAAGCACACAAAGAATCTGGAAAGGAAGAATCAGGGAAGTATGAAGAAAATAAAGAGGGGTCACCAAAGCCCAAAACTAGTAGAGTGACATTGGCAGTAAGATCTGAAATTCAGAACACATGGAGAGTGATCTGAACAATCCAAGTGCAAGAACTTCTTTTGGAAGAGACCTTATAGAAGACTAGAGCACCACATTATCCACTATGTAATCCCACAGCCTGTGCATTTAAAGTGTACGGGGTAAGAGTGACCATTGCAAGATAAGGCTGGAAGACAGGCAAAGCCAGACCAGGCAGAGCTTTGTGAACCATGATAAGAGTCTAGCATTTATACTAAATCAGAAGAGTTTCAAGTAAGAGAATGACATAATCAGAACAAAATTTTCATTGTATATATTCAAGGTACACAACCTATTGATTTGATAGACACATACATAGTGAAATGACTAATACAGTCAACCATCATCCTATCCATCACCTTTCATAGTTACCTTTTGTTGTTGTCACTATAAAACTGCCTAAAATCTACTCTAAATGTGGGAACAGGGAGGAAACAGGCAGAAATAGGTCAAAGGGCACAACCCGTAGTTCTATAGAATAAATAAGTCCAAATATCTAATGTACAACATGAGGACTATAGTCAATACTATATTTTACTCAGAGTAAGCTTTGAAAAAGTTGCAAGGTGAAGACTTTTCCTAAATGTCAAGAATGGATGCAAGAATACCAGTTAGGAACCTTGCACAAATGTTGAAGTGACAAGAGTGGATAATGGTTCAAAACACGAGCTCTAGAGACAGACTGCCTAGATTTGATTTTTAACTCACTTAAAAGTTGTAGACAAGGGACCAGCAGTTAGTATAACGGCTATGTCACTGAATTTCCATGTAGCCAACCACAGTTTGAGTCCCGGACCCGGTGATTTAAACTCATGCTGGGTGCATGTGCAGGTGTGCCCAAGATCCCGAGAGGAGAATGGAGGACAAGGGATTACAGCATAACCATCCCCCCTGGGGGGTGATTTCTTGCTTTCTTTCTCTGTCTCTGTCTGTCTGGTGAGTGCACACGCCCTATAGCAAAAAATCTCTCCAAAAAAAAACAGTTGTAGACAAAAAAAATTTAACTTCTTGGTGCCTCAGTGTCTACATCCAAAAGTGGGTATGCAAATGCCTCCTTTCTTCCAAGATGTTGTAAGGATTAAATATGACAGTATGTGTAAAGGACTGTAAATGGCATCTAGTACATAACAACAACTCAAAACATCTCCCATTACGGCAGCAGTGCAGTAAGAAATAGAAGTGATTATAACTGTGACAGAGAAAATGGAGAGAAGTGGATAAATTAGGAGACTTTTTTTTTTCAGGCAACAAGAGTCACAGAATTTTAGCATCAGCTAAATTTGTGGCATTTTTCTTACTTGTAGGAAATGATGTTGAAATGGTAACTTGTAAAAATACAGCATTTTGTGAACCGAGTAGATTTTTAAATGTTGTTACAAATACACATTTTGTGTAATGAACCTGTAGTGGAAGTCCAGATAAATAAACAGACAATGTGAATGTCTGCATTTCTTAGAATGGATGTGAGAAGCAAATTGTAACTTCATCTGCAAAGAGGCCCATTATATGTGAAGCATTACCAATTGTTATGCTTGGCTTTTTGGAGAGATTTCCCACAACAACTGCTAAAGATGCCATGATGAAACAGAAAAGCTTGCAAAGCCAGCAGAAATCTCTCATTCCTCTCTTGACATTGAAGTCCAAGAATCTGGGATATTTTATTAGGGAGGATTAAAAAATATATGTGAAAGCAGAAAGTACATAGCACAGTCCCTAGCTCATAGAGCCTGCTGAATAAATACTGCTTTTTTCTTTTTTTACTACATTTGATAACAATAGTTATTTCTTTGTGGGTCTACTAACACTACAAAGCACTAAGGAAAAACTAGGACATTTGCTGTAGGTGCTCAAATTATGTCACTTTGCTTGAGAAAATAATAGCTCATTTGTTTTATTCACTTTGATGGCAGTACATGCAATCAATAGTAAAAATAACATAGGCTGCCTTTTTGTTTCAAACTTTAAAAAAAATGATTTAGTCATTTACATCACAAGGTGAATGGCAGTGGCAAAATCATCCCAATAGGCACTAGCAGATGGACAACAGTAAAAAAAAAAGTACAAAAGAAGAAATACTAACAAGCTCGCTACACCCCAAGTGCTGGGCAACTGTTCTCATACATACCTAATAGAATCCCCCCAACTCTTCAGTGCAGTAGGTATTTAAGCCCCACCTTAAAGAATATGGATCACGAATGTTAAGAATCAAGGTAGCAAAGCTACTGAGTAGCAAAGCAGGGGTTCAAACTTAGGTTTGATTCTAAATCTAATTCCCTTTCCACTACAATGATTTTCCTGTGTGACTCTTACCATTTCTTCTTCCAGAGAAATAAAAGAAATAGCTTGGGACCAGCAGTTAGCGTAATGGCTATGTCACTGGACTCCCACGTAGTCGACCACAGTTCGTGTCCCGGACCCGGTGGCTTAAACTCATACAGGGCGCGTGTGTGTGAGTGCCCAAGATCCCGAGAGGAGAATGGAGGAGAAGGGATTGCGGCGTGGCCATCCCCCCGGGGGGTGATTTCTTGCTTTCTATCTCTCTGTCTCTCTCTGTCTGTCTGGCGAGCGCATGCGCCCTATAGCAAAAACCTCTTCCAAAATAAATAAACAAACAGAAACAACAAAACAAAAAAAAAAAAAAATAAAAGAAAATAAAAAATAAAAGAAATAGCTTATTTTTTAAAAAATCTAAATTCCGGGACAAGCAGATGGCATAATGATTACATTACTGGACTCCCACATGGCCGACTGCAGTTCAAATCCTAGACCCAGCAGCTTCAAACTCACGCCAGATGCATGTGTGTGCTTGCTCAAAATCCCGAGAGGAGAAAAAAGGAGAAGGAATTACGTTGTGGCCATCCTCCTTGCAGGATGATTTCTCACTTTCTGTCTTTCTGTCTCTCTCTGTCTCTCCAGCAAGCATGCATGCCCTATAGCAAAAATCTCTCTCTAAAAAAAAAAAAAGAATCTAAATGCCATAAAATAACAATATAGGTTTGACTTTCCTAGCAATAGTAGGATTGAAATCTCCCTGTTTAAGGGGAAGTCTTTGCCACAGTGAAATTAACAAACTGTTTAGAAAGCATTAATTTTCTTCTGGTCATCAAGCACATATTTGTTAAAGTCCCCCCCCCCCGCCCACTTACCTGGTAATAAATTATTTTATTACTAACCTTGTGGAGTCCTAAGAGTAGAGTGTAAAATGCTCTTTCTAAGTAAAATGAATATAGCAATCATAAATAGGGTAAGAATAATGAGAAATTGAGGACATTTAGACAAAGAAAGTAGATAGTATATATAAATTGACTAATATACCAAAAAAAGCATAATGACTTGAATTTATGGGAAGTCATTTTTAAAGATTTCTTTGTCATTTTACCAAAAAAATGTTATGGCTGTTATTTCTACGTCTGTATCTCTTACTTCATTTTAAACTCCCTGGACTCAGTGTGTTATTTATCCTCATATCTGAGTAATTTACACAATGATTGGTACAGGACAGATATTTAATGCATGTTTTTCTATGAGATGGATAGATGGATAAAAGAAGGCACAACAGAAAGACATTGGAATTAAGGAATAAGTAAGTATGAATGAATTAATTTATGAGTGTACTTTATTGCTAATAATATTTATCTCAAAGATAAATGTTCCATAGTTAAGATTGTTGTCAAAATTCTATCACCCTTTCTACCCTGTTACAGTTAGATTTAGGCTTTTAAGCAGTGGCCATGTGAACAGTGATAGCAAATGGGTTTCATGGAGTCAGAAATATGGAAGGGGACCTCTCAAATACAAAGGAAGGTGGTAAGTCAAGCCTTTATTTTAACAGATTGCTGAGATTCAAATTCTAAGACCAAACATAAACCTCATGGTGGACGTTGGTTGGCTATCTCTTTGCCATCCACCATCCTCTTTCCCAGTGTCCTGAGTTCTATCAGCACTTCAAGAACAGAGTTCATAATGTAAGCCAGGTCCATCGGTCTATTACATCCCATAGCCAGACTATTGATTTCAGGCATTTCTATGATGTTAGCCAGTTCAGAATAAGTCTCAAGACTTACCTCGTTGAAAAAGCTCAGGGAAAGACGTTTTCACATCTGCTTCATGAGACAAGAAGACATATTATTCCAGGAGCAGTTGGAGTGTATCTTGGGAACAAAGAGAGGAAATAGTGTAAGACCATGCAGAAATAAGAAAAGAAACCAAGTCTTTGGTGACAGCATTATTGGAGGTTGAAGCTCTTTGAACTTTTTGGCTTGTTTATTTGTTTTCCTGTTCTTTAAATATAATGTTCCCTAACTGATACTATCACCACTTAGCAAATAAAATCCTATCTAGAGTGCTAGTGGAAGAGTGGTTCTGAATGAGTTCCTCAATTCCAACAGTTATTCACAATCCTCGTGTGGACTGTGTATATATGATACACAGTTGTGTCCAACAAAGTAAAGAATTAAAAGGTAAAATGGAAATAAAGATGTAGGTATAAGCAAATGGTAAGGGACTGCCACACTCACTATGTTATCTTCATGCATTATTAAAGAATTATCAAACATGGTCCACCCCTACAGCCAGACGTCAGGGTCCATGGAGAAGCTAACTGATCTCGTGACACAACACAGACCCAGGTGACTTTCCTACTCCCCAACTCTCACCTAAAAATGACTCTATTGCCAAACAGGCCATTGAAGTAGGTATCCTTTGCTGGAATTGTAGCTGTATCAAAGGCAAACATGACAAAAGAGACTAAAAATGAAGAATTTATGAATTGGGGAAATGAGCAAAGTTCTTAAGTGGCTATCTTTTTTTTTTTAATTTTTTAATTAAAAAAAAAAAAAAAAACAGAATATAACAGGAGCTTGGGGTAAAAGAAGACTGAGCAACAGCTGTTAGCTAGAAATCTGATATGGGCTAATGTAATCAGGTTGGATTTGAAAAGCCCATTTGGTTTACAACAGTGGATAGAATTTTCCAAGTCCGCATCACCCAACTTCAGAAATAGGCCGTCTTCTGGTTGTGAACTGAAGCTTCCAGCCACAACCACTTCGTTCAGTAAGCTCCAACATGGATTTGGTTTTTCAGGGTGCTTCTTTGGTGGGCCAGAGTAGGCAGCCCACTCTCCAAAGTAGATGCGGAGCACTCTGCCAAACTATACCATGTAATCACGCCGGGAAAGTACTGAATGATGCAATGAATTCCAACAGGATGGGGTAGGAACAAGAAAGAAAAACACTCAAAAACCCCAAATCTTGCCTAAGTCAGTACAGCAACTGGAGGATTTAATGTGAAATTCCTATGCATGGGATGAAGGCCAAGCCAGGAGACAGCATAATTACAGGAGATAAGACTTGGAATAGGATAAATGAAAAGCATCACCCCAAAGCTACAAATTTGACAGGAAATAAAGATCACACAGACAGTAAAATTTCTGTGATCAGGAGAGAACATCAGGCTTAAAGTATGTGTGTTTTAAGGATTTTTATTCTTCTATATTTAAATTTGTATAAATATATGCAATGCACATGAGTTTACGTTCAGTAGTTCTGGGTAATTCAATAAATGTGTAGATTGAACCTACTCTGTGACAGGTACTGAACCAAGTCCTGGTAACAGAATAGGGTTTTCAATCTCACCACTATTGACATTTGGGATCAGTTCATTTACATAGGGGGAAAAGGGACACTGTCCTGTGTGGCATACCAACATTCCTGGCCTCTACCTGCTAAATGCCAGTTGCAACACCCTCCTCCTCAGTTGGGACAACCAAAACTGTCTATAGCAATTGCTAAATGTACCCCCCATGGGGTGAACACAAAATCATTCCTGATGGAGAACCAATGGAACAAAGCAATAGAGATGGGGTCATCGCAGTTCACTGTGCGTGCTCTGGGCTTAACCTATCTGTGTTTGTATTTTGACTCTGTCACTAACTGGCATTGCAGCCTTGAGAAAGTTGTTTAATGTATTTCTAATCTCAGTCTTCTCATCCATAAAATGGAAATAATATGAGGGAATACTCCATGAAGTTGTTACGAGGACTAATGAGAAGATGTATGCAAAATATTTGATACAGCATCTGGGCCTGATTAAGACTGCAATAAATGAACCCAGACAAGAAATTATTAGAATGGACACCACTTGGTGGCCAGTGGTTCTCAGCCTAGTCGAATAATCAATTAATTAGAATCTCTGGAAGAGAACACAAAGCATCAGTATTTTTCAGCTTTTATTCCCAAAAATCTCACACTGTATTGAAAGCAGTAACAGCAACTACATGATTAACTTTCATAGATTTTCCTTATGCCTAATATGAAATATTTCAATATTGCCAAAATTCCCATCCATTTCCCCCTCTATGACACACGTCCATACCCATGAACTGGACTTGAAATTTTGCACTAACCTCCTGGCCTCAATCTTCCTTTTCCATTGCCTCCTCCGTCTTCCTGCCAAAGTTTATTTCCTAAAGATTAACTCTGAAAATCATGTCATTTATTTTACTTCATTGGCTCTTCAACACTTTGTCTGGCACTCCAAGTCTTCCACAATTTGCATTCACCATAGTTTTTCAACCACTCTTAAGAGTTAGAAACTCCAAACTCCCCCAGAAAGACTTCTTATATTCTCATAGGTAGAACACATTTCTCACTCTGCCCTTGTATTTTAAGCATCCACAAATTAGCTCATAACAATCTGCCTTTTTTAAGAGTTCTTTATATGTATCAGTCTCTTTCGAAGTACGAGAGAGATTAGGGAATGAAGACCAACTTTTCCATCACTCTGTATCCTCAATGCCCACTCTCTGCCATGGTAGAGTAATTATACACTACATATAAAATATAAATAAATAAACAGAACTTTAAAAAATGAAATCCTGTCAGAAATCAATTAGATTAGGCACCATTGGGTTAGCCAGTGTTTCTTGTCCTGTTAGAATCATTAACTAATCAGAATCTCTGGAAAAGGAGATGTACTTTCACAGGGGATGTTGATTGCAGAAAACTACAGTCATAAGTAACACATGCAATAGTTCCCTCACTTGGGATGTCCAAGTTTCATTTGTTGGGCTGAGTCCAATTAATTGATAGTGGCTGCCTAGAGCTCTGCCTTGAGAAGGAGTCGAAGGCTCCCTTGGGTCCCAGCAGAAGAGAGTATAGTGATTGATTGACAACACATGCCGCAAGCCAGTAATCAGGGAGCTGCGACAACCACCCAGAGAATTGACATTTCTGTGATTGATGAAATAATGAGAAGGATCTGAATGGACCTAGTGGCTACTATTTTACACATATTTAAATAAGACTCATACATATAATCATCACTTATGTACAAATACATGTGTATGTATATATATGTGCATGGTATACAGGAATAATTACCATTTTTCGAGTGTTAGTTATATGATAAAAATTGTATAATATACCCGTGGGCTTTGGGCTCAGCATATGGATAGTCTAGGGAAGGGTGGGCATTTATAAAATAATCACATGGACACTTTAAAAGTGAAAAAAATTAAAGGATGCTCTATAAGTCTCCATAAAGAAAGTATTGAACCAGTTTGGAGCCCAAAGAAATGCCATTTGAGAGGAGATCTGAGGAATAAGTAGAAGAGTAGAGGAAAGAGCTTTTCAAGCTAAAGGCCAACAGATGGGGAAAGGATGGGATCCTAGGCTCCCACACATAGAACTGTGCCCTCTCAGAAAACTATTTTACCTCTGTTAGATTTATCTGTAAATGGGGAACAAATGGGGCACCTGGTGGTGCAGTGATTAAGGCTGTTGGATCCCACATGGCCAACTGCATGACTGGAGTCCTGACCCAGCAGCATGAAAAACACATTGGGCACATGTGCATACATGCCCAAAATCTCGGGAGGAGAACGGGGAGACAGGTATTTTGTTACGGCAGCCATAACAGACTGATACCTAAGTCATGCCTCATGTTTCAGATCTGATGTCCAGATATTATTGCCTTCCTTCCTTCCTCCCTTCATAAAGGGATTTGCAATTCCCAGGAGGTTGATTGTGTGTGTCCCCACAAAATTCACATGTTGAAACATGTCCTTAATGCTGTGGTATTAATAAGTAGAGACCTGGGAGATGATTACATCATGAGGACTCCCCCTCGTGAATGGGAGTAGGGCCCTTATTCAAGAGGACTGAGGGGTTTGTTTACCCCTTCCATCATGTGAGGACCCAGCTAGATGATGCTATCTTTCAAGTGACTTCATTTCATCTTAACTGGAGAGCAAGCCCTCACCAGACACCAAAGCTGCTAATACTTGGATCATGAACTTCTCAGCCTGCAGAACAATGAGAAAAAAATTTCTGTTCTTTGCAAATTGCCCAGTGTAAGGTATTTCTGTTATAGCAGTTTGAACAGGCTAAAACAGGGGTTTTAAAAAAAAAAAAAAAAAAACACAGTAAACAGAAATAGTGAAGATAATATTGATTTCTGTTCAAGGCCCATTCTCCAAAAGTAGCATTTTTCAACTTTGTTTTGGAAGTTCATTTTTTTTTTTTTAAAATACTTTAAATCAGGGCCAGCAGGTGACATGATGGTTAAGGCACTGAACTAGCACCTGACTGATCGCAGTTTGAATCGCGGGCCTGGCAACTTGCTTTCTCACTTTCCCTCTCTCCCTCTCTCACTCTTTCTCTTATCTCTCTGTGGTGAGCACAGCAAATTTTTAACATAATAATAAATAAAATAAACAAATAACTTTTTAAAAATACATTAGATCAAGTGGTGTGGGCAGTCAAACTGTGAGACACAGAGTACGTACTAGAAGGGCAGCCCCTTTTGTGAACCCACTTTCCTCAGTGAACCACCTCCAAGCCACACACCCAGCTTCCCTCCTTGAGACCTTACGTGAGGTCCTGCCAATGCTGGGGTCTCAGGAAGAGGGCGTGTAAAGGCAACAGAATCAAGTCTTTGCACGGATTGGGGGAGTAGATGACTACTGGGATGGTGTGTTTTACCACTGAGGATGATTTTGGATGCAAGTAATAGGGAAAAAATATTCTAAATAGCTCACATACTACAGGGATGACTAGAGGAGGTTAGCAGGATGGCTAATTCAGGGCTCAATGACTTGATGAAGGACCCAGCTTCTTCCAACATGGTCAGCACTGCTTATGGTGCCCCAAATGATGGTGCAGTTGTAGCCACCATGTGCTTTCACATCAGTGCCCAGGACTGGCAGAGCATCCACAGTTCCTTCCTGAAAATAAGGAAAACCTTTCCCAGAAGCTCCTTACCTCACATCCCACTGGCTGAAATGAATCTGCATCCGATGCCTAAACAAATCGTGGTGAAGTGGCTGGTTCCATGATGCCTGGCCTAGAGTCGCTGCTGAGCGAGGGACTGGTGCTGAGGCCAACCTCTCTCAATGGTCACAGAGAGTGGACAAACATAAACAGAATCAAAGTTCTGCCAGCAAGAAGGAGGGCAGGCAGGACTGTCTGCTAAAGAGTGAAGCAAAGCTGAAGCCCAATGACGGGAACAGGTGCACAACGCAGGACTAAAACCCAGGAACCAGGAGTAAGGAAGAATCCCCATTATCACGGCTAAATTAAGGGGCTATAATTGTGGAAATAAAAACCCTGACTAGGGGAAACGTATGAGTCCAGTATGCAGACATATTTGCCTTGTCTTGACTGCGGAGGTGGGGCAGAAAGGATGCTAAACTAGTTGCGTGGATAGAAAAATTAATCGGCTACCCCCTGAAATATTGCCCAGAACCACAGGGCAAGCCAAACCCTGCTTTGCACACCCAGCCCTCAAAGCAGTGAGCTCAGGGTGATTGACTCTATTCTTGGGGTGAGTACAAAGAATGTCTCATATCACGTCAGCCGACTCGTGTCCCCATGCTCACCTTAGCCACTTCCTGATGACACTTGACAAGTTACCTTTAGCCTGATTTCTTCATCTGGAAAATGTATGATAAAAATACATCTCTTTTAAAAGCCTCACAAGAATTACAGGATATCTTGCACAGGCTAGGCACCACCATAAACACATGGCCCTGTGGATAATCATTCGTGCTCTCTGACAACCTCAGACCTAGCAACCTTAGCTGACTCATCATGTAAAAAGGAATCAGTTAAGTATGCAATTAAGGGAATCTTATTGAAGTCATTTCTAATCAAAATGAAGATCCTTGACTGGTGGCCTCAGGCCACAAGAACAGACAGCTCCAATCTAGCTCTCATTCAAGCTTTCTCCCCATTCATTATCTCTTTCTAGAATCAAAACTGTACTCTCTCTGTTACACCATGCTCATGCAGTAGGATCGACTCAGCATGTCGGCTCTTAGGTTAAAAATTACAGCTTTCTATTTCTGCTCCAAAAAACACCACCCAGAAATATGATTGCAATATTCCAAAGGGAATGGGTAGTCATTTTTCATATCTCTCAGATGTGCATGATACTATCTTCCAGTTTGTGCGGATGACAAATCCAGCTTTTAAAATAAATATGGACTTTGATTACTGAATTCCTCTGCGGCCTCTTGATTCTGGTAGTAAGACTATACTGTTTTCATCTCAGTTCTGCCATTCACTGGCTGTGCAGCCTTCACCAAATCACTTTCCCTCAAGAAATGAAGACTTGGACTACTTGATTACTCAGATTCATTACAGTATCCATCATTTGTTTTTGTTTTGTTTTGTTTTGTTTTTTTTTTTGGAGAGATTGTTTCGCTATAGGGCATGTGCGCTCGCCAGACAGACAGAGAGAGACATTAGAGATAGAAAGCGAGAAATCACCCCCCGGGGGGATGGTCACGCCGCAATCCCTTCTCCTCCATTCTCCTCTCAGGATTTTGGGCACGCACGCACACGCGCCCGGAGTGAGTTTTAAGCCACCGGGTCCGGGACGCGAACTGCGGTTGACTATGTGGGAATCCAGCAACATAACCACTACGATAACTGCTGGTTCCCAAGTATCCATCATTTGTTAATAATTGACACTGGGCTACAGATTTTCTCTCTTATTCTCACTACAAAGTGAGAGAACTGAGTCTTTGCAAGTTTAAGTCTGGGTTCAAACTCCAGTCTCCAAGGCAGCATATTGCCCCTTAAAAATGTACTGTACAATTGTATAACCTCTGCTGTTTTTATTTTGTTATTTAAGTTTTCCAGTGTGTCTCTCATTGTTGATCTCTTCTAGATTCAAATTGTGAACCCAAAACCATCGTATATGTCTTGACGTGTCAGTGCCAGTTCATACAGATCACTGTGAAAGTCAAGCTGGGGGAATGGGGAGACCCCAAAGAGGTGGGAGTTGGGGGATAAAGCTGAAACTGCTGGAATCCTGCAACCTCTCTCATAGTCACCCTGTTTTTGTGACAGGCAGCTGTTTTCCAGCTAAGCACGTCTTCTCCCCACCTAGTCATTAGAAGCAATCCAAGCCCCTCTGAGAACTGTGGGTGAGGAGGGCATGGCCCCTCCCCAGGCCCACTTCCTTTCATCAACTTCACAAAAACTCCAACACAGGTCATTACAGGGGATTAGGCCTCAGAGTTCAGGGGTTCCTGAGGCTGGGTCACCTCCCGCAAGGCCGTCCTCTTTGGCCTTTCCCAAGCCTGGTGGGCCGCCGCCTTCTCCCCTCCTGGCCTGATCATCTACAACAAAGAGTTTGATGAGGGGGGAGTGGGAGGGAGATGATATTAAAGGGGGAAGAAATGCCCATTCTCAGCTCAGACAAAAGATGAGATTAAATGGTTCAGAGAACAGCCCCTCCACGTTGCTGAGGGGGCCTCAGTGAAATTAATATACTTCCCTAGGCCTGCTGAGATAGCTGCTCCCTCTCCAAATCCATATGCATGAGAATGTCAACCCAAAAACCTGTTTTGAGATTTGCTTGATGTCAGGAAGAGAAAGGGCTGCAGGAAAGAACCAATGTAAGACCTTTGTCTTTCTCAAATCACCCATGGGTCACAGGTGCTTAGCAAAGACACTGAGGTCACCATTCTTACAACCTTGGGAATGAAAGAAATAACCAGGGACTCTGAATTCCAGCCTTGTGAGTTGCCACAAGAACAGAAACTTCACTACTTTGTGGCTGCATGGCCTTGAGCAAGTTAGTGGGACTTAACCTCTTTGAGTCTCAGGTTCTTCATCTGTATCTTACACGGTTGTTGAGAGAGTAAGTATGAGATAAGGCTTAGAAAGTAATGAATTGGTAAGTAAGGTGATTGATTTATCTTTCCTTGACCTCACACTTTTTCCTTTCCTCCCTTTTTTCCCTCCTTTCTTACCTCCCTTCATTTCTTCTCTCTTTCAATGGAACACACATTTCAGTACATCCTGCTTTGGGTGAACTATTTTATCAAGAGCGAAGGTTACAAAATCTGTACAACACAACCTCTGCCTTCTTGCCCAAGAAGGGAGACAACTTCAGTTGTGTGATAAAAGTAGTGAAAATGATGTGTACAATGGAAAACATGTAAATATTATCCACCTTCACCCCACCTGTTTTAGATGGTGCTTCAGAGGCTCTATGAACCAGTCTCTGAGTCTAAAATCAGGACATTTTGACTCAGAAGAACCCTACATGATGCTAAGCTGGAACTAGAGCCAGATTTCATGTCTGGTGACTGCTAGTCAAAGTTCTTTCGATATGAGCCTGACGGCAGAGAATTATTAGGTTGTCAGGAAAGTCATAACATATTTTTCTGTTTTTCTATGCAAAAATGCATCATGGCTTTCCTGACAACCCAATAGAAGATTGAGAACCCTGATTTTAAGTCATCCTCAAAGAGGACTTGTCCTTTCTTTTAACATTTTTATGTCTCCTCCTAAGAAGAAATAGATAACAATTCTCTTTAAAATGAGATCACTTTGGTGATCATGCAAGTCTATAAGGATATAAGGTAGTCTTTAAAAATAGCCACATGAAAATGTAGACCCAAAGATAAGGCTATTGGTGGAGGGAAGCATCAGTCCCTACCCCAACCCTTTTCCAAATCAAACCACATGGAACCCTGAGTGGGCTGCTCAATACCAGGTGAGACTGTAGACTCAGAGAAATATCACTTTTAAAAGTCACATGCATGGATGACCTTTGTGGTATTGGTGACTATGTCTAGAAGGGCAATGTGGAAAGGCCACCAGGTAACA
The DNA here is from genome assembly GCA_026018925.1 of Tupaia tana. Taxonomy (NCBI): domain Eukaryota; kingdom Metazoa; phylum Chordata; class Mammalia; order Scandentia; family Tupaiidae; genus Tupaia; species Tupaia tana. The sequence goes on from JAKSZU010000008.1 coordinate 81,870,621, forward strand.
TGCCAAGAAAGAATTTACGTAAGTGCTATCTGGGTGACCTGGGCCAGTCCTTCATCTCACTCAGATGTATACTTCCTGCTGTGTAATGTACTGTAAAGATCCACTGCACCAGCATACAAGAAAGTGTTTCAAACATGTAGAACTGTGCTGTTCAATATGGTAGCCATTAACCGCATTTACCAACTAACACTCAAATTACAATTAAGCAAAATTAAAAATTTAGTTGTTCAGTCTCACTAACCACATTTTAAAGACCCAGCTGCAATTTGGCTAATTTTTGCTACATTAAAAAATGCAAAATAGAATGTCACTCATCATGCAGAAAGTTCCACTGAGTAGCACTGGTCTAGAAGGATATAGACCACATTGTTAATGATGGCTACCTTTAGAAAGAAGACAAGTGCTAGAATTTTAAATTTTTACTTTGTAAATTTGTGTGTGTGTGTGTGTGTGTGTGTGTGTGTGTGTTTATATTGCCATGAACATATGTCTTATTTCCAACTTTGAAAATGAACAAGAAAGTGATGATCATTAGATACCAAATAATGGTTACTGCTAGGGGATGCTTAGATGATATGGAAGGGACTTGGGGTAGGCTTCTGGTACACTAGGAATGGAATATTAGGGCACAGATAATCAGAAAAAGAAAGTATTTTCCCATCTTTAATAACTATAAGTATATATGGAGTTACAGGCATGTTCGCTTTTAAATTACTTATAATAATTAAGTTTGTTTTATGTACCTTTTCATATGTGTTTTATTATACAACGCACTTTTTAGTAAGACTTTTCTTAAGTGGATAAGTTATGTGGCTGCCTTCCTCAATAGGAAAGTGCTGCACTAATCGATGAGCTCCCATCCGATGAACGAGGAGAGAGGTGTGCCCCTGAACTTCTTCCCCTCTTTTAAGCTGCACTTAATGATGACAGCCCAGCCCACAAATCTTCATCACGTTCCCCCTGCCTACCTCCCACCAGGGATACAAAAGGTAGCAGGTAACGGTTACAGAGCCTTTCTAGGGGGTGATTTGACAACATACATCCCCAAATTTTAGACATGCATATGCTTTAATATGTCTATTTTCTTGTTGTTAGTTTTTATGGTTGTTTTGGTTTCATTTGGTTTTAGTTTTGTCTTTTTCTATAGGGCACAGCAGTTGCTAGAGACAGAGAAGAAAACGAAACTGAGAAATCACCTCCCCCCCCCCCCCCCCCCACACACACACCAGGGGGATGGCCACTCTGCAATTCCTTCTCCATTCTCCTCTAGGAATTTTGGGGACACATACACACACAAGCCACCAGGTCCAGGACTCGGATCACACACATGGCCATGTGGGATCCTGTCACCTTATACTCTCTATCCCTGCTGGCCTGATACATCTATTTTCATTGGCATTAACTCCAAAAATTAATCATACAAAGACTTGGCTAAAGGATGTTAATAACACAAATTTTCATAATATCCAGGAAAAACCATTGAGAACAACACTAAATATCCAAACTAACAAATGAATTAAATACTGATGTATTCATACAGTCAAACACTGATCAGCTGTTGAGAGTCATGTTGTAGAAGAATATTTGATATGGAAACACACTCATGCTATATTATGAGTAGAAAAACAGCAGATTACATACAGTATGATTCCTTTTAGTCAAGAAAGATGTATACTAAAAACTACCTTTACTAATAAATATGGATCCTCCCCCACTATGAGGTGGAGGCTAATCATCTCTTTCTTCTTGAGTGTGAGCTAGACTGAGTTGCTCACCTACAGAGTATGAAAAGATATATGTAGTTAAGCTTATAGTGGAGAAGCTCTTAATAAAAAAATAAGCCATGTTAATTACATACATACCTGAAATGATATGATGAGAAAGGCACTTTCATGATTGTGATGTTCACTAAAATCCACAACTCCAATCTAATCATGAGGAAAAAAAAAAAAAAAAAAAAAGTTAGGTGAAAAATATGTCCAAACTCAGGACCAGTAGATGGCATAATGGTTCCATTACTGGACTCCTACATAGTCGACCATGGTTTGAGTCCCAGACCCAGCAGCTTAAAATAGACACAGGGCACATTTGCATGCATGCCTAAAAGCCCAAGAAGAACATGGAGGAGAAGGGATTGCAGTGTGGCCATCCCCCCTGGGGGGTGATTTTACATTTTTTGTCTCTCTGTCTCTCCAGCAAGCACACATGACCTATAGCAAAAATCTCTCTAAAATTAGAAAAAAAAAAAAAAAAAAAGCCAAAACTGTAGAACATTCTACAGAATACCTAGTAATATTCCTCAAGTTTGCAGTAGTCATGAAAAACAAGGACGGACTGAGAAGCTATCAAAGATATAAGGAGACTGATGATACTCCGTAATGTCATATCCTAGGCTGGATTCAAAACCAGAAAAAGTACATTAGGGGGAAAAACTGTGGAAATAAAAATAAAGTCTATTAATTAATAACACTGTACTATTTTAACTTTTCAGTCTGGCAAATGCATATGCAAGAAGCTAATATTAGGGGAAATTGCATGAAGAGTAAATAGAAATGCTCATGTTATCTTCACAATTTTATGTAAATCTCAAAGTATTCCAAATTTTTTAAAAAAAAATTTAAACTACCGGGACCAGCAGTCAGCGTAATGGCTATGTCGCTGGACTCCCATGTAGTCGACCGCGGTTCGCATCCTGGACCCGGTGGCTTAGAACTCACGCCGGGCACGTGTGCGTGCGTGCCCAAGATCCCGAGAGGAGAATGGAGGAGAAGGGATTGCGGCATGACCATCACCCCTGGGGGGTGATTTCTCACTTTCTGTCTCTATGTCTCTCTCTGTCTGTCTGGCGAGCGCACGTGCCCTATAGCGGAAAAAAAAAAAAAAAAAAAAAAAAAAAAAAAAAAAAAAAAAACAACAACAAAACCTCTCCAAAAAAAAGAAAAAAAAAAAAAAAAAAAAAACTCACGCCGGGTGCGTGTGCGTGCATGTCCAAGATTCCGAGAGGAGAATGGAGAAGAAGGGATTGCAGCATGGCCATCCCCCCTGGGGGGTGATTTCTCGCTTTCTGCCTCTCTGTCTCTCTCTGTCTGTCTGGCGAGCACACGCGCCCTATAGCAAAAAACTCTCAAAAAAAAAAAAATGTAAACTACCTATGTACTTATTTCTGGCTAGTGTAATGTTTCATACTCAAATTTCATGCTCTAAATTTCAGAGTAAATATATATATTTTTTAATCAGAGAAGTAGTTCATTACATAATCAGAAGTTAATAGGGGGACCGCTAATGACATAATGGTTATGTCACTAGACTCCCATGTAGTTGACTGTGATTTAAGTTCCAGATCCAACAGCTTAAAGCTCATGCTGGTTGCATGTGTGTGTGCCCAAGATCCTAAAAGAAGGAGTAGAAAGGACTGCAGCGTGGCCATCCCTCCTGGGGGGTGATTTCTCACTTTCTGTCTCTCTGGTGAGTGCACACACACTATAGCAAAATCTCTCTAAAGAAAAGATTAACGAAGAAAGAAGTTAGGAACTTCTTCTCCACATTTCAAAGTTCTATGTGAATTCAGACAGGAGTCCACAGGATGTTTCTAAAAATAATTCAATTCAGTCATTCTATTAACTGGACACTGGCTGCAGATGACCTATGCTGAGTCAATCTGAGGCTGTCCCTAGTAGTTTACAACAACAACAACAAAAGGCAAAGTCTCAGTCACTCCCCAGTGATGGAAAGCAAGACTCAGCACTATGTTACTTCACCAGGAGGGAAATTTAGACTGAAGTAGATAATGAAGCTGCTAAAAAGAGGAAAGCACATGAGGAAAGTGAATCTTAGTAATGCCACACTTATCTTCAGCCTTCATATATTCTGTCCTCCTCTTGGTTCTATGAGCTATCCTCAAAACTTACCTTTTTCCCTAAAAATGCTTAGACATGGGTGTCAGTCACTTGCAACCAAAGAGTTCAACCTTGGCTCTTACAAAAGGAAACTCTCCAACCCCAATCCCCATAGGAAGTCCCCAAAGGCACATTTGCCTGGTTCTTAACTGGGTCTCTTTCTCAAGGTGAATCAGGTTAGGTTATCAGTATTATCATGTGTTGCATTGAACTGAAATGAATTGGATTGGATTGGATTGAAAAATTGCATATGCATTTAATATGAAAGGTATTAAATTGATATCACTTCAAAACTAAATATCTCTTTGCATTACCATAAAGACAAGAGAGATAACTATCTCAATTATTATATTATCTTCAGTGCCAACTATGGAGTTTAGCACATAGCTGCAACTCAATGACTAGAAAATGAATTACCATATTGTCTTTTCTCTATGGATAGCTTGTTAGACATATGTCATACCTACTTGTATGGGATATGAAAATCACTGTGTCCTCCCATGCTTTCATAAACTATGACTGTAGTTAATACAACACCTTTGCTCTGATTCTATAACTTTATGTTACTCTCTATCAGTTGAATATATAAAGTGAATGTAGTCTGTATGCTACCTGCAACCTCCTTCCCAACTGAGGGAATATTAAAGTCTCAAACGACTCCAGTAATGGAAATTGAATGACGCAATGGCTATTTAACTTTTTTAATAGCTACCATCTCTATGTTATGGATGCCTACCACTAGGTAAAATCAGCAACATGGTGGGCTTACTGAGAAATCCTGCAAGGAAGAGAGAAGGAAGCAGGGCAGATAAGGGCGTAGATATCACAGGGATCAATCCAATACACGAGGGAAGCATCATTTTTATATCACAGGAGAAAATTTTAGAAAAGGACCTTTCTGAAAAGTGAAAAAGCCCATGTTCCCACCACCCTCCCATTATATCCATGAGCATGGCTTGGTTACCTCTACCACTGCTGGTAAGATTTATTGATTACTATGTGCCAAGCACTATTCTCTGATACAAACTTCTCAACACTACGAACTAGACATTATCATTGTCTCCATGTTATACAAGAAAAACTGAGACAATGAAAGGTTAAATAACTTTGCCTATGACCTAGATTCCCAGGGTGGAACCTAAGGTTTGAATCCAGGAATTATTAGGTAGTCGGAAAGTCATGACATTTGTTTTTCTATGCAAAAATGCATCATGACTTTCCCGACAACCCAAAATAAAATACTGATTCACAATCATACAACTTAAAAAATGTGCAGTAATTGACTGTTCACAAGCCTATAGCCCTCACAACAATATCCCCTATGAGCTCCTAGAGTGCAGAGTCTGTGCTTAATTGATTCTTTTCCAGCAACTAGACCATCATGCAGAGTTTAACGAATGACTAAGAAACGTGAACGTCTTAACTTACATATTTTTCCTTTTTTTATTTATAAGAAATTAATACAGCATTGAATGAGCTGAGAACTCAGGATTTTAAAATAGGGACTGTTTATGTCATTCAGATCCTAGTACTGTATCTGTAAGTTATTTGATATGTTCTCAAAAGAAAAAGACTGAACACAGTTTTTTAGTCATTTCCATGTTCATAATCATACTGGTACTTTAGTTAATACATAAAATCTGGATTGAAAGACACAGATGGAGATGAGCCTGCCTAATGGAGCCATGTGTGACTAACCTAACACACTAAGCCAATTCTCAAATGCCTTTCTATGTCAGGAAAAAAAAAATGTGTGTTACTAATAATCACGTGTCCTTCCCCTCAAGCTACAATAAAAGTAGACCTTTGTGTTGTTGTACTTTTCTTAAAAATTTGTTGCCTACTTAGAAAAAAAATAGATTTGAGATAAACAAAAAAAAGGCATTTAAAAATAAAATCAAAGGGAGATTGTATAAAGAAAAAAGAGTGACAATACTGTAGGCTTTTCCTCTCTCTGGACCTAAAAATAAATCTAACGTGGTTATAACTCTTCTTTAGATCATCTTTGGTGTTGGTATCTTTTATGATTATTATAACCTTCCACTGTTAAGATGTAGTAGGTGAACTTCTGTCATCTCTTCTGTAAGATCAGAAGACCTACAGGGGTGGGACTACATCTTGTCTGTCTCTCTATTCCCCAGAATGTAACATTTGCTCCTAGGTCTACTAGCTGCCCAATATTTTGAGAGATCTTAAAGTCTTCTTGGCTAGTTTCTATATTCCTGGAACACAGCCTAGTGCCTGGAACACAGGAGCTACTTAATCAACGTCTACTGAGTTAGCTGACTGAATTGAACTGAATTGCCAAAATGGACTCTATTCCATCTGCCCCTCCTAGCTACTTCAAGAAGGCTAAATGCAGTCTACTTCACTCCTTGGCTAGGCATCGAAAGTCAATTGATATTATCTCTAAAATTCTTTTTCGGGCCATGAAATGTGGGTACTGTTTTCTCCTTTCTCATGAAGAAACTGAAGGAGAAGAGGTTGAGTATTTTTCCAGCATCACATAGATGCTGAGTGACAGAGCCAGGTTTGCAACGGTGATGATGCGGATGCAGAACTGTCCATTTTGCCTCACTGCTGTATTGTTCCCAGACACACAATGTGTGTGCACATGAACATACACATGGCACCTGATCCCTTTTGCCTGGAAGCAACATGGGCTCAAAAGACTTACACACCTAAAATCAAAACTTGCCACACTGCCCGCTATTCCTTCATTCATTAAATTCATTTGGCAAATATTTACCAAGTACCACCAGGTACTTAGAACTATATAGGATACTGGAAAATTAGCAGAGGAGAGAGAGAGAGAGAGAGAGAGAGAGAGAGAGAGAGAGAACAGCAACAAAAAATTTTTAAAGGGCCAGATAGTATATATTTTAGTCTTTGGAGTCCAGATGGTCTCTGCCAAAACTATTCAGCAACAGCCATTGGCTATACATAAAAAAAGTGGGCTAGGCTATGTTTCAATAAAACTTTATTGACAAACACTGGCAGGTTTGATTTGACCCACAGTAGTTTTCCAACCTCTGTGACAGATAATAAAAAGTGAAAATAAAGGGAGAAATACAAAGATTATGGGAATGATGGTAAGTTCTATGGAGAACATAAAACAGCATAACAGGATAGAGAGAGAATGAGAGGCAGCTTTAGACAGAGTAGTAAGGGAGGATGGGATACTTGAGAAGAAACCAAAATATTGATAAGCCAATCCATGCTAGGATCCTAAAAAAGAGCTTTTCACATAGTAGGAAGAGCTAAAACAACGAGCCTAAAGCAGACTGTATTTGAGGATCAGCAAGAAGGCCAGCATGTCTGAACAGTAGTAAGAGATAGTCAAAAGATGAACAAGTTCAGATCCTGTTAAGCCTCACGGGCATGAGGATGAGGTAGGATCATCTTATGCATCAGAAAGTATTCAGAGAGATCTTAGCAGCGTTGTGGCATGCTTTAATTTATAAGTTTGAAAATACAAATCCAGCCACTACATAGCTAATAGACACTAAAGAGCCAAGGGGAAAAGGAGAGAAAACATGGAGGTGACTTCACAGGGAAGTATCAGAGCAGAGAATAAGAAGCGGGTGGATTCTAGAGCGACTTTGGAGGTGCTAGTCACCAGGAGTTGCTGAGATCACATGTAGGAGCAAAGACAATGGTGGATTCCACCATGTGCTTATTTGATTTCATGTACTGACACAAAACAGTCATATTGAAGAGAATCGAGGTCAAAGGGGAGTGGTAGGGAGAGAGAGCACGATTGGCTTGGGTGCTCTGAAGGCTAACCTTAACTGACCAGCCAGGTGGCACTGCTCAGCACAATCGGATATTGATAAGAGGACACTGCAAAGCCTGCCAGGTAATGCCTATTGTATCATGCAAGTGTTTGCAACATGCAAATACATAGGAACTGTTCTAAGGTTGTTCCAGTTCTTATCACCAAAACACCGAACTATGAGAAAACAAAAATACATAGTACAACTTAGCCAAGGCCGATTTGACTTAGTGACAAACTTTTAAGTATTCTAGTGCATTTTGCACCAGAAATTCCTCCATTGAGATAAAAAAAAAAACAAAAAAAGACCACATTTTTGGAAAATACTAAAAGATTTTGTGAAAAATGTGCATGTAAGACATTTCCTGGGGGAGGGGGTGTGAAGACACAGGCCGGAGAAGACAGCCCAAGGCTGAGGAAATCGGTCACTGCTCTAACGCTCTAAACGGCTGAAGACCAGACCAATTCTCTGCAAGAAACCTGAAGACATTCACTCAGAGAGAGGCATACTTTCTGTTCTCCTCATTATCAGAAATGCTGTCAGGCACATAGTAAAAGTTATGTAATAGGAAGCAATACTTTCCGGCCATTTCTCCATCCTCCTGTTATATAATAATCATGCCAAGATGAAGTGGCCAACGTCTAAGCCACAGAGATGCAACCCTGTCAAGTAAATTTATTGTCTATACTTCCTTTTCTTTTTTTTTAGCAAGCACTCCCCACCCCCTTTGTTCCCTTTCCCAACATGTCAGTTTCCAAGCTGATCTGTTTTTTCTCATTAGATGGACCTGTTCCATTCATGAAAAAAGGGAGAGAGGCGATTTTAATTCATTCATTCACTTATTCATTCAGCCAGTCATTTGCAGTAATTTACTAGTCTACCATGTAAGGAATTCTGCAACAAAGTACAAAGAAAATAAGCTTCCAATGATGGATTTGGCTCCACTAGTGAAGTGACCTAAGAAAAATGCCTTAAACTTTCTGAACCTCTTCTGTAATATGATCTAAGAAGGCCAACCTAACAGGGTTCTTGGAAAAATTAGGGGTGATGGAAGCAAAGCACCTCTTCACAGCTTTTACTGTTCTTAACTATTGTCATGCATTTGGCACTAAGGCTACCAAAATGAAAAAGGAAGAGCTTCAGCTCATCGAAGCTGAAATCTAATGGATAAGACACTAAAGTAAAAAAATAAAGTCATAGTTGTCATATGGTGTAAAACATACATTGCAAAATGTCAAAACCCACTCATGAAAAAAACTGCCAAGGGGGACCAGCAGTTGGTGTAATGGCTATGTCGCTGGACTCCCATGTAGTCAACCACAGTTCGAGTCCCAGAGTCAATGGCTTAAACTCACGCTGGGCGCATGTGCGTGCGTGCCCAAGATCCCAAGAGGAGAATGGAGGAGAAGGGATTGCGGCGTGGCCATCCCCCTGAGAGGTGATTTCTAGCTTTCTGTCTCTCTATCTCCCTCTGTCTTTCTGGCAAGTGCACACGCCCTATAGCAAAAATAAAAAACAAAAACAAAAAACTGCCAACAAACCAGAAATACAAGGAAATGCCTCAAGCAGGTAAAGAGCATTTATGAAAAGCCTATTCTTGGGACCAGCAGTTAGCGTAATGGCTATGTCGCTGGACTCCCATGTAGTCGACCACGGTTCGCGCGTCCCGGACCCAGTGGCTTAAACTCACACCGGGCGCGTGTGCGTGCGTGCCCAAGATCCTGAGAGGAGAATGGAGGAGAAGGGATTGCGGCGTGGCCATCCCCCCTGGGGCGTGATTTCTCGCTTTCTGTCTCTCTGTCTCTCTCTGTCTGTCTGGCGAGCGCACGCGCCCTATAGCAAAAACCTCTCAAAAAAAAAAAAAAAAAAGAAAGAAAAGCCCATTCTGTTATACATAATCATGAAACATTAAATGTTTACCTCCAAGTTAAAAACAAGATAAAAATGTCTGCACTCACCATTTTTATTCCACATTTTATTTGATGTCATAGGCAGTGCAATAAGGTAAGAAAAGAAACAAAAAGTAAACACATTGGGGAAAAAATAAGTAAAATTTTCTTTATTTATAGCCTGATCATATATGAAGAAAAGTTTTTAAAATCCATGTAAGTAGGACTAACCAGTGTTGCCATTATTAAGGTGACTACATCTCACATGACCAACTGCATGGTTCAGGTCCTAGACCCTAGAAAAACATGTTGAGCACTTGTGCATACATGCTCAAAATCTTGAAATGAGAGAGAAATGGAGGAGAAGGGATTGCAGCATGACAATCTCCCATGGAGAGCGCTTTCTCATTCTCTATCTCTCTCTCTCTCTCTCTCTCTCTCTCTCTCTGTGTCTGTCTCTGGAGAGTCCATGTGCCCTCTAGCAAATTATATATAATATATATAAGGCAAAGAGAGAGAGAAATCCATTGGAATTAAGAAATTAGTCTAGCAAGGTTGCAATATATAAAAAAAATTATGGTAATAAATTGTATTTCTATACACCATCAATAAACAGCTGCAAGTAAAGTTCTAAAAATATCCTTTATGATGGCATCATAAACATGCAATATGCAAGGGTAAATGTAAACTATTTGTAAGACCTATACACCAAAAACTATAATATAAAGAAAGTCAAAATCTGCCAATGTTCACAGATTGAAAGTTTTTCTATTAATATGGACATTCCCAGGCCAGCAGGTGGCATTGTGTTTGGGGCACTGGACTCCCACATGGTTGACCATGGTTCAAGCCCCTTACCTAGTGACTTGCTTTTTCACTTTCTCAGGAGATTCACAATTTTAATCATAATCCTAGCAGTCTTTTGTTTCTAGAAAATGACAAGCTGATTCTAAAATTTACATAAAACTTCAAAGCAACTGGAATAGTCAAAGCAATCTCAACACAGTAGGAGACCAGCAATATCTGAGTTTGAGAATTATTCTAAAATTATGGCAACAGAGATAGTGTGTTACTGGTATAAGGATAGACACAGAAATCAACTGTAGAGAACAGAGAGTGAAGAAGTAAATCTTTAAACTGCTTAATTGATTTTTGACCAAGATGCCATGGTATTTCAAAACTAAAAAAAATTTTTCAATAAATGATGATAGAACAACTGGATACTCATATGTAATATGCATAATAAAATAATAAGAATAAAATGACCCTCCACATTTATCACATACCATTCAGAAATAATTTGAATTTAATTATAGATCTAAGTGTGATGGTAAAATTATGAAGTTCCTCAAAGAACACATGGGAGAAAAATCTTTGTAGTATTGGGCTAGACAAAGATTTTTTCCCCCTTCTCTGTGATACAGGGTACATGTACTCAACAGAGAGAGAGAGAGAGACAGAGAAAGAGGCAGAAAAGAAGGTACTCCCCATGGGGAATGGTCACACCACCAACCTTTCTCCTTCATCTCCCCCTCCATTGGGGGTTTTGGGCCATAAACACACATACTCGGTGTGTTTCTCAAGGCACAGGGTTGAGAATCAAACTATGAAATAGTCCATGTGAGATCCAGCTTTCCCAACACCAGACCATGAATCCAGCCCTGCAAATTTATTTTTGAGATTTTTTTTTTTTTTTTTTTTTTTTTTTTTTTACTATAGGGCACGTGTGCTCACCAGAAAGACAAAGAGGGGCAGAGAGACAGAAAGCGAGAAATCACTCCCCATGACGGACAGCCATGCCACAATCCCTTCTCCTCCATTCTCCTCTCGGGATCTTGGGGACACACTCACGCACACCCAGTATGAGTTTAGCCACTGGGTCCAGGACTTGAACCATGGTCGACTACATGGGAGTCCAGTGACAAAGCCATTATGTCAACTGCTGGTCCCCCCACCCCCATTTTTTAAGACCAAAAAAAAAAAAAAAAGAAGCATAAAGAAAAAATTGATAAGTTAAATACAATCAAAATGTAAGACTTTTGTTTTTCAAAGATATTATTGAGAAAATGAAAAAGCAAGCCTGGAACAAACTATTCACAAACATGTTTGACAACAGAGTTGTATTCAGAGTATAGAAAGAACTTTGCGACCCAAAAATAAGCAAAATGGCCAAATTTTTTTAAAGTGGAAAAAATATTTAAGCACTTTGCAAAAGAAAATCTACAAATGGCTAATAAATACATGAAAAGTCCAAAACTATTAGTTATCATAGAAATTCAAATTAAGATCACAATGAGCTACTACTAGCCATTCATTAGAATATCTAACAAGACTGACAATACTAAGTGCTGACAAGGAAGTAACTGATATTCTCACACATTGCAGGTGAGAATGTAAACTGATGTAAGTATTTTGAAGAACTGTTTAGTACTTTTCTCTAAAACTAAACACATTCATATCGTACAACCTACCAATTCTATTTTTAGGTACTTTCTCGAGAGAAATGAAAACTTATCCACACAAAGACTTGTGCATGAGTATTCATCCTCAGCCCTCTTTATAACAGATAAAAACTGGAACTCAAATGCCCACCAATGGGTGAATGAATCAGCACATAGCAATAATAAGGAATAAACCACTGATACATGCAATGAAATAGGATAATCTCCAAAATATTATTCTAAGTAAGAGAAGTCAAAGATGAAAGAACAAGCCCTCTATGATTTTATTAATATGAACCACCAAAAAAAGAAAAATCTAGTCTATGGGGATAGAAAATAGATAAGTAGGGGACCACCAGATGGCATAATGGCTATGTCACTGGACTCCCATATAGTCAACCACAGTTCGAGTCCCAGACCCAGTGGCTTAAATTCACGCCAGGCATGTGTGCGTGCACACCCAAACTCCCAAGAGGAGAAGGGAGGAGAAGGGATTGTAGAGTGGCCATCCCCCCTGGGAGGGTGATTTCTCACTTTCTATCTCACTGTCTCTGTCTTCCTGGCTAGCGCACACACCTTATAGCAAAAAAAAAAAAAAAAACTCTCAAAAAAAGAAAAGAAAGTAGATCAGTAGTTGCCTAGGATTGGGACTGAATAGAAAGAGAACCAATGAAAGCTTTTGCAGTGACAGAAATGTTCTACATCTTAACTGCCATGATGGTTGGGCATGTACACTTTTCAAAACTCTTCCAACTGTGCCTCTAAAGCAGATGCGTTTTCATGCAACTCATTTTCTGGGACCCCTTCCTTCTTGGGAGTTCTATTTTTCCTTCCCTCTCCTTTAATAAACTTCTCACTTTGCTATGCTTACTCTTCTGTGTCCACAACTCTAATTCTTCCCATGCATGGGATAAGAACCTGTGTCTCACTGCGAGTGTGGACCTGATCGCCCCTCATGCCTCTCGTGTTCCTGAGTCACTGGAAGCTTGCTTTCTCACTTTTCCTCTCTCTCTGGTCAAACTAAAAAACAATAATAAATAAAATTAGATAAAATAATTCTTTAAGAAAATAGATGCATTTTCTTGCATGCCAATTCTATTTCAATAAAGTCTAATTAAAATAATTTTTAAAAAGAAGGAAAAGGGAACTTGTTTTGATAGGGAAGTGAGCCCAGGATCTCCAAATTTCTAGTCCCATGGACCAAGGGAAAATTAAAAGATAAGTATAGAATTTCAAAACTGGTTGAAACTTCAACTACCAAAAAAGGCCTTCTAAATAATTCCAATGAATTTGAACTGAGCTAGTGATATAATACTTGCACAGCTCAGAGTCATGCCACAAAGAAGATGGGATATTCAAGAGAAACAGAAGAATGTTTCGTGAAGGAGTGATCTATGAAGGCGTAGGCAAAGTTCCGAGAACAAGAAAAGAATGCTGGAGAGCCAGTAACTACAAACAGCAGGAGCCATTGCCATTTTGAGACCTGAGAAGAGTTAACGATATCCAATGAGAGCTAAACCATGGAAGGGGGCCACCCCACAGGAGCTGCAGGGTTAGATAGTGGAGAAGAGCCCCTCCAAACCATAGCCTAGGGACTAAGCTAAACACCCGGCTTCTCTCCTTCTCTAGTTCTCCGATTTACTGGTTCCTTCTATCAACCAACCCCATCAAAAGTCATAGACTATGTGAGTCCAATGATACAGTTGCTGGAGGTCAGCTTTTTGGCCAGAGAGGGTGGAAAATTTATCTGGGAGGGGAAACAGAGAATATACACTATGAGATCCAAGTTGTACTTCAATCGTATTGTATTATACTTTGAAATTCTTTTAAATTTTAAAAGAAGTATAATATCTTATTTTACAAAGAATTTTTCCATCCCTTATTGATTGGATCCTCACAAAAGCATGAAAGGAAGGGCAGATACTATGGCCTCAATATATAGACCAGGAGGGGCCAGCAGATGGTGTGGTGGTTAAACACACTGGACTCCCATATGGCTGACCGTGGTTTGAGTCCTGGACCTGGTGGCTTGCATTCTCACTTTCTCTCTGTCTTTCTCTCACTCTCTCACTCTGTCTCTCTCTAGTTACATTAAAAATAAATGAATAAATAAGCAAATAATGTTAAATAAAATAATTCTTTAAAAATAGATAAATAGATAGATCAAGAAAGGAAAGTTCGGGATCAGCAGTTGGTGAAATGGCTATGTCACTGGACTCCCGTGTAGTCAACTGCAGTTCAAGTCCCTGACCCAGTGGCTTAAACTCATGCCGGGTGCATGTCCGTGTGTGCCCAAGATCTCGAGAGGAGAATGGAGGAGAAGGGATTGCAGGGTGGCCATCCCCCGGGGGGGGGGGGGCAGGAATTTCTCACTTAATGTCTCTCTGTCTCTTTCTGGCGAGTGCATGCGCCCTATAGCAAAAAATCTCTCCAAAAGAAAAAAAAAAAAAAAAAAAAAAAACAGAAAAAGAAAGGAAAGTTTAAGGGTGAAATGTCTTGACCAAGGTAACAGGACCAACAATGGGTGGAGCTTCATCTCCCAATGCCCATACAACCATCTAATCTTACTTACTGATTAGACCATGAGTGAAGACCTCAGTATCCCTCGAGTTACTTTGCTAGTCATTCTGCTTAGGAACAAGGACTTTCTGGAACATGGACAAAATGGTGAAATGTCTAATATGCTTGTAGCACCTTCCACTCTGTGATAGTCAAAATGCTTACTCTAAAATGTACATCCGATGACTTCACTCCCATTATACCCTTCCATGTTCCCACACTATATGAGGACTCCATGACTTGACTTCTGTTAACATCTCCAAATTTATTTCACTTGGCGGTCTCTGGAAACTACAAAGCTGTGGTTCACTACTCAGAGCATACGCTTGTATTTCTTACACCTATGATTCCCTTTCTTGCCTTCACCCCCGTGTCTCGCCCACTGCTTCCTCATGCCCTACAGACCCTGACACATGTGAGCTTTTCTCTGCTTTGCTCCTTGACAATAGCTACTTTTTGAGATGGTAGCACATCATTAATCTAGTTTTATTAAGAAAGAGGCATTTCAAGTGCGTAAGTTTTTTCAAATTAAAAAAAAAAAACTGTGAATTAAATATCTATTTTGGAAGGAAAAGTGCATCACCTCTCTTGGACAATATTAAACATATCTTGGTCCTGTTCAGTAACCAAGAGTCATCGTTTATTGCACCGCAATAGCCATATAGATCACTGAGCTCTAACACGTTGTCCTTGTACAAAGTGCCAGGAGATTGTCTCTCGCTGTCTCCTCTGCTCTTTGACTAGTTTTCTGTCAGAGTCTCTGGATTTTATGCAGCTTGCCTGGGCTGACCTTGACCGTCTTCCTCTTCACACTTTTAATTTTCTGTATCTAATCTGCTGCGTCTTGGGAAACCAGATTGCCAAGTTAAAACTGTTTCTTAAGTAAGAATAAATAAGTTCTGCTCCAAAGCCAGAAAGCAGCTTGCATTACTCCATGGGCTTTTTGACATTGACTTTGGCATCTTTGAGTCTCTTTCTGCCCTTTTCCTGGTGCTCAGATATTTGTCACCTAGTTAATATGGCCACATAGGTGACCTCTGAATAAGGATGGTCTTACATTGCCCCGGTAAATGACTGGGTGTGATCACCTAATGCTGGCTAATTAAACTTTTTTTTTTTTTTTTTTTTTTTTTTTTTTTTGGAGAGGTTTTTTGCTATAGGGTGCGTGCGCTCGCCGGACAGACAGAGAGAGACAGAGAGACAGAAAGCGAGAAATCACCCCCCAGGGGGGATGGTCACGCCGCAATCCCTTCTCCTCCATTCTCCTCTCGGGATCCTGGGCACGCACGCACACGCGCCCGGCGTGAGTTGTAAGCCACCGGGTCCGAGACGCGAACCGCGGTCAACTACGTGGGAGTCCAGCGACATAGCCATTACGCTAACTGCTGGTTCCCAAACTTTTCAGACTAAGTTCACATCTGCTCCCACAGCTCAGGGGCACTTTCCAGAAGGTTGTTACTTCCCTTTCTGGCTTCTTAGCAAAACTGAATTATTTCAGCACACACAAATAACTTGAAGAAGGTGTGATCTCGTCATCCTGCAAGAAGGAACCATTCCTAATCAGTGTCAATCCGGCTTCTGACGTTTGCTCAGGTTTACTCTCGTTGACAACCCCAAAATGACATCCATTGGTTTGCATTTTCCACAGGCTGGAATGTTAACATAATGAAGAATATAAAGGTGTCCTCCCTAGAAACAATGTAATTGGGCCACCAGTAAAAGTTATAAAAGGATGTGTCTGGGAACAGTAAAGAAGGGAGGAATTCTTCAGTACTCTGTGTGATACTTTCCAGTCTCAGTTTAAGCTTCCCTCTGAGTCTTTCCTGAGTGCGATTCTTCTCCCACCTACAATTAATCCTTCCTCTCATTTGCCCTCACTGTTATCTGTACACCCAGGAAAACAACTGTGATTCCTTCTTAAACTCATGCATTTCTCACTTTGATACCCCCACTAGTTTCTGAGCTCTTGGAAGAAAGAGCTGCAGCATAGTCACCCCTGTATCCCCAGAACCAGCACAGTGGCCATGTATGGAAGGTGGCTAAATAATGTTTACATGATGGAATGGAGCTTATTGTTTTGTTTTGGTTTGGTTTTTTGGTTTTTTGTTTTTTTTTTTTTTGAAGAGGTTTTCGCTATAGGGTGTGTGCGCTCGCCAGACAGACAGAGAGAGACAGAGAGACAGAAAGCGAGAAATCACCCCCCAGGGGGGATGGTCACACCACAATCCCTTCTCCTCCATTCTCCTCTCAGGATCTTGGGCATGCACACACACGCACCCGGCGTGAGTTTTAAGCCACCGGGTCCGGGACGCGAACCACAGTCGACTACGTGGGAGTCCAGTGACATAGCCATTACGCTAACTGCTGGTTCCCTTGTTTTGTTTTTTTAACTCAGTACTTGGAGCTTGCTTTTGTAAAACTTAAGTTACTCCCTTGTTTTATGATGTTTCCTTTGTCAGTCTCATACCTGCCTCATGTCAGGGTTTTTGGACAGCTTTGAACTGTAGCACTCAAGACTGAAGGTCTCAGGGCTCAAGTGGGAACTTGTAGCCCCAGGGCTGAGGCACCTGGGCTCAAGGATAGGGCTGCTGGGCAACAGCCTAGCTCAACGTGTACTTTTTGCATTTCATCTAGTATAAAAGAATGCTTTTCTTAAACATGCTCAAGTTCTTTTTTTCAAAGGAAGGATTTGCGTTTCCTTAGACAGCTGAAGGGCCTGCAAACAATGTCTAGCTCTTTACTCCTTCTGTAAAGCAGCATTGAGGTAAAGCGTAGCTGGTGGAGTTGGAAGGCACCTGTCCTGGACTGGCCAGTCAGAAAGCTGTTTATCTCCAGAACTAATGATGCTGTTGGATTCTAGGATTTATCTGAAGCATATAATCAGATATACATGCAAGGATGTTCATCATAAAATTACAAACAATAGCAACAAATCAAAAACAGCCCAAAAGGCCAACTATTAGGTTGTCGGGAAAGTCATGACGTATATTTGTTTTTCTATATAAAATGTGTCATGACTTTCTCAACAACCCAATATAATAAATAAATATGTGTGTGTGTGTGTGTGTGTGTGTGTGTGTATGGTTTATATATAGTATATAATATAATAAATAAATATATATAGTATATATGTGTACATATATATGTATATATGGTGTGTGTGTGTATATATATATATATATACACACACACGGTTCATCCATATACTAAGACACTAGGAACCCATAAAAGTTATGTTTTCAATGATTCTTTACAGTCATGGAAAAATGCCCATGAACAAAGGCACAGCCTTTTCTGAGAACTACAAATCCACCAGAGCTTGTTTAATGACCACAGTGAACACCCATATAAAGCAGTTAATATTTTTTTGCAAAATTTGAAATAATCTTCTTCCCTACCATGCAAAGACTTATCAAGATTCAGATGCAGGACCAGCAGTTAGTGTGATGGCTATGTCGCTTGACTCCCACGTAGTCAACTGCATTTTGAGTCCCAGACCCGGTGGTTTAAACTCACGCCAGGCACGTGTGCGTGCGTGCCCAAGATCCCAAGAGGAGAATGGAGGAGAAGGGATTGTGATGTGGCCATCCCCCCTGGGAGGTGATTTCTTGCTTTCTGTCTCTCTGTCTCTCTCTGTTTTTCTGGTGAGCGCTTGCACCCTATAGCAGAAAACCTCTCAAAAAAAAAAAAAAAAAAAGATTCAGACACTGTAGGGCCTAAATTTCAAATTTCTAGAATGAATTACAAAGGAGATGCAAATATATATATAGAGAGAGATACAATATGATACATTTTTCAAAAAAGAATACATTCTGACTTTCCTGATGACTATATATATATATATATACACATATATATATATATATATATATACGTATATATATATATATATATACGTATATATATATATATACGTATATATATATATACGTATATATATATATATACGTATATATATATATATACATATATATATATATATACACACATATACATATACATATATATACACACACACATATATATATGGAGAAAGAGGTGAGTGAATGAATGAATGAACAAATGTAACTCAGGACTGAGGTTTTCTGGTTAACCATTGTCTTTACACTTTTTCTCTTCCAATTTTAAGATCCTTCCTGGGATGGTTCTTATTAGTTAACTATAATTCAGTGTCAATGAGTTAGATTTGAATGTTCAATAGACTCTTGAAATTTCTGAAGGGCAGAAAACAGAAGAGCTGAATTTTTATTTCATCTCTGTTGCTTACAAGCTTTATGACCTCAGACAATGAGAGTCTTGTTGCATCACTAAAATAAAAATAATTATACCATCCCTGACTCAGAATTGAGAGGATCATATTAGTTATATAATCATGAAAGCACATGTGATATCTAAAATTCTGCACAGTTACAAGGAATTATCACTTTATAAATCATGAGCAAAGCTAAAGAGAATCAATAATTTGTACAAGGGTATGAAAATGATAAAGCAAGACTCTTGAACTAACTCCCCCATCTCTGTCCATAAATACCACACTTTCACTTGGAGACCCTGTTGGGGAGGAAGGGAATAAAAGGGAGAGAGATGATGCCTAGCAGATGGACTCTGAATCTCATTGCTTACCTGATCTCATATCTTTGCCTCCATCCATTCTACTCTCCAATTGACTTCTCAGAGAATTATTCCAAGCAACCAAACAGTCACAAAGCTGTACATAAGTGCCAGCTCTTCCTTCAGGGTAATAGTCACCAGGCCAGGCTTCAGAGGCCAAAGCCAGCACAGGTTTGCATGGCCCATCCACCCTTCATTATGATTAACTTTTCCTTCAAGAGCCAAGACATGAGCATTCATCTTTTTGGGTTCTTCAACTATTAGTCCCCAAGACTCTCCCCAGGTCATATATCATGGCACTGGAGGCAGGAGGTACAGACAAAAGTCGTCACTTGTGTTGATGTGGTGTGAAAGGGATGATTAATGAAGGTCACACATGGCCGCCCAGGTCCTGACTTACCTAAGCTCACCAAAGATGCTGACTTCACTAATTTTCATGAGCCCTCTTTCCTGCCCCTTTCTCCACCACTGCTTTCAATAATAGCTTCAGCTTTGAGAGTCTTATCAGTGAAGGGAGGAGGGAAAACATTGTCACCCAAATCACAGCAGTATTTCTGACAAGCCTGCCTGCACAACTTTCTGTTTCCTGATTTCTGCTGCTTTTGTTGAATTTGAAATTCATTGACTCTTTCAACAGTTATAAGCATTTACTCCAAGTGCTTGAAATAAATCAGTAAGTAAAACAGATAAAATTCCTTGCCCTGATGAAGCTTAAATTCTTAAAATAGAAGGCAGGTGTATAGAAGTACCTTGTAAAGCATGCTGTAGGATGGTGAGCATGATAAGGAAAACAGATCAGTGAATGGGGATAATAATTGGTATTATAATAACCAAAGCCAAAATACTAAGTAAGATCACCAGAGGAAGGCATTTAGACAAAATACAAGGACCTATATGCAGCCCTGGGTCTTGCAACATATAAGGTCAGGGAGAAAGAAAGAAAAAAAAAAAAAAAAAAAACAGAAAACAAAACAAAACAAAACAAAAACCAGCAAAACAGCAAAAAAGACTGAGGAAAAAATAACTAATGAGATAAGATAAAATTAAACAAATATAAAAATAGAATTTCTTTTAAGACAAAGTTAAACAAACACATAGAAATGAAGGCAGCTGGATCTCACACGGCCAGCTGCACAGTTCTAGTCCTACACCCAGTGGCTTGAAAATCACTCCGGGTGTATGCACATGTATGCCCATAATTCTGAAAGTAGAATAGAAGAGAAGGGATTGTGTCATGGCCATCCTCCATGGGGGTTATTTCTCACTTTTCCTCTTTCTCTCTTTCTCTCTGGTAAGTGCACATGCCTATAGCAAACAAAAAAACAAAACAAAACAGAATTACACAGACAATTGAAAATGGCCAAGAATTCTGAATAAGTTTAGAGAAGGGGTAAAAGCAACCTACTTATATGCTTTTAAAATAGATAAAACTGGGGCCAGAAGGTAGCATGATGGTTGAGACACTGGACTCCCACATGGCCAATCATGGTTTGAGTCCTGGACCTGGCGGTTGCTTTCTCACTGTGTGTGTCTCTCTCTCTCTGATGAGCATACATGCCCTATAGCAAATTTTAAAATAATAATAATCGTTTTTTAAAAATGGATATAACAAAAATAGCGCTTATTTATGCTCGGTTGATGTCAAATGATGAGCAAAGTGAGAATGACCATAGCCAGGAGAGAGTAGAGTGAAAAGAATTAGAGATGAAAAAATAAGAGAACCATGTAAATTATTACAGTATTTTCTTATTAATGTGTTTCTTCACAAGCCATCTTGTTTTAGGAAAGTCTTAGGTTGATATATAAAAAAACCTGGCCCATTTGCATTGAATATTTTTAACCTTACATAACAATTTACCTTCCATTCTAATATACTCCCCGTCACTTATCAGCATTTACTATGCCAGATTCATCCGTTCACTTATTCATGCCATGAACACTTACCGGCAGCCCTGCGAGCCAGTGTTCCAGGTGCTGGACTTAGCCAACCAACTTGAGATGTGCGGTTCCCATTTTCAAGCTTGAAGATATCCAGATACAAGATTAAACATTTCACAAAATAATTTGTCAGGCACACACAAACCCTATCATTAAATCTACAAAATGCAGAGAAGACGCCTGAGACACACAATCATTAGGTAGCCAGGCCAGCAGGCTCCACAACCCCCATGCTAAATGAAGCCCACCACTGAACTCATTTATCTTTCCTGATGAAGGCAGGGAAAGTAGGAAGTCACCAACAAGAAAGACTGCCAACGTACGCAGTACCTTGCAGGTTTAAAATCAAGTGTCATGTCTTGCATTTAAGTTAAGTTCCATGACAATGTTGGGAGATGAATGCAGTCATCATCTTGGTCTTGGATGAGGAAGCAAAGGCTCTGGCAGGGGATGACATGGTTCCCCCAGGACGTAGGCAGGAGAGAGCTCAGCTAGAACTCAATCCCGTCTCCAGATCTTTGTGGGTTTTTTTTTTTCTTTTTGTTTTATGGGGTATTTTTAAAGAATTAATTGCTATTATTATTTAATTTTACCAGAGAGAAAAGAGAGAAAGAAAGAGAAAGCAAGAAAGCAAGCCCCCAAGTCTGGGTCTTAAACCACAGTCAACCATATGAGAGTCTAGCTCTTTAACCACCATGCCATCTGTCAGCCCCAAAGTCTCTAGATCTTTGTAACCAACAGTGGGTTAGATGTTTGGGATAAACTCCAAATGAATAAACAGTAAAAGGCCTAACTTGAAAGCAACAGCAACTATCACCAGGGAAAGTAGGCAACCGAGAGGTCTAGGAAATAGCTGGGAGAAGACAAGACTCCGAGCCGTGAGAAGGATCAGGCACTTGGGGACAGACAGGGAGAGTATGGTACAGTCCAAAGAAGTTCAGAGGGAGAGGACTTCTGCCAAGAGGGGAGTTGAGGAAGCTTCTCAGCCTGTATCTGGCATACCCGAAAGAACCAATAGACCTGGACATGAGGCTAACTTACCATCCCAGCTTGCCCAGCACTGAGAGGGTCACTGGGTCATGTGACTTTTAGATTCCAAATCAGGATGCTCAAAGACAATCCATGACGAGCTGGTCATCTTGGTTAGACTCTCAGCCCTGTCGTTTTCTGGCTCTGTGAACCTTGGGCAAACTATCTCCCCTCTTCTGATTCTAATCACCACTATCTGGAATAAGAATGTGACCCTGGCAGGTTTATAGTGAGATTTAAGTGAAGTGAGTGAGAAGCTCCTAGCATGCTCTCTGGCCCTGGAAGGCATTTAGTCAATGGCAGCTATTATTACTCCTGTGATAGTATGAAAATGAGATTTTCAATTGTATTTTCTACTTGAAGTCAAAATGCAGCCTTTGGAGTTCTCCCAGAAATGGTTATCTTAGGAACTGGATTTGGAGCCAGCTGTTAGGGATCCTCGCAAACACCATAAACTTCGAGAAGCTGAGGCAACATCATGTAAGGATCAAGCAAAAACCCAGCTGTAGGTTCCTTGGTCCTTTAGTTGCTTCTTGGGTGTTTCTGTAACTTTCAAGATTAACATATCCTAGCGAAGCTTCACCACTGAATCAGGGTGTACAACATACCGGTGGACCCGGGAAGAGCAGTGGAGCCGACCAAGTCTCCTCATGACTGCCAACACTGAAGGCTCTTCACCTGCCTCTGTTTACTCCAGGCTAGGCTCATTCCCCTTGCCTACCCAGCTATCATCCATTCTCCAAGGACTAGAAAGTCCTGCTAGTCTGGTAACCTCACAGCAACTGACCTCTGGCATGCAAGCTCTAAGTTGAGCCTCTATGAGCATTATTTTGTTATTGTTGTCTTCACAGTGATTTATTATAACAAATAATAGAAAACAGCCTAAGTGCACATTGAGACAGTAATATATTTTTAAATGAATACAGTGGCATATTATGTAGTTTCTCAAAGAATATTGATACCTACAAAATAATGTTATGTTAAAAAGATAACAGAATTTAAGGTTTTATGGTCAAAGTCAATTTGACTTTGAGACATATGGGTATACATGTGATGTGTGTGTGTGTTTGTGTTTACATGGCTGTGCATCTGTGATTTATACATTTGTAATTAACATATCAAGAAAACACGAGAAAAGAATATACTAAACATGAATAATGCCTATTTGTGGCTTGGGAACAGTATGTGTATTTTAATACCATTTTGTTTTTCCAAATTTTTCAGATTTTCTGCATTGAGTATCTAGCCATTCAAGATCAAATATATCTGTAACAGATCTAATACATGATGTTATAATTTCATGAACATTATTTTAATTTCCAAGAATACATAAGTCATTAATCCACGACTCTGTTGCAAGCAGAAAATTCAGGTCCTGGGGACCAGCAGGTGGTGTGGTGGTTAAGGTGCTGGACACTCCCACATGGCCGACCGGGGTTCAAGTCCTGAATCTGGTGGCTTGCTTTCTCACTTCCTCTCTCTCACTCTCACCCTCTGTCTCTCTCTGATCAAATTAAAAAATAAATGAATAAATAAAAAATAAAATAAATAATTATTTAAAAAAAAAAAAAAATTCAGGTCCTGTACCAAAATCTGCATGTGCATCTCTCTTTCTCTCTCCCAGTAAAAGCCCCTCTTTCAAAGCTCTACATTACACCGAGGCTATTTGTTCTTTGAGCATCAGCAGTCATTGTGCCTACTACACTACAGTGTAAGAATCTATCCTTTTACCAGGGTTCTGAACTCACAGAACTCTTGGAAGGCAGGAGGTGTGTCATCCACTGGGATGGAATACAGTATAGCAGTAAAGAATACCACCGCCCAGAACAGCAGATGACATAGCAGCTATGTCGCTGGACTCCCACATGGCTGACCGTGGTTCAAATCCTGCACCTGGTGGCTTGAAAAATCACACCTGGTGCTTGTGCATGCCCAAGACCCCAGGAAGAGAATAGAGTAGAAAGGTCATCCCCCCTGTGGGGGGGTTGGTGATTTCTCACTTTCCCTCTCACTGTCTCTCTCTCTCTCTCTCTGGCAAATGCACACACCCTAAAGCAAGGACCTCTGAAAGAAAAAAAAAAAAAAAATACCACTGTCCAACTGTTGGCCAGTGTTTTAGGGAGTGATGAAAATGTTTTAAAAGTGACTTTGATAATGTTTGCAAATCTGCAACAAACATACTGCAAACCATTGAACTGTGTGCAATAAATGGGTGAATTATCGGGTATATAAATTATATCTCAATGAAGGTCTTTTTATAAATAACAAGAATACAGAGTCAGTAGGTGGTATGGTAGTTAAGGTACTGGGTTCCTACATGGCCAACTGCAGTTCAAGTCCCAGACCTGGCAACTTGAAAATCACATCAGGCACGTGTGCATGCATGCCCAAAGTCTTGAGTAGAGAATAGAGGAGGAGAGATTGTTGGGTAGCCATCCTTCCTGGAGGGGTGACTTCTCACTTTTCCTCTCTCTGTCTTTTTCTGGTGAGTGCATATGTACTATGGTAAAGACAGAAAAAAAAAAAAAGAGAGAATGCTACTGCCTGCCTTTGAATTTGGGCTTCACTACTTACTGTGTGGTCAGGAGCAAGGGATGTAATTTCTCTGTGCTTGAGGTTCTCCATCAGTAAAGTGGGTTAAATTGATGCCAACCTGAAAGGACTATTATGAGGAATTAAATTGATGATTATTTTTAAAAGAACTAGAACAGGGACCAGCAGATGACGTAATAGTTACATCGCTGGACTTCCATGTAGTCAACAGTGGTTCAAGACCCAGACCCGGCAGCCTAAACTCATGCTAGGCACGTGTGCATGTGTGCCCAACATCCCTAGATAAGAATGGAGAAGAGGTTGTGACATACTCATCCCTCCCAGGGGTAATTTCTTGCTTTCTGTCTCTCTGTCTCTCCACATGCACCACATGGAGAAAATCTCTCAAAAAATAGTAATAATAATTAGAACAGTTCCTGGGATATATAAAACAGTACATAAGGATAGTTGTTTGTTTTTCAGCTCTGTTCTCCCAGACATGGTGAAATGCCCAACATACAGTGAAGATATGTTAAAGACTTTTAAATGTATAGTCTTTCAAGTCCCTATAGAAATTCAAATGTAGAACACTTGCATTAATAGGTCTTACTCAATAAAGAGGAATGAACTGTGGGGTCATATGACTTGGGTGTGAATTCTGATCACCATCTTATAGTAGGGCTACCTTAAATGAAGCAAAGTGCCTTCCTATTCACTCCCAGATTCAGCTCCCTCGTCTGTGAATCAAACTGATAATTCTGCTCCTACCGAGCCTGAAGGGTTCATTCAGAGATGAAATGGGTTAATGTGTATAAATGCTTTTTAAAACTCTAAAATATATGTATAAGTCCCTCGCAACACTAGCTTTACCCTAAAGATCACCTGGGTCACTCTTTTACACCGAAGTCCTACTACATACTCCCATCCCACGTACTCATGCTTCGTTGTAGGAACATGTGCCAAATATTAAAACCAGGTGGGGCCGACCCCAGAGAAAGAGGACAGAGTAACCGGGCCCTGTGCACCAGCTTGGTCTCGTGCCGGGCGATCCTTGAGCAGTGAGCACCTAAAAAGTGCTGTTCCTTTAAATTTTGTCCCTGTCTGGCTCTCAGATGAGTAAATTCAGGCAGCAGCTGTCAGCTCCACTCAGCAGTGGAGAATCCTTCCAGGGCAGCATTCCCAGCAAGGATAGAGTGGGAGGACCACGTTAGGGGCCAAATTCAAAACTGCTCATTCAAAAGCCTCTACTGCCATCTACCGACCCTCTGGGGACTCCATTGGCAAAACGCCAAGAAAGGACATGGGGTGGGGAAGTCTTAGCAATGGAGGGGACTTCAAGGGGCCAATTATTCCATCCCTCATCCTCCATATGGAGAAACCGTGGCCCAGAGGTAGGAAGGGGCTTGGCATCCAGGTCATGGCAGCCCATATGTCCTGGATCTGGAGCTTCGTTCTGCCCCACATGATTTCTCTCTGAAAATATGAACTATCAGAGAAGCTGGCCTAGAAGAAGGAGTTTCTGCACAGTCCTCCTTTCCTCTCCACTTGCCATCCCATCTTCTCCCTTTTACAGCAGAAGTTTCAGACTAAACTTACACGTATGTTTTCTTCTCCCTCTGAAACCCAGTGACTCAGACTGCAATCCTTTTCAGGGAAAAAATGTTGAATCATTTGCTCGAAAGATTTGCTTGCTTGTTTGTTTAACAACAGGGGGAATAGGGCAGATCCTGTTCAGTAGATACTCAACAGCCACAGATTCTAGGTAAGAAAACTAAGGCTCAGGAACATTGAACAATTTGCTTGCAGCAAGTGGTTCCCAATAGGCCTCACACTAGGGTCATCCAGACCTTTACAAACTCCAAAGCCCTCACCACATCTCAGTTCATGGAAACCCAGATTATGAGAAAAGAGTACATGTACTGCAAAAATTTTTTTGTACCAAAACAAAACAAAAAAACTCTCTCGTATCTTTTTTTTTTTTTTTTTTTTTTTTTTTTTTTTTTTGCTATAGGGCACGTGCGCTCTCCAGAAAGACAGAGAGAGACAGAGAGACAGAAAGCGAGAAATCACCCCCCAGGGGGGATGGCTACGCTGCAATCCCTTCTCTTCCATTCTCCTCTCGGGATCTTGAGCACGCACGCACATGCACCTAGCATGAGTTTAAGCCACCGGGTCCGGGACACAAACCACGGTCAACTACATGGGGGTCCAACGACATAGCCATTACACCAACTGCTGGTCCCTCATCGTATTTTTTTATGAATATTTTGAAGTGCCCTCATATTAAACCAGAATTTCCAGGATATAAAATAGTCATCAGCAGCTTTCGAAGCTCCCTACCCCCAAGTGATTCCAATGTTTACAGATTTGGGAGCCCCTCATTTATAATCACCCAACTAGTGGATGAGACAGCAGAGACTCAGCCTTTCCAACTCCAGGCCAATAAGGAATAGGGCTGCCCAAATTGCACCATACTTTAAAGGGGTTTCTTTCTTACCATTTTCACATATTATTAATAAGATTTTAAGTAACCCTTTTTTTACTTAGTCCGTGCATTTTTTAAACAACATGGTTATTTTCAGAAATAAATATGTGTGTGTGTGTGTGTGTGTATCACTTGCCACAAAACAAAAATCAACCAAAAGAAGAAACACAGTGGACCAGAAAAAATAAATTTAAAATGCACATATGTTTATGAAAAAGTTATTTCATTTTTCCGTTTGGGAGACTATTGCTTACTGATAACAAAGAAAGTTGCCCCTCTATGTTCCAGACATGACTGGGAAGAATATGATAAAAAGACACCATTGCACAGTGAGTATTTGTGTTCAGCTGGTGCCTATACACGTATGTATACTCTCTCTCTCTCTCTCTCTCTCTCTCTCTCTCTCTCTCTCTCTCTCTCTCTTTCATCCTGTTTCTCTCCAGCCGCACTACTGCCCTCGGGGGAAACATCGTCAGGATCCTCTGTGTTGTAAGCCCTGAGTACAAGGACTGTGGGTTCTCGGCCAAATTGTGACAGCATCCTGCCCAGGGCTTATCCAACAGCTGGGGGCCCTCCCTCATTACTAGGAGCAACAGACATTCTTCTTGCATTGTTCCGGCCCTTTCTTGATTGGCTGACCCACCTGTTGGGGTAGAACCATGGGACGTAGGCTCTGTGCACCCCTCAGCTCTGTGCAGACCAATGCCATGACCCCATTTCCCCTTCCTGCAGGTGATTGTCACCCTGCTGCTCACTCTGAGCTCAGCAAACCTGGAGTCCAAGCCTCCACTGTGCTTGGTGTGTCCTCCTCAATCCCACTGACCCACAGGTGGCTGAGTGGGGCTGTCTTAATTGAACAAAAGAGAGTTGAGTGGGGATTACTTCTGAAGATACCATTTACATCTGTTTAGAAAATGCTTGGGAATCAATCTATACAAGGACCACTTAGAAGAAAACGGATTATCTCATTTTTTTCCAATCAGAAAAAAAATCATTGCCTTTATACCTTTAAAATAACTTTTTAAAATTGAACATATGGTCGATTGGTATGGTGATTAATTGACATGACTTTATGGTGAATTTATATTTTAAGTACAAGCAGAAAAGTAAAAAGAAAATGGAAAGTACTCACAGAAAACCACTATTAACCCACACGTAATCGTCCTTCTCTCTATATTATATATCTTATTTTGCATTTTCATAGAAAAATAAGTTCACACAAAACACGCTACTTTACATTTGTTTCACATAAGACATATTAGATCATCTTTATATCATATTCCATTTTCCATATGACATTGTTTGTAGTGAATGCAGAATATTCCATTTACAAATGATTAAGATAATTTGAAGAGAGCAAAGTAACAAATGTACTGAAGGTCTTAAATGTTAAATATTATAATGCCTATTTTAAAGTTGGGACAATGAAGGTAAGGGAGCAGCCACTTAATGGAACAGAGATGCCCACCAGGTCTACAAAGTTTCAATCCTAAACTTTTACCATCCCTGTATTTCCTTTGCAAGCCTGGTTAAAAGATTTTCATTGGTGGAGACAATAGGTGGTGTGATGGTTGGGGTACCAAACTCCCACATGGCCAACCACAGTTCACACCCTAGACCAGGAGGCTTGAAAATCACACCAGGCATGTGTGCATGCATTCCCAAGATCCTAGGAGGAGAAAGGAGGCGAAGGTATGGCATGTCCATCCCCACCTACGGGGTGATTTCTCACTTTGTCTCTCCTGATCACTGTCTCTGGCAATCTCATGTGCCCTATGATATAAACCTTAAAATAAATAAATAAAAGATTCCCATTGGAAATCTGCATTTTAACATGTAATACATGCAGTTCTGAACTCCGACTGACAACTGACCCTCCTAAGGTAAGCCTGTGATTCAAAAGAGTCAATTCAAGTTGAGGAGAATTCTGCCTATGACAGAGATCAGACGCAGTCGAATGTGGCTTCTTGCTCTGTCAGCAATCTTACATGCCAAGATTGGAAAGAATTCTAGATGCAGGAGATCTAGGTTCCATTCTCACCTCCTCCATTAGCCAGCCAAAAAATCATCTGAGCCTCAGTTCTCTAATCTATCTGCCAGAATAATGCAATCTGTCCTCCCAAGCTCAGTAGATTCTAAACAACAAATTAAAAACAGAGGCACTAGACAAATTCATGATCCTTACGAATTCTGCTGTGATTCTATCAATGGTGAGTTTTTCTAACACTGTAAAATACATTAAAGAATTGTAAGCAGGAAAGGGTGCTCTGAACCCAAGTATATTTAGAAGTAGGGAAACTGACTTCCCAAGAAGTTAGGCAGCTGGCTCCAAGTTTCACAGTGAATTAGGAGCCAGCAAAGCCTAAAAGCCAGTGTCTGGATGGGCACGGCAATATTCCTTTTATAAGAGCACCTTCGGAGTGATAAATGCTCCAGACACATTCACATAAACATGCTGAAGGCAATTCAGTTCAATTCTGTTTATTTCAGTTGAGTAAAGATAAGCTGAACGTTTGCCACTTACAATGACCTCATCAGTCATTGAATTCCAGTCGATTTCTGTCTTACACTTAACTGCTTTCAACTTTGAAGGTTTCTTCGTACGTTCCTTACCTCACCGGAGCTGTCCGAAAAGACTAGAACAAAACATAAAGGAACTGTGAGTTCGATTTTCCCCATGCTGGGATGTCACACCGGATTCCAAATACAGCCTTCTCCTACATCTGACCTGGAGTGGTCTAGTCAATTGATCACATCCTCAGAATCTGGAGAGCTGCCAGGGCAGGGAAAATTAGTTCCAGAGTCACGGAGTGGTGCGGCCCCATCACATGAAAGTCACTTCCAGCTTGGAACGGATTGCAAATTCCTGCCTTCTGAGTGGTGTTTCAGATGACTGGGAGCTGGCTGGTCTGTGGGCAGTCACCAAAGCAGCAAAAGGAAGTCAGAGGACAGGGGCATTCCAGCAGCTGAGACCCACAGGCACAGGAAAGGAGGATTTTCGGATGCTCCATCAAGTCTTGCTTGACTTCACGTCATCCGAGCGAAAGTATCCAGTTCCAATTTACCGTCACGTTGGAACACGGAATACGTTTGTCATTGAACAGCACCGGGACTCTCCTGCCTCAAATCTAGAGCCTTCCCAAACTGTTTCCATCGCATAAACAAGGACGACAGGGTTTCTTGTACAGACGTCAACTTTTAAATGCCTAGTGTGTGCTGAGGAGTATACATGCCGTGTTTCACTCCTTGTCTCAATTCATCCTTATGTTCAACCTCAGGGGAGAAGGGCTTTTATCACAATGACAGCCAATGGACCAGGCTGGTGAAGTGACTCGTACAAGGTCAACAAGTGGCAAATGACAATGGATGTACTTCCCGAACTACCTGGCTCCAAATCTCAGGCTCTAAACAAGTTAGAAAGGTGAGGCCAGATTGTCCTTCAAATAATAAATGAGAGTTAAGGGTCTGGTCTCTGTTTAGTAGATTCCAAGGCCCTGTCATATTTTCAAGTCACCCATTGCTAGGCTTTACGGCTTATTGCTTTGGAAAGTCTTCCTTATGTCAAAATGTTTCCTCGCCCTTAACTCTTGCCCTTTGTCCTCCACAGTCCTCCTACTTCTCAAATGCTCCTCTGAAGAGTCTGTCTCAGACCTCATTCCCAGGAGCTACGTCTTCCGACATCACAAAGAGACTCTTGTCTAATCCCCCGCCTTCTACTTGAAATTTAAACAATATGTTTTTTGCTCTAATCCAAAAGAGCATAATTGTCCTTTATTTCACACTGCCCTCACAATTAGTAGTGTAAAATTAAATTTTTTCCTAAAGCCTTAGGACTAGAAGTGCCTTAGAATTTTTCTCTTTTACTTCCTTCTGACTTTAGAAAGGACCCTTCAAGTCAATAAATCATAGAACTCTCCAGTGAAAGCTATAGGAAGAGTAGTATTACTTCACTCGATATACAGGGAAATCAAGGCAGGGTGACTGGTGCGACATCCCTCAAGGAGATTGTGACGAGGGCAGAAAAAGAGAGGCAGGAACCGGTGTCTCTCAAAGGACGCATTCCCTTTCCATTCTGCTTTTTTCTACAGCCTCCACACACTATCTCTAACTATAAGCTATCAACACTATAAAGGTACGTGGATGTATGAGAACATTATCTTCCTACAGGCATTCAATTTCGTCCATCTGACTCGATTTTGCACTGTGCTAGATAGAGCTCTGAGGGCAGAGATCTAAGTTCACCACCTCTCAGAAATGGAGTCAAGGTCTCAGAATCAATAACCAACTCTCCAACAGAAAGGCATCGAGTGCCCTCTATGGGCAAGTCAGAGCATTGCAAGCTGGCTCCCTAACTTCATCTGTCTGGTCCACATACTCTGTAGGCTCTGTAGCAGGTAGAACAGAAAGCAGGCAAGAGGGTGAGTTCCAGTCCATCTCTGCCACCCACTAGCCTTGGGCAAGTTACCTCCATAGATTGATCTTGGGTGTCTTCGTTGCTAAGATGAGGTTAATAACACCTTGGAATGGATTGAATGGTGGTCCCCAAAACATGTATCTACATACTAACGTTTAGAACCTGTAAATGAAACTTATTTGGAAAAAAAAGTTATTTGAAGATATAGTTAAATTGAACATTGGGCCGGCCCTGTAGTTCAGCAATTAAAGGAATGAGCTCCTACATGACTGAGTGCGATTTTAATCCTAGTTCTGGTTCCTTGAAAAACATACCAGGGGGACCAGCAGTTAGCGTAATGGCTATGTCGCTGGACTCCCATGTAGTCAACCGTGGTTCGAGTCCCAGACCTGGTGGCTTAAAAGTCACTCCAGGCACGTGTGCGCAAGTGCCCAAGATCCTGAGAGGAGAATGGAGGAGAAGGGATTGCAGCGTGGCCATCCCCCCTGGGGGGTGATTTCTCACTTTCTGACTCTCTGTCTCTCTCTTGTCTGTCTGGTGAGCGCATGCGCCCTATGGCAAAAACCTCTCCAAAAAAAAAAAAAAATACCAGGCACATGTGCAGGTGTGCCCAACATCCTGAGAGAAAAGAAGAAGATTGAAGCGGGACCACACCCCATGGGGGGTGTTTTTTCTTTCTCTCTCTCGTTCTGTCTCTCTCGCTGGTGAGCACACATGCCCGCTAGCAATCCAAAAAAATACTAAACATCATGGGATAATATCATCCTGGACTATTCAGGTGGGCCCCAAACGCATCGACAAATGTCCTTATAAGAGACACCAGGAAGAGAGACACAGGGAGAAGAGGGAACGCCTACATAAAGATGAAGGAGAGGTGAGAGTCGCATGGTCACAGCCAAGGAACACCTGGAGTCTCCACAGGCTGAAAGAGGTGAAGATAAAGTCCCCTGGAGAGCCTCTGGATATGGCCACAGCGTGACTTCAGACTCGGGCCTCCAGAACTGTGAAAAAAAATCAGTGTCTGAGTGTTTCATTTTGTTTTGTTTTGCCTTTTGTTATAACAGTCCTGGGAAACTAATACATACCTATTCTACTTCATGGCATGTTAAACATAGAGCCCATCCCACAGAAAGTTCTTCACCATATTATTGAGGCTCACCTGCCTTAATGTCCTCAAAGCAATCCTAAGTCCCTCCTCATTCTGCCCGTTTATCCTGGAGACCAACCACCTAACAAGAGCTCCAAGAATTCAGGTTTTAGTGTTTTGAATTGAGAGTTGACTCTATTTGTTGAGGACAAGGAATGTGTATATCTAGTTGGTATAGATACTTTTCAAACAGTAGCCCCAAATTTTGATTCAAGTGAATCTGGTTGAAACCCTAATAGTATAAAACTCTCACAGCTGATTCTGATACAAAAACAGGACTAATATTCAACCAGTACACACCAAACTTCTCCTTTGGTTGGGCTATGATTGGGTCATGTGGCTAAATATTTTGACCCTCATTCCAAAACCCCATCACTGCTCTCCCCTCACCATTGACAAGGGAAGATGAAGACTAGTAGACCCAGCTCAGATCACAGCATGTATCCAGTCCTGAGGGCTCCAGCTGTGTTTGGGAAGCCAGACTTGCACAGACATGCCCTAGGGGACGTACATGGAAGTGGGCATGACACAGAGGAGCTAGAGCACAGGACACTGGGGGTCCAAATGGCCTCACACAGAACCGCTCTTTTTAATCTGTTTTGTTCTTGCTTTGTTTTTTTTTACCTAGAACATGCATATGATTTTTCAGAGGAAAAAATCAAAGATATTATATTTGATGATTGTTTAAACAAATTTTTAAATTACTGATATGACATAATTTCTTGTATGAAACTGAAGTCCAAAGAGACTGAGTAACATTCCTAGGATCACACAGTGAGGGGCTAGTAGCCAAGACCAGAATCCTGGACTCTGGGCCATTCTCCAGAGCCCATCTGCTCCAGCAGCTCTACCACTGACGTCTGCAGCCCCAGCACCTCTCTCCAAGTGCAGTGTCCCTGTGCCTCTCAGAAGGTGCATGTCTGGGATGGGAGAGGATGCCCAGGTAACACCATCAGTCCCTCCCCTGGGCTGGACTTGGTCATCTGCACCAGGGCAGCCTGGCTCCCAGCCATTGCTTCTAGAGGTGGTGTCTTGCTTGGGAAACCTCCCTGCTGATC
Organism: Tupaia tana; assembly: GCA_026018925.1. Classification (NCBI taxonomy): domain Eukaryota; kingdom Metazoa; phylum Chordata; class Mammalia; order Scandentia; family Tupaiidae; genus Tupaia; species Tupaia tana. The sequence continues at coordinate 81,904,396 of JAKSZU010000008.1, forward strand.
AGCTCTCCCTCTCCACTGTAGCTTTTCCCTCCCTGAGAGCCAACGCCCAGGATTTATCTCAGACAAGGAAATGTCCAGGGCACAGGACCGTTGAGATATTTCTCAGAACACAATTGCAAGGCATGTGTTTTCATAGAGAAGAAAAAAAAAAAAAAAGAACCAGGAGGAGAAGGCATAGCGATCACTGTGCTAGTTCTGAGAATGAGCCCTTATCTGCTTTGATCCAGCTCTGGCCCCGCACCCTGGTGTCAGCCACACCAGCAGTCAATGAGACAGCCAGGGAAAGTCCAAAGCTCAGAGGGGGAAGGTCTAAGTCGAGGGCTGCACCAGCCAAGGAACCACAGCAAAGGTCAATGAAGTGTTGGAAAACATAAGCACTTCACCAATCTCCTAGCATGGAAAAATTGCTCTCTAAATTTCAGTCCAGGTAGGAATGTTCATGAAGGATCTTCTCTCAAGGAACTCCGAGAACAGTGAGGAGCATGTCGCATGTGTTTAGAAAGCTAAATGGCTTTTAGCCAGTAATTGTTCCAAGCAGAGGGAACAAAGAGAGAGAAAGTTGATACTAGGTATGACATGCTCGGAGAATAACCACATAATGACAGAATCAATAATTATTAGAAGGGCTGAACGGTGACATAGCAGTGATGAAACTGGACCTGTATGGGAAAGGTCCTGGGTTCTAGACCCTGGTTCACATTCTGGAACTTCCCTAAGCATACCAGAGCCATATATGGGTCTGTGATCTAAATCAGCCAAGACTGGGAGTGGATTGTGGTGTGAAGTTCCCATTGGAGAGGATTGGCTCTGTCTCCCTTACTCATGAAAGAAATTTTTAAAAATTTTTGGGGCCAGCAGGTGGCATGGTGGTTAAGGGTGCTGGACTCCCACATGGCTGACCGTGGTTCAAGTCCTGGACCTGGCGGCTTTCTCTCTCTCTCTCTCTCTCTCTCTTTCTCTCTCTCCTCTCTCTCTCTCTCTCTCACACACTCTCTGTCCCTCTCTGGTCAAATTCAAATAAATAAATAAAAAGTTAAATAAAATAATTTTTAAAAAAAGATGCCTTCATTAAAAACAAAAAAGAAATTTTTTAAAAATTTTTAAAAAATAATAATGATAATTACTAGAAGAGTTCAGAAGGGAAAGTACAGGCAGGAAAGACCAGCAAGACCTAGCTTAACAATACCGTTTATTCAGCACCTACTCTCTGCCAGAATTTGTGAATTTTTCTTTTAATAACTGCAAGGTCTGTATAAGAACTTTACTTCACAGAGGGGGAGCTAGGAGTCCCAGGGACCTCTCACAGTGGTGGCTGTGCAACCACATGGGATGTAAGGTTCTGTCTGACGCTAGGTCCAGGGCCAGTTCCTGAGTTTCCTCAGCTGCTGAGCACAAGGAGGATTTGGGTAGAGATAAGAGAAGGAAGGGATCATTGCAGGCAAGTGAGAGGAGCATCTGTAATCCCAGAGCAGAAAAGTCAAAAGCACACTTGGGATCATTAACAAAGACCAGCAAATGGCCTAATGATTACGGTCACTGGATTCCCACATACTCGACCTCGGTTCGAGTCCTGGACCCAGGGACTTGAAACTCACGCTGGGTGCATGTGTGTGTGTGCCCAAAATCCCGAGGAGAGAATGGAGGAGAAGGAACTGTGGCATGGCCAGCCCCCTGGGGAGTGATTTCTCACTTTCTGTCTCTCAGTCTTTCTGGTAAGCACACACGCCCTATAGCAAAAATTTCTCTCAAAAAGAAAAACAAAAACAAAGATTAATTTAGCTCGGGTAGAGGTTTCTGAAAGGGCTAATATTTAGTCAGTACTTAACTATGCTAAGTAAAGTTTTAAGAACTTTATATGGTTATCTCATTTAAAAACCTAAAAATAACCCTGTGAGGTGTGGAGTATTATCATTCCCAGTGTAAGAATAAGGAAATAGAAGTACAGACAGATTAAGTAACTGTCCTAAGAACACACAGCTGGTAAGTGGTAGAGTTCGGATTTGAACACAGTCTTGATTCAGAGTCCAGGCTCTTTCTTTTCTATTCTTTCCTTTTTTTTCTTTTTTCTTTAGGTGTATTTATTTATGTCTTCCATATGTGAGAAAGACAGAGGGAGAGAGAGAAATAGCACCCCCAAAAGTTTCTGATACCATAATCCATCCCCAATCTCAGCCAGCCGTGGGCCATGGGTATGTGCATGCCTGTCATATCAGAGAGGTCTCTGGATGTGAACCCAGAACCTTGCCAGGTAAGCCAGCCTCACATAGCTTCACATCTTACAATTGTGCAACCATCTAGCCCCTAAAACCCATGCTCAGAATCACCACATAAACTTGAAGGAGTTTATGGTGGACAAGCTGGTTTCAGTGGTTTAATCTTTCTATAGGAAAAACAAAGGGGGATTGTAATGAAATAACTGTCCCTACAAAACAAAGTGGGGCCAGCAGGTGCCATGAGGATTAAGGTAGCTGGATGTGACATGGTCAACTGCGTAGCTCAAGTCCTGGACCAAGTGGTTTGAAAAGCTTTGCTGGGCATATGTGCGTGCATGCCCAAAATCCTGAGAGGAGAAGGGATTGCAGTGAGACCATCTCTGCTAGGGGGTGATTTCTTACTTTCTTTCTCTCTCTTTCTCTGTGTCTCTCTACAGCAAGTACACCCACCCTACAATAGAAACTAAAAAGAAAAACACAACAAAATCAAGTAAGAGCATAGAAGCTCTCCACACAAATGAAGTTCAGCAGTCCCCCCGCCCCTAAACTCTTGGCTCCCATGGCTAGGGGAGGCCAGACACTTCAGGTGGACATGAAAATAGTGGATAAGAAAAGACCAGGGTCTGACAAATGATTTGAGAAAAGCCCTTGTTATTTATTAAGTGTGGCTGAGTTTAACCAATAGTAAGCTCAATCTTCTGACCCAAGAACTAGGCTGACAGTTCCTCAGGCAAAGAGTGAAGTAGAATGCCTGAGCTGTCACTACCTCAGAAAGTCACGGACAGTCTGTCACTGTTTATGCCTGTCACCTTCTATATGCCTTAAGGAAAGGAGTTCCTGTCCAGGAGCTTCCAGGAAAGATCTGTCCAGAGGAGAAAGACAGGTCATAGGGGAAGCACTCTTCTCAGGGTTCAGACTTCAGAGTCTCCAGGCTCTGCCATGTGGAAATCTACTCAAGGGGCCTCTGGCACGTAGGGAGGGCACTGTCCATTAGAAAGAGAGAGCACACTCCTTTCTATGCTACCTTCTTATTTCATCCACTCCTCCCCACATACACACATACACAAAAGAGAGAAATAGCAGAGCTGTAGAAGTAGGGGACAAAGAAGGAACATGACTTCGATGCCAACTCCATCCCAGCTAGTTCTGAGCTCTGAGCTCTGAGCTCTCCCGCAATGGCTATCTTAGGACATCCTCATACTCCTTGGGACATGTTTTTTTTTTTTTTCTCCCATATTGAAAATAACGATGTGGGCTCCAGTGATATGCAACGATCCTCGTGGCCCAGCAGCCAAGAAGGAATGACCTGATGCCGGCCACTGCCCTTTCCTTCTCCCTGGTACTGAAAGCAGGTCAGCCTCACATTTCACAGGTGAGGAAGAACGAAGGCCTGAAGTGCCATGCAGGTAAATGCCAACGTGAGGCTACAGCCCTGGGCTCACCACCTGCAGTTCGGTACTAAGTTTTCTTTTATTATGTTATCTGGGTACATTTGTGTCTTTTCCTTCAACTGGTGGCAAGTTTCTTCCTGAAAAGAGCTGGGTCTTTCTATCTTGACATCCCCAAGAACAGCCTCTGAGGACACGAAGTGCAAACTGCTCACATGTTAATGAATCAACTGCTGTCATTCATCTCTTTGGTGCCAACATTTCACTTCTTTAGAGATTTTTTCATTGCCAGAGGACATGTGCACTCATCAGAGAGGGAGAGCAAGAGAGAGAAAGCACTCCCCCACACCAAGTAAGCATGATCACGCCATAATCCCTTCTCCTCCATTGCTCCATCCTGTCAGGATTCTGGATGTGCAAACACATATACACCCAATGTATTCGTCAAGCCACTGGGGCCAGGAATCAGCCACCCGGGATCCAACTCCCTATGCACAACGCCTAACCACTGGGCTATGGGGCCAACCCAGCATTTCACTTCTTCAACCCACCCTTCACGCTGCCTCTAGCAGTTTAGTGCTAAGCTGTGTATCCTCTTCTTTGACAAATGCAATCCATTTCCTCCTTTAAGGCTTAGTTCAAATGCACTCTTCTCCATGAAGCTTTCTGCATTCTCACCACAGTAAGGCCTTGCCTCTGTCTCTTCCATGCCACTTGCCTAGTACCTCTGCTGCATATGCGTATCTTTTTGTTATGTTATCCATTCTGTGAGGAGCTGCCAGTCATCTCTGTATTCTCAATAAGTGTTGAGGAGTGAGCATATAAATGAAAGAATGGATGTGGTAATCAATAAATAAATACATAGAGCGATGAGAGGAACGGGAGGCAAAATATATAGGAGTTGAAAGCAGTGGACTCCATGTCAGAGGCCACAAATTCTACACAGAGACTTATACCCCTGACTTGCTCTATTATCTAGGTAAGTTCACTTCCTCTCTCTTTGCTTCTTTTTACTTGAGTTTTAAAGGAAGGGGTTACACTAGAATTGCTGTTAACTCCCTGTTCTCCGATTCTGTGAATGACAAGTTCACCCTTGGACAAACCCCACTAACGGATGTTTTGCCCCTCCTCCCTTGAATACAACAATTATCCTCAACCAGCTCCTTATCTGAAGGGACCTTCTCTGCTTCATCCCCACCAGGAGCTTTGCTATCTCATGTGGGACCTCCTCAGGGTGTTTGTGAACAAAAGCAAGTGTTTTATCTGGTCACTCTTTCATGCACTATCCTGCCCTTAAAAAACATGAATGGATTTGCAGAATACATGGCCTCTGATAGTCTCCCATGCCAGGAATGGCTAGAAAGGCAGGCTCAGCTTTCTTGGAAAGATTGTGCAATTTCATACTGCTATCAGGGCTGACAAGGAGGCAACTCCTAGCCCTGGACCCTTCAGCTAAGTTCAACTCCAGGTCATGTCAGGGGCCCACTGCAGCTCAGGGGCACAGGATCCATAAGGAAGAAATTCCAGGATGTTGCCAGAAACTAACAACAGTTCCCAGCTGTTCCCAGCCGCCTCCTGCCATTGAAGTAGTTCGGAGTGGGGGTCTTCACAGAGACGCAGCAGAAGGAGGGTCAAACAAATGACTGTGCCTCTGGGCCAGCACAGGGGACAGTCCATGGGAACAGATATCTCTTTGTTACTGGCAGTTCCTGCATGTGGCCCTAAGAACCTTGTTGGAGACCTTCCTCCCCCTGGGACCCTTAGGGATCTTGACATCAGTTGTATTGATGTAGCTCTCCCATGTAATGACTTTAAAACTCCTCCTTCCAGCTTGCCTGTGGCTTGGAGCCTGCTCTGAAACTCCTTTTAGAACATATGCTGTGAAGTTCTCTTATTAAAGGTAGTTACAGAGCTGATCTCCCTTGAGTCAAATCAAAACAGTACATACCTTAGAATGGATTCTACTTGGAATGCCTTCTATCCACTCCTCCCACCTCCCATCCACCCCAATTCCCCATCCTCCTCTGTCTGCTCAGTTCCTTCTCATCATTCAGGTGTTGGCTTTGTCACCTCCACTTCAAAAATGCCTTCCCGGAACCAGCAGTTAGCGTAATGGCTATGTCGCTGGATTCCCACGTAGTCGACTGCGGTTTGCGTCCCAAACCCGGTGGCTTAAAACTCACACCAGGCGCGTGTGCGTGCGTGCCCAAGATCCCGAGAGGAGAATGGAGGGGAAGGGATTGCGGCGTGACCATCCCCCCTGGGGGGTGATTTCTCGCTTTCTGTCTCTATGTCTCTCTCTGTCTGTCTGGCGAGCACACGCGCCCTATAGCGAAAACCTCTCAAAAAAAAAAAAAAAAATGCCTTCCCTGCCCCTTTTGCAAACCATCATATCCCTCTTCCTAACACATTCATTTTCCCTGTTCTGTCTCTCTTTTAATTTTGCCAGAGGGTGCGTGCACTCAGCAGAAAGGGGAGGGGAGCACGAGAAAGCATTCCCTGTGGAGAATAGTCACAACCAATGCCTTCTCCATTGCTCAATCCTTTTCGAATTCTAGGCATGCACACAAATGTGCCCAGTGCATTTCTCAAGCCGCCAGGACCAGGACTTCAACATGTAGTTGGCCATGTGGGATCCAGCCACCTTAACCAACAGACCATGGGCTGGCCCATTTTTCCTGTTCTTTTTCCTTCTTGAAACTCACAACTTGTTCTTGTGCTTGAATGTATCTATATTATAATGATATTCTCCATTAGTGCTTCAATCTCCTCATGATAGAAATTGTGTTTGTTTTCTCATCTGTCTACCAAGAACCCACACATTGCCAGATACAAAATAAAGGATCAAACAGTAGTGGGGGGAAAATTAATAAATCTGTAAATGAGTGAAAGAACAGAGAAGAGCATCTTCTATATTCAAGAATTCACAATCCTAGAAGGGAAAGCTTTATCTTTATAAAGAGCTATGAAGCTCTTAATACATGGTATCTTAACAGTTTATTTTTATGTAAGAAAAATATGGAGATGAAGAAGACACTACTTTGCCCTCAGGAAGTTCACAGGCTACTGAGGAAGCCAGACATGTAATTGCTGATTACTAACATTGCATTCTCATTAAATTTTCATATGTGGATAAGCACTGTGATTTGCATTTGACAAACAGGCTGAGAAACATTAAGTTCCTTGACAGACCACAGAGCTAGTGAATGCCAGCGGTAGAATCCAGTTCTCCTGAATCCCAGCACAGAGAGGATTTTCTACTAGTCCTCCTGCCCCTCTCAGTTTCTCAGTTCTTGTGTTTGCAAGCAGACAGGTCCAGAATTCTGGAAATCCACACACCTTCCAGGAGTGACTCTGAGAGCCAGGGAAGTGGTGGAGCCTGGTATCCCACTTTAATTCCAAGGTGGGTATGGGATCATTGTGCGATGGATGCTGGGGAGACAGCTGCAAACACACTCTTGCCCCTCTGAGCCAGTTGTCCCAGCTTTCCTGGCTTGAGGGATTTTGCAGGGTTTGTGCTGAAGAGGCTTCCTTATGCCAGCAACCATCTGAGTGGAACATGAACACCCTTAAGAAACGACTGTGTCATCTCCTCTGCCGGAGGACATCAATACCGAAAGGAAAGATCCATTTTGACTTAGGAGCTGCTCCCTCACATCGAATCCGTGGGCACCCTGAGAGTACACTTCCCACATGACAAAGCCAAAGCACTCATGCACAACTATTATTTGGGGCAAGTTGCTCAAATTCTTTGAATCTTAGCTTCCTAATCTGAAAAGTAGATTTTTTTTATGGTTATCATGAAGACTAAATAATATAAATCATGCCCCACCTTTCCACATAGGGCATATTAACTCTGATAGCTCTCACCACCATTCTCTGGTTGCTAACCTTCACTTACTTCCCCTGTTGCCTCTCCTTCCTTTCTTGGTCTCCATCTCAGCCTGTTACTTTCTGGCCCTTTCTCCTATCGTCAAAGCCCTTTGGATTCTGACTTTCTGCCTAGGAAATAACGCCTCCCTCTCAGTGGTCATCATGCAGGAGAGCTCAAAAAACATGCGGTTAGATTTTCCTGAAAGAGCCGAGAGCAGCTGCACCGAGGTCATTTCAAGCTCATTCTTCATGACAGAGTGAAAGGTGTCCAGGCGGAGGGCTGTACGAGGGTGCTCAGAGCAGAGTGAGCTGAGGCCTCTTAATCGGTGTCATGGAGTTGCTGGTGGGGAGCTGGGTCAGGGCACAACAGGAAGACAAGACTAACAAAGCCCACAGGTCCACAGTGAGAGCTCCAGGTACCCAACATGAATGCCCTCCCATGGCTGTGGAATGGTTTGGGGGTTTTTGTTTGTTAGTTTTGGGGATTTATCATAGGGTGCATATGCTCATGGATAGAGACAGGGAGATGGTGAGAGGAAAAGTGAGAAATCACTTTTGGTGGGGATGGCCACACCACAATCCCTTCTCCATCCTCCTCTCGGGATTTTGGGCACACATGCCCACGCTCCCATTGTGATTTTCAAGTCACTGGTACAGGGGTCAAACCACAATCAGCCATGTGGGAATCCAGCACCTAAGTACCCTGCCACCTGCCGGCCCCTGTAGGTGATTTTGAGACAGGATGAAATCATCGTACCTGTGTTTGATGAAGCCGACATGGGAAGGATGGATAGGAGAAAAACTAAAGATTAAGACAGTTTGGAGGCCTTTGAGGTGAACCCAGACAAGATATGGTAAGGGCCCAGATTCAGGAAAAAGACAAAGAAAATGAAGATGAAGGAATGGCCCAGGAGGCACATCCGGCAACTGGTCATGCAGGAGGCAACAGAGAGCATCCAAAATGCCTTGCAGCTTCCAGTTTGGGAAGGCAGGTTTCCAAAGTCTCCGCCAACAGAAATTTGGAGGCAAGAGAGACACACCCATAGCAGGAATGGTGGACAGACCTAGTCAATGACATGCAGTGCTGGAGTTAACTCTGGGACATCCAGATAATGTCCAAAAGGTATACTGTGAGCAGATCTGGATTAGAGGTATATTTTGGGGGCCATTTGGCCTGAAGGCAACTAACAGAATTCGTGAGCTAATGAGATTAACATCAGGACGGACAAGCAGATGGCATAGTGGTGCTTGCGTCACTGAACTCCCACATAGTCAACCCGAGGTTTGAGTCCCAGACCCAGCGACTTAAAACTCATGCTGGGTGCGTATGCATGCCAGTCCAAAATCCCAAGAGGAGAATGGAGCAGAAGGGATTTCTGTGTGGCCATCCCCCCCAGGGAGTGATTTCGGGCTTTCTGGCTTTCTGTCTCTCTCTCTCTGGCGAGTGCACGCACCCTATAGCAAAAGATTAACATCAAGAGAGAGTTTCTATTTAAAAACAAACAAAAAGGTGAAACAGCAGCATTTAAAGAAAGAGAAGCGTTAAGAAGAGCAGGAACAAATTGGCAGGGGGAGGACAGAACTAAGAGACTGGTGAGGGCAAAGAGAGGGGAGAAAGCAGCCGCGTGGTGATCACACAAAGGTGTACATACGTTAAAATGCAGAGAACTGCATACCAGAATGAGTCAATTTAGCAAAGTCATTTTTTAAATAAAATCAGTAAAACGCAACTAGAAAAAGTCTTTCATGACCCCACCCACCAGTAGAAGAAACCACTGCTAACACTGCATATTTCCTTCTAGTCTTTTAGACTTCCTCACGCGTTTTTTGAAATGAAAATTGTACGTACCATTAACAAGTACAAACGTGAATTTTTCCTAATTTATATTACATTGTTTTTGATTGTCATGTGTTAACTAAACAAACGTGGTGCCAACACAGGAAAGGAAGGAGAGAGCCACAGATACTGTTGAGCCTAGCAGAGCTGGAAAAGAGTATAAGCCTTAAAAAAAGATAAGATTTTTATCAAATTTATTTCAAATTTTACCTAAAGCTTAGATGTATACATCTTTTAGAAAATTCTCTTTCTATTTTATCCAAACAGTGGGGGGAAAAAAACAAAACTCAAGCTTTTTTTTTTTTTTTTTTTTTTTTTTTTTGCAAAGGGAGGTGGAGGCCCTGGAGGTCACTGTCCAGAACTCTCTCCTGCGTAGTAACAATGCCATCTGCTGGACTTGAGTGATATCACCACAGGGTACAAACCCACAACCCCAGTCCATGTGGAGGTGGCGGATTCTCTCAGCCCAGACCCAGACCCGCGTATCAACCTACCACAGAAGTACTTCCACCTTGGCACCATCCTTCTCTAAGCCCTCTACCACACCTATGACCACAAAGAATTGAGTATGAGCAGCTGGACTCGGGGGCAGGGGACAGGGGCAACACAATGCTCTGTGAGGCTGACCCACACAGGAAGGTTCTGGGCCCAGGCCTGAAGACCTCCCGGAACATGCCAGGTCCACACGCACCCATAATCCAGTGCTGACTGAAGCTGGATTGGATTGGGGCATGAAAGACCCTGTTGGAGGTTCCTCTCTCTTTCTCTCTGTCTCTTTCACTTAAAATATAAGTGAATAGGCTTTTGAAAAGAAAATATGTATCAAACACTACCAGGAAACATAAGGACCTGAACCCCATTAAGTGTTGGGGGTAGGTGAGGGGCTGGAAGCAATGTAAGCCATCTTGTGGTAAAAAGGCAAGTTGGCATGCGACAATATTTGATAGAATTAAGGACTCCCCAGTCCCAAGCCCAGCCCCACCACCAGCATGGTGAGACTCAGAGATCCACTGGACAAGAACATGGATTTGCTGCAAGGTAGATCAGTACTGGGGGCTCACATCACAGCAGTGTTCTCCAATGTAGCCTAATGATAATAACTTATTTTGTTTGACTTCAATTGCCTGTCTCTTCCCCCAATTTTTTTTAATTATAATTTTTTTTATCTTTTTTTTTTTTTGAGAGGTTTTTGCTATAGGGCACGTGCGCTCGCCAGACAGACACTGACAGACAGAGAGACAGAAAGCGAGAAATCACCCCCCGGGGGGATGGCCACCCCACAATCCCTTCTCCTCCGTTCTCCTTCAGGATCTTGGGCACGCACGCACACATGCCCGGCGTGAGTTTAAGCCACTGGGTCTGGGACACGAACCACAGTCAACTACGTGGGAGTCCAGCGACATAGCCATTACGCTAACTGCTGGTCCCTTTAATTATAATTTTTGATTGACTTATAATAGTTGTGCCTATTTATAGGGAACAGTGTGGTTCTTCAATACATTATCCAGTGTGTAATACCCAGTCAGGGCAATGAGCAAATCCACCATCTCAAATATTGATCATTCATTTGTATTGGAAACATTTGAAATCCTCCCTTCTAGCTACTTTGAAATACACATGGAATTGTCACTAGCTATAGTTAACACTACAAAGAGATAGTGCTCTAGAAATCATTTCACTTATCTATTCCTCTCTTGTACCTGTTAACCAAGTTCTCCCTATTTTCGCCCACACTCTCCCCACCCAGTTTCTGGTACCCACCATATCACTCTCCACTTCTTTGCAATCAAATCTAGTTTCCACTGATGAGTGTGGGAACATGCAGTATTTGTCTTTCAGTTCCTGGCTTAATTTCACTTAGCATTATTTCCTCCAGGTTTGTCCAAATTGCCACAAGTGACAAGATTTTTATCCTTTATATGGCTGAATAGTATTCAATAGTGTATCTATACTACATTTTCTTAATCCATTTATCAGTTTGGGGGCTCTTAGTTACTGTGAACTAGCAAACACCAGAAGTGCAGAGCTCTCTTTGACTTGCTGATTTCATTGCCTTTAGGTGTATATTCAGTAATGGGATGAAAAGATAAGGTAGTTAGTTCTAGTTTCTGTTTTTTGAGGAACTCAAAATAATACGTAATAATAATAGAAGAAGTGTGATTAATTAGCATCCTCAGACTTTGTTCCATCCCACAGAGTATCTGCACAATAAAAGAAACAAAGCCAGGCAAAGCTTATTAGAGGAGGCTAGGACAACCCTCAGACCTCCCTGGGAGAAGTTCTCTGGAGTGAGAGGTTTGCCCTTCCTCCCTTCTGTGATCCCACAGGAGACCTCCAACCTGCTAATGCACAGGCTGAGCCCTGCTGCATCTCTACATTTGGGCCTTTGACTGGAGCTCTAAAATGGAACCAGTCTCATTCTCTCTCTCCACACTGATTACCCACTAAGAGCCCCAAGGATATATGAGGCTGCAAGATTCTCAAACAGAAAAGGAGCTTAGAGCCCCAAACTCATGGAGTTGGTTCCATATAAGCACTGAGACTAATACGGTTCTTGGGTCAGAATGCAGCTAAGTAAATAGATGTGGGCATCACAGCTGGCTCTAGCAGAGGAGGAGGCCGGGGAGGAGGGCCATCCCTGAGCAAGCTGTTGCAGAAGGCAAGGATGAGAGAGGGAGAGACAGGGGCTCTTGCACCCCTCTGATTTAAAGGGCCAGGTCCTGTGATGTGTCATAACCATGAAGTTCCCGTCCTCAAAGGAACTTCATACTAGGTGTTCTGTTAACCAAAGTGCTTGGACAATAAAATTTCTGGTAAAGGAAAGAAATTTTAATTCCCTGCTTACTGGAGAGGGAACGAAAAACACTAGGTGGCTCAACGCTTGTGGTTGACACTCCCTATAACATACCTAGTTTATTTTTTCTCACTTAACAACTCCACTCAGAAAAACTATCAGATCATCGATTTGTGCTGGTCCATGCTTTCACTGACATGAGAGGTATATTGACTGCCAGGTGAGGTCAGGCACTGTAGAGACCTACACTGCAGATACAGCCCTCAGTAAAGTGGACTCGAGCTCACAGCTGTGGAGGTGAGTTCGTGGTGAAGGCACAGGCTTCAAGACCAGACAGCCAGTGTTCCCACCTGTTACTTCCTGACTAAGTGACCTGGAGAGGTTACTTAACCTCTCTGAGCCATATTTTTCTCACCTGTAAAATGTACTTACCTCATGAGGTCCGGTGAGCATTAAATAAGATCATAACAAAGGGATAAAGATATGCCAGATACATGGTTGGTATTTAATAAGTGTATGCAATTATCACCAAAGAGCAGGTCATGAGGGCCTTCATTCTAAAGCACTAACTGTACCAAACAGTGCAGGGTATTTGAGGGGACTTCAAAAATTCATTTAAAAAATAGAATTAAAAGTTTATTTTGGTGCAAAATAACTTTTGAAGTTTATACGTAGTTTTATCGTAACACACATTTTCTATGAACTTTTTAAAGATCCCTTGTAGATTTCAAAAGAGATCACCCTGAGAGTTCCTAACCCAAAATACGACTTAAATATTGGGCTGTTGGGAAAGTCTTGACGTATTTTTCTGTTTTCCTCTGCACAATGAGTCATGACTTTTCCAACAACCCAATGTTATGGCAGGCCAAGCAATTGCTCTCTACCCTAAAGATGCCCATGTCCTAACACCTGAAATCTGTGAATGTGACTTCATATAACAAAACAAGTGCTCAGCTGTGACTAAGAACCCTGAGATGGGGAGGGTATCCTGGGTTATCCAAATGGATTTACTATAAACCCAAGGTAGAGAAGCAGAAAGAGAAGACATCAGAGGCAGAGACAGAAGAAGATGATGTGACAAAGGAGGCAGGGGGACAAAAAGTTGTGTGATGTGAGTCTATGAGGCCAGGGGTGTGGGTGGCCTCTAAAAGTGGGGAAAGACAAAGAAACCTATAGATGGAAAACAACCCTCCAGGTACCTTGTTTTGGGCCACTTAAGATTCATTTCAAACTTATGACCTCCAGAACCATAAGGAATACATTTATGGGTATGGAAGTCACAAAAATTGTGGGATTTTGTCGGAGCAACAATAGGAAAAACAATTGTGAATAAGAGCATAAACTTACTTCCTTTTAATATCTCTCTTGAAAGGCAGTATGAAAGAAAGGAAAGAGCATTGGGCCAGGCATTTGACCTATCTCTACACATTACTCTGTGTCTTTGGATAAGGTACTTAACCTCTCTGAGCCTCATCGGTCCATCTCTAAAATGAAGATAAACAAGGGTCCACAGTAGGTACTTAACAATTGTATCACATTAAAAGCACATGGTAGCATCTAACCCCTACCCTCAAAGAGCTGATTATTTAAAGAATACAGATTTTCTGAGCTTATCATTGATGGTGTTTAGTTATACAGAGATCATTATCCATTCCTAGGTGTTCAACTTCTCATTGCTGCTCATGGTTGGGGACTCACAACCTAGACACCATAGCCTTGCCAAAATTACCAAGGCCTGCTGCTGCCTTAGCCCTCCCAGCCATGCTCGCTGCCTTCTATTCATGAGCATCTAAAATCCCTGGTTGAGAGTCTGTCCTCTCGCCTAGGCCATCTTGTCAGTACACAAATACACACAAGAGAAATAAGCTAGGAATCTCCCCTGTCCATTGGGAATGCCGTTGTTATTATTGCTACCAATAGTAAAGATGGCTACAGTGTGTTGGCTCCTGGGCACTGCACTAGAGACTATGGAAAAGGATGGGGTCTTTTTAATCCCTCCTGTTCTTTTCCTGGGAAGGTATCTCCATGGTTCCTGGAACCCCACAATAATAGGTGATCAGTATTAACAAACAAACAAACAAAAAAGTCTGTCTTATAGATGAGTCACTCTTAAGAGAAAGTCTCTCCCATTCCCACTCCAACTCTGCCCCCACTCTAACAATAAAAGGGACTTATTGGAGGGAAGGCTTTCATTCTACCCTGAGTGTATCAAGGTGGAACCAATGGAATCACACCATAAGCTCCTGGGGGTGGTGAAGCAAAGGCAGAGAGATGCACCATGGAGCCCCAGGGGGAGAAGGGATGAAGGAGAGAGATCAATGAAGAGAGACTCATGGACATCCCTCAGAACACAGACTTTCCTCTGGACTCTGTCCATACATGGTCATCTTGTGTATGGTTTTCAGCCTGGTAATGAACCACATCTTTCCTTCTTTCCAAAGGTTGCAGACAGAGCTAAGATACTGCATGCATGCATGCATATCATTCCATTGAATCCTAATGAGGGTCTGCTGATAGAGTTGTGTTGATTCCATAATGTTGGTGAGGGTTGATGCCCAAGGATCAGTCTGTCCAAGGTAACTTGGAGGTCACAGCCAGGATCCAAGTCAGGTCCGCCTGGCTCCAAACTCCATGTTCTTTCTAGGCATTGCCCAGTTACTGCTGCTGGACCTTGCTGCCCCTCCCCACAATATGGCATCCAGAGTCAACAGCATTTCCAGGGTCTCTTCCCTACAAGGCCTGAAGCCCTGGGTGGTCTAGCAACCGTGAAGCAAGCATGCACTTATCCTAGAACGAATGAGAAATTGGGAGAGGAGGGCCCCTCCCCAGCAAGATACAGCTGGACGCAGCTGAGGAACAGGATAGAAACACCTGTCCATGCAGCATTGCCTTGCAAGAGGAAGCGTACCCATTGCAGGGTCTTGGAAGCAAGCCAGGAATGTCTGCTGGGAGCGGACACTGCAGGACTGCACAAGCTAGGGGAGGGGAGCACAGGGATGCTGGACAGCTGCTGAGGGAGGACTACAGAAATGCCTCTGCAGCTCTGGGGACAGCTGGAAATGAGGCCGCTCTGCAAACATCCAGGGGCCTTCCTGAGCACATGGAGAAGGAAAGGAAAAGAGCACCCCTGTGTGTGGCAGATGCTACGCCATGAGCTTTCAGAGTTGCTATGATGGAGACCCCTTCATTCCGTTTCCAGCCTGAGGCAGGCCTGAAGTAACCTCCAATACAGTCTGCACTTGAGCCAAAGTCCAACTATGTTGTGGGCCTTTTTCTTTAAACTGACCTTAACCTCACTTCTAAGGAGAGATCTGCTCTGTCCTGCTCCTCCTAAGTACACATCTAGTTTTCAATCTTTAGCACACATAGGAATCACTGACTTCCTTGGCCCAGCTGGGCCTGTAAATGTGCATGTTTAACAAGCATCTCTGGGTGATTTTCAGGTATGTGGTCCCCAGACCACACTTTGAAATGACCACTGCTCTTTAAGGTCACTGCCTCAAAACCCTGCTTTTTCAGCCCAGCATTGACATATGGGCCTAATATCCCCTACTCTCAGAAACTCCTGGCTTCTGACTAGGCACTGGGCCAGCTTCCAGCATCTTCATTTCAACAGCCCAATGGTAGTCATTTGGGTTTTGTCCAGGACAGCTGGCTAGACATCTAGTCAGTGTTCCACCCTGTAGATCTTCTAAAATCTATCTTAACAGGAGGATTCCTCTGTTTGCTCTTCCTCTCAAAACTCACTTGATTTGAATCTTTCTTCTCCAGCTTCCATGCCTTTTCCTGACCCTATCCCACACCCTCCAGATCCACCCTTGGCCCCAAAGACCTTCACTACCTGTGCTCCCTCCTTGTCGCTAAGGCTCCATGGCAGGGGAGAGAATCCTTACGGCCTCCAGACGTTTGCAGGTGTCAAACAAATATGTGGTCTGGCAGGAAGGAAAAAAAAAGAGCAAATAAGTGCTTCTCACAGTTTACAAAGGATGTCAGCCAAATGGCAGGAGAAAATAAATCGGTAATCATAGAAGTCTGAGGCGGAAGCCCAAATTAGCACCCTGCAAGGAGCATGTTTCTTTGAAGTTTCCGGTCTTAGTGTTATATGAATTGCATGTGGAAATTGAAGGATGACATCATAGAAGTAGAGAGTTGATAAATGATTACTGAAGGCATGGAGGGAGGGGAGGGTGGGGTAGGGAGGATAAAGAAATATTGGGTAATGGAAACAAAACTATAGATACACAAAAGTAACAATTTCTAGTGTTATAAAATGCACTAGGGTGAATAGGGTTAACAACAATTTACCATACATCACAGAGTAACTAAAAAAGAAAATTTTGAATATTCCCAACATTAAGTAATGGTAAATGGTGGAGATGATGAGCGTACTAATTACTCTGATTTAACCAATAAGTCATTGTATTCTTGTACTGAAAAATGACAAACATATGCAATTATTATATGTCAATTAAAGCTTTTACATTTTCAGGGCCAGCAGATGGTGTAATGGTTACATAGCTGGACTCCCATACAGATGACCGCAGTTCAAACCCTGGACCCAGTGGCTTAAAACTCACACCGGGCACATGTGTGTGCATACCCAAGATCCTGAGAGAAAAATGGAGAGAAGGGATTACAGCCTGGCCATCCACCCTTGGTGGTGACTTCTAGTTTTCTGTCCCTCTGTCTCTCTGTCTCTCTCTCTCTGTCTCTCTCTCTCTCTCTCTCTCTCTCTCTCTCTGGCAAGCACACATATACTCTAGCAAAGAAATCTCTTTTAAAAAATTAAAAATTTTAAAGTTTCAAATGAATCATGCATTCCACCCCATCATGTAGCTATTAATACGTAAATCTGAATATAAAAGTGAATGCTTTCGATCAGTTCGAACTAAGAGGGGGGAAATAAAGAAATCCCTCTCATAATTTATCTGAGCCTTTGTCTATTACTGTATATATCTCAATCTTAGAGATAAGGTTTTAATACTCCAAAGCAGTATAGAGAGGCTCTAATCCATTTCTCAGACACTCAGAAAGAATGAGGTAGCGTGAACTTAGTGTAGGGAGAAAGAAAGCAAGGACCCAGGGGATGAGCAAGTGTTTCAGCAGCAGGAAGGTGGGTTTGAGATTCAAAGGCAAAGGAAGTGGGGGGAAGCAAGCGAGCTGACGTAGACTACATGGCCTGCTGTTGCTGCTCCGGCTAAGCTGGCACAGATGCACAGACTACCAGGACCTCGTTGCTATTCACTAGCAGTAATGAGCACAGAAAAACATCTCCACAGGAAAGGGTTGACGCTCCACCCAAAGAAAACCATCTTGCTCAGCACTCTCGTTATACAAATTAGAAAAGTGAGACTCAAAGAAAAGCAACCTGCCCAAAGACAATGACCTGGCTGTTAGTCTAAAGCCAAGATGAGAAGAACTTCGTTCTACGCCCCAGGCCTGAGCTCTGTCCACTGCATCTCACCCCTGAGTGCGTTGTCCTCCAGTACAAGGCCTCTAGTTCCTCCTGAGGCTTCAGGGCTTCTGTGATAGGCACAAGAGTGCAGGCTTTGGCCTGCAATAAATCAGTGCAGCTAGTGGCCTTCTTGCTCCCCGTGACTATATGCAGACAGCCCTGTTCTCACTTACTCATGCAATGAAACAGCTGAGGTCTCTGCTTGCCTTGAGAGAAGTGTGGGAACCAGGAGAAAGGGGAGATCCAAAGTGGGAACTGACTGTATAACCCTTTCCCCTCTCCCTCATTTTCTCTTTCTCCTTCTTTCCTTCTTTCTCTGCCTCTCCCCTTCTCTCTGGCCCTCTTTCCCTCCGTCCCTCCTTCCTTCTTCCCTCTTCCCTTTTTGTGTCATAGAAGTAGGCAGTATAAACAAACCATGTCTATGTTAAAACCAACACCACCACCTCAGTCATTGAAAACATCTGCCCAATAAGGTTGAGGGTCCTAAGAGGTGTGGAAACACTTGGGGGGCAGCCTTAGTCATTATCTGCTGCCCACACAGGAGACTACAAAGATGTCCAAGCTCCTACCCCCAGGCTCTCTAGGTTGGTCAGCTCTCTGCTGCTTCAGGGTCAAGCTCTGGCCCTGGGAATTTTGCCAGGCTGCCTCAGGTCCTCCTGGCCTGGACAGCTCCTCCTGTGGATCTTGCTACCTCCCCCGTGTACTGCCTGGGCCTTCACTGCTCAGGAGTCCACAATCCTCCTGCCTGAGAATCTCATCCTGGTCTCTGCGTCTCAGTCAAGCACTTTCATCGCTTCTCATCATTCTCATAGAATTTTGTCCATCCTTAGACACCCCTTCTCCTTAGGACTCAGGCCTAACCCATGTACCTCTCTGTGCCTCATGTAAAATGATAGTACCTACTCAGGATTACAGAGAGAATTCAAGGAATTCATACATGTAACATACTCACATTGTATTTAGAACATCAACTGCTACATAAAAAACACCATAGAAGCCAATGCTATTGTTATTAATGGTGTGCTGCAGCTGCCAAAAAAAATTAATGGTTCTCTGGGCTGCAATAATGGGAATATAATAAGTATAATGGTGGAGGTTATAGTCCTTGTGTAATTCCCACTAATCGGATCACACATGGTATATCTCAATTTCAGGGGGATATTTTGAGGGAAATTTAGATAAATGACAGGAATTCAGGAGGGATAGATCCAAATGGAGTAGAAACTTGATACCTTATATGAAAGGAACTGAAGCCTGGAGGTGGTTAATCCGAGGCAGAGAAACTTGAAGGAGTGAAATAATCGAGGGGAGGGAAAGAGGCATAGACACAATCATCAAATATATGGCATGGGCCATTTTGTCATCTTTGTCTTTGTGTCCCTAGGGTCCTGGCAGGATGATTTGCACTTATATATGTACATGTAACTCATATGTAGAATCACCAAAAATAAACCATTTGAATTTAGCATTCTTAATAAACAATGGAAACAGCACATAACTAGCTCAACTTCCTATTTTACACCGGAGGACACGTCCACTCACCAGAGAGAAACAAAGCACCTCTCAATGAGGCATGGTCACAATGCAGTCCTCTTTTCTCCATTTCTCCATCCCATCAGGACTTCAGGCATGTAAGCAAATGAACTTGACGTGCTTTTCAAGCCCCCAAGGCAAGGATTTGAACCGTGGTCAACCTTCTAGTATCCAGCTCCATATGCAAGCGCTTAAACACTATGCCAATGGGCCAGTCCTCTATTTCACTTGATACACATATATTCCACTGATGCTCTTTCCCTCTGGCTTACTGATGAACAAGAAAGGACTTAAAGTGAAACTGTGGGTCACTCCATCTTTGCCTTTCATCAGCCATCATTCTTTTTTGTTTTGGAGATGTTTTCGCTATAGGGCGCGTGCGCTCGCCAGACAGACAGAGAGAGACATAGAGACAGAAAGTGAGAAATCACCCCCCAGGGGGGATGGCCACGCTACAATCCCTTCTCCTCCATTCTCCTCTCGGGATCTTGGGCACGCACGCACACGCACCCGGCGTGAGTTTTAAGCCACCGGGTCTGGGATGCGAACCACAGTCAACTACATGGGAGTCCAGCGACATAGCCATTACGTTAACTGTTGGTTCCCCAGCCAACATTCTTGACATAAGCAGTTGACTAATACAAAGAACAGATGTGATAGGATAGAATTCTTTGATGGTCCATGCTTCTTAGAAGGCCGTTGCTTTTTCTCATTCAGAGTAAGCTCTAGTTCAAATGGCCTGCCTTGGACATACTTGAGTCATGCTGACCTCCTAGGCACTGCAGGTCCACCAGAAATCTGCTCACAGGCACCATGACTGCCGTTGTGAATGCTGTGGGGAGACACAGTAGACACCTACCCTCAGCACCTCTCCCATGATTGTGTGCATGCTCCATTGTCCCATTGGACTCCACTTACAAAACATAAGTTCAAAGATAAAATTACTAACAATTTCAAGACGTTGGCAGCAGAGCATTAAACCAAAGTGACTACACAGGTCTATGCCTATAAAGCCAGCTCCGCCTAGATGAGACCAAGTGTTCATGGCCAAGGGATTAGTCCCAGAAGCCTGACTGAGATGTTGAGAGCCCTGAGCCCCACACGCCCAGGCCAGTTTAGCCAGGTAGGCCTTGATAAATAGGGGATATTGGTCACGCATAGAAGGTTCTTAGTGAGGAGAAAAGCAGTTCAGGCCCTGCAGAGATGAATGTAAGTGAGCTCTATCTCCCTGAGGGTGGGGTTGGGATACAGGGACAAGTTTGGGATGAGACACAAGAGAAAGCAGATGCCTTCCTCCTAGGCCCACCTTCGGAGCAATCTCCTAGAACCTGGAAAGAGAAAAATGGCAAAGAGGCATCAGCAGCTGGCGTAATGGCTATGTTGCTGGACTCCCATGTAGCCAACCGCAGTTTGAGTCCTGGACCTGGTGGCTTAAACTCATGCTGGGTGCGTGTGGGTGCGTACCCAAAATCCCGAGAGGAGAATGGGGGAGAAGGGATTGCGGCATGGCCATCCCCCCTGGGGAGGAAGGGTGATTTCTCGCTGTCTGTCTCTCTCTGTCTTTCTGGTGAGCACACACGCCCTATAGCAAAAACCTCCTCAAGAAAAAAAGAAAAAAGAAAAATGGCAAAGATAATATTCCCATACTCACCAGGACTCAAAGGCCCAAGCAAGTCTAGTCCTAGCCATAGAAGGGTTCCTTTTCACGCTCGTGAGAATTGCTGTAGAAACAGAAACCAGAGGGCGTTAGAGTTAGATGCAGCAGACAGTTTCCTCCTAGGACATGGCTCACCCCGGGCCCTCACCCAAGCGTTACTAGATGGAAGTCTGGAATGCCATCTTTGACCCATAGCAGACAGAGCAGCTGAAATCCCTTCTCTAGTACAAAGTCACCTTCATTTATAGAACTGCTGATTTTCGCTCTGCTACACTAAATGAATGTGAACGCCTTTCCAACTCTGGACAACCGCTCATGCCACCTATGGCTGAGTGTCCTTTAAGGGCCTCAGATTCCTCATCTGAGAATAGGGGTAATAACACCTGCTTCACAGAGACATCGTGGAGGTTGAATGAGGTAGCACGTGAAGAGAAGTCTTCTCTCTGTTCTCCCTTTCTCCCCTCATTCTGCTTATTCTGTTCTGCCTGTCCAGGACATGTTCCCTGTTCTCTGATTCCTGGAGGGGCTGCACAATCCATTTGTCTATCTCCAGGTTCCACTGAACTCTCTCCTCCTGGTGTTCAAGACAAATATTTTTCTATCCCACACATTGGAATAGAAAAGCAATTGCTTACATCCAGCTTCCTGAATGCTACTGCAAAAAGGGGATAAATAGCCTTGAACGAGTTTCTTAACTCACTCTCAGTAGGGTTTAAGACAGTCCTCAGCACAAACCTCAGAGACACAGTGGACTGAATATGACACTGCCCAATTCCAAAGCCTTGGGCAGCTTCCCTGTCACAGTTTCCCCTGTGAGGCTCTCTGCATTACCCAGGCTCTTCCTAGTACTCTAGCCTCATCTAGCCATTTCCCCCTCTGTAATGACTCTCCAACCTGTTTTCAAGTGTCTCCCCCAAAATGCCCATCTCTTTCCCACAATAGAGCTTTGCATACTCTCTCCCCTGGGTCTGGAATGTCCTTTCTCTGCTTTCACAGAGTGGAGATCTCAGCTGAATGGTGGTGTTCTGTGATCGCCCAGTCTCAGGGAATCTCCCAAGTTTCCATGATGCTAAAAACATACCTTCCTTTCTCATCTCTGGGCATCACCTCCTACCATTGTGCACGATACCTGGTTAGTAACTAGTAAAGTGAATAAGAGAATGCATGAATAATAAATGAGGTAAATGTTTTTTTTCTCCTCCCCTCTGTGTGTAGCTCTTGTCTGGGTGTTTTGCCAATGCAAACAGAATGCAGGCCAAGAAAGCTTTATAAATTTCTTTTGTTTCCAGCCCAGCATACAGTAAGCACAGCGCAGTGCTTGTATACAACACTCAATGTCTGATGAATGAATGAATCATCGAATGAATGAGCAAATGGGCACGTATCCAAACTTGCTAGGCTGAACTGAATTAGTAGGCTCGCATGGTTCAAGGAAGTGCCACATCCTCGCGACAGCGAACATGTGTTCTGCATTTGTCAGTGATGCTTTCTGTGCTCGGTGCCCGCTCACGGTCGTCACCGTCAGCCTGTTAATGGGATCGTAAAGGAAAGGGAACCAGGGCCCTGGGCTTTCTCAGAGTCATCGGCTCAAAGCCCTTTTAATGTGAGTTCCTGACTCGATTAGGTGTGGAGAGAAGAGAAAAGGTGATGAATGGCCCCAGTACGGGGAAACTCTGATACCTGACTTTGTTCTTATCTTGAGAAGAATGCGGCAGGCTCAAAGTCAGCAGCAGGCACTGAGTCAGGATGAACTAAGAAACTCAAGAATGTCCCTTGATAAATGTTTGCTGGAGAAATGAATGAATGCTTCTGTTGCTTATTACCTTTTAAGTGATTAGGGTCAAAGGTTGGTATTAACCCAAGGCTCATGGGGTAAGATAGTCTTTGTGTCCTGGCAGGAATTATTACCAAGGGCAGACCAGGCCAGCAAGTTCACATGGCTAATGAAGACAGGGTCACAGGTTTGGGGCCCCTCGGAGACTAGTTATCTGCAGTCAGAGGAAAATCTTACTCTGACTTACTCCGTGCCCTAAGGCTGGGCAACTGTCTTACAAATTCAGTGTTTTTCTGAGAGAGGAGGGAATGGTATGGATGCCTTAGTGGAAACCTCTCATCAAAAGTAAACAACCAAATACTTGTTTACATGTGCATAGGATGTCTGATGATAATGAGAGGGTGACAGCTAGCATTTCCAGAGCACTCATTCCGGGCCAGCCTGTGCACTGAGCTCTCTTTGTGGATTTCCTCGTTTACACGCAGGTGTAATCATAACAAGCTCCTTTTACACCCTCGCTTTTATCCATGCCATCTAACGATCTACCATGGCCTTGTGGAGTGGATTTTAATCTCTTTCTTTTATAAATGAGAAAACTGAGGGTGGAGAGATTTGCTGACCTACTCAAGACCACTCAGCCAGAAAGTGGCATGGCCTGACTCGGATCCAAGTGATCCAGAAGTCAGTTCCATTGTCCTAGTTAGCTAAGATCCCAGAGAAACTGTTCTCTCTTAAGCATAAAAGTGACAAGGTCTTTCCAGATGAAGGGTGCGGAGTCAAAATCAGGGAAAGCAAGACATTTGACTTGCAGAGAATTGCCATGTAGGTGACCCAGGCTATTCACACGGGTTGCAAGGCCAAAACAGGGGACAGTGAGAGGCAGAGGAAGAGTTGGACTTGAGACCCAGGGGGTCCTTGTTGCAAGTCTCAGCTTCACCATTTGCTGTGTGTTGCTAGGCCCACTTAAAGTCTCTGGGCCTAGTTAGGTGCTGTTCTAAATGCTTTACCCATGACTGACAGGCTCACTCTCTCATGCTCCCGCCCCCTCCAAGGCATTCAGGAGCTAAACAGGGGCATCTTAGGAACGCTTCCACATTAACACTTGGAGACAGCACAATGCTCTGAAATCCGAACCTGACAGAGATGTCTCTAAGAACAATCTCCCTGTAACAGCTAAAGTCATGCTGGCATCTATGAGTCCACAGTTGTGTGTCTGTTTTCAAAGGTGATTCGATGGGCTACAGGGAGGTGGGAGCTAAGGGTGGTGCTCAGCCTCTCGAGGAGCAGGGATGGGACAGCCCCAGCCATCAATGGAGCCTTGTGGCTTCAGTGAAAAGAGAGAAACACCCTGTCTCAGGAATGCAACCTCCAGAACTCTGAAGACAGCCACTCTTTGCCATTATGAAACCCCAAACACTCTGGGGGTGGTGGGACTTTTAAAAGCATATTCTGCTGCCACTGAGGAGCCTTGGAAATGTGGAGGGTGCACCACCCATGGCCATTAAATGCCCAGACAGCTCGAGACAGACACAAGAACAAGGAGCCAATGAGCTCGGGGCAGAGTGTCTCAAAGAAATAAACATGTGGTGAAGGTATTTCCATAGTCAGTAAATACTGTCTTTCAGGGGGTTCAGAAGGAGACCAAACAGCCTGCCCCTGAGAAAAGAGTGACACTGTGTATCTAAGGAGTGAGCAGCCAGGCACAGAAGCCAGACTTCTCAGCCACCCTTTAATTTATAGGCCATAAATAATGGCGCCCATGATCTATTGCCCCCGACCGGGAGGATTTACCCTGGCTAGGAGCACACACAGAGCCCACTGAGTACGGATGGCCTTGGGTGGAAAAAGATCAGGCTCTCACTTAATGCAAAGTAAAGATGTTTGAAACAGACAGTTACAATACTAAGAGATGTTTTCAAACATTGCAGGAAGCAGTACATACTGCCCATCTTGGCTGAGTTTGAGCTGGAGGGGAACAGTGCCTGGGATGCTGGCGGTGGGTGAGACAGCCCAAAGCAGCTGGCAACAGGTCTCGATCTCTAACAACCTTTCCACTTTACATCTTTTCAAGGTGGCCTCTTACCCTAGATTTCACCACATCAAAACCAGCTCTCAGGGAAGAGTGGAATCCACTCCTCCCCACTGAGCTGCTACATGGCAGGTTCCAGGAGGGCTCAGCCGTTTCTGCCCACAATCACTGTGACTCTAGAGACAGTTTGGTGGCTGTTACAGAAGAGAGGATCCATACATCTTTATTTAATGAATAAAGGGACAGAAACAATCTGATTTCATCCATTCATTCATTTATCCATCCATCCACCCATCCATCCACTCATCCATCCACCCAAAAGGTGTTTCCCAAAGGGAACTTATTACCAACAAAAAACATATTTCATTCTCTCTTGCCTGGACAGCAAGAGCAAAGCTAATAATGTTTTATTTTCACTGTGTATATACTCTATTGTATCATCTACATATAGAAAGTGATATTGATTCTCCATTTATATAGCAATATTAAGGTTCCTTTTTTTCAAATGCTTTCATATAAAAGAAGAGAGTCAATGTTAATTAAAATATTCACTAAATAATAACATAGATTTTATAAGACTGGCAAAAAGTTTAAAACTGGTTCAGTAATGACTAAACTTTAAAAAAAATATTACATTAAAAAAGATTTATTTATTAGAGACAATTGTAGAGTTTGTAAGATCTAAGGCAAAAAGCTTACATAAGGTAAACTACATTTTTCCAAAACTTCCTTCTATATACTTAGGGGATTTTTCTGTCCTTCTATTCACTCATGTTTCTTGTAATGGGTATATTATTTGCTTATTTTATTTTAGCAATCAGTCATTGCTATGGACTAAAATATGTACTACACACACATACACACATATACACACAAAAAATTAGAGTCAAAACCCTAACCCCCAGTATCTCAAAATGTGTCTGTACTTGCACCATTAAAGAAATGAGAAGTTAAAAATGATGCTGTTTGGGTATGCTCTTATCAAATATTACTAGTGGTTATTTTAAGAAGAAGAAATTCGGAGACTCAGAGATACCAGGAATGTGTGCTTACAGAGGAAAGACCATGTGAGAACATAGAGAGAAGGTGGACAGCTACAAAACAAGGAAAAAAATGCCTCAGAAGAAACCAGTACAGATCCTGGGGGGGCAGTATGGTGGTGTAGCAGTAAAACATGATGTTCTGTGACATCAAAATGTTCCAGGTTCATATCCAGAGATCTCCCTGAGTATTTGGGGCACTCACATATCTATGATCTAGGTCTGGCTAAGGGTGGATATAGTACATGTCATAAAGACACTATTGAAGGTTCTCTCTCTCTCTCTCTCTCTCTCTCTCTATATATATATATATATATCTCCTGCTCATGAGAGAAATAAATAATAAATAAAAACCTATTAAATGTAAATGGTCTAAACATCCTAATTAAAAGGCAGAGATTTCCGAAATATAGACAAAAGCAAGAATGAACTATATGCTGCCTATAAGAAACACACTTTAAATATAAAGATAAAAACAGATCAAAAAAAAAAAAAACTATGGGAAAAGACATAACATGTTCAACTAACCAAAAGAAAACTGGAGTGGCTATATTAAACTCAAATAAAATAGATTTCAGAGTAAAAAATATTACCAAGGATGGTGAAGGTCATTTTATAACAACAAAAGATCAATTCATGAAGAAGACATGAAGTCCTGAATATTTATACATCCAATAATAAAGTTTTAAAGTATGTGACACTGAAGATAAATAAACCAAAAAATAAATAGAAAAAATCAGCAATTAGCATTTGAGATTTTAGTACCCATAACTCAACAATTGATAGAACAAACTGAAAGAAAATTAGTAAGAACACAGAAGACTGAATAATACCTTTAACTGACTTGACCTAATTGACATTTATAGAACACACTATCCAATTATCAGCATAATACACATTATTTCCAAGGATACTTGGAACACCTACCAAGGCTGATCATATTCTGAGCAACAAAATAACAGTATATTTTAAATTATTCAAATAATAGGAATAATATATAACCTTAGCTACCCTTTAGAGAGTTCCTAAGAGGATTAGAAATAATTTGTATAAGACAGACCAGCCAGTGGACAGGAGCCAGAAAATAAGCCTACATCTGCCAAACATCCAAGCCTGTGCTTCTCCCATTATACAGGTCAGATACTCTCACAGGGTTGTGGTGAGAACAAATAGGATAATACTAGTGGTCATGCTTTATAAACTAAACACCACAAATTCACATGTAAAGAATAACAATTATTATTATCAATATCCAAGATTATTTACAATGTTCTGATTCCAAGATTTACCCCACAGTTTTTTTTTTGCCTAAATTCTTATTTAATAGAATACATTTTAAAGGCAATGTTATTTTAAATTGATATATACTGTTTCATTACATAGTAATGCATACATGTACAAATTTATACATTTACAACAATGTCACTGAAAACACACGCAAATGCACCTTGTCAATAATGGAATTATGACAGTAAAGCCAGCTTATATTTATGTGTTAATTTATAGTTTTCACAGAAATGTCATATATATCATCTCATTTGATGGTCTCAATTTTCCTACATTTTAGGCATGCTAGAAATTATCAGAGCAAAGCATAGACAGGGGAAAGTGCACATTGTAGAATCAGAACAATTTGTTTCAAATTTTAACCAAATGGCAGACCACAGTTCGAGTCTCAGACCTAAAGACTTGCTTTCTCGTTTTCTCTCTTCTTCTCTCTCTCTCTCTCTCTCTCTCTCTCTCATGCACACACACTCTGTAGCAAATTTTAAAAATAATAAGGTTTGCTGCAGAAGCAGACTCACTAACTTAATGAAAATAAAACTTAGGTACATGGGAAAACCGAAATAGGTACTGGTAAGCCCAACCTCAGGTGCATATGAAGGACAAGAATGGAAGACTCCATGGGAGAAGTTCTTCTTGAACCATCTTACAAAAAGCACCAGGGTAAGAAATCACTGTCACTGGCTTCATCTCTCTTCCATTTTTCTTACCCACCCACCATGCTCTCTCTTTGTGATTTCCTCACTACATTTTTGTGTGTGTGTGTGTGTGTGTGTGTGTGAGGTTTGTTTTGTTTTGTTTGAAATTATTGGCTTCCATTTAGAAATAGTCTCTCTCCTTTGTCCCAGTCCCAAATTCCCAACTGTCAGGTTGGAAGCCCAGCAAGTACTAGCAGCCAACACATCTACAATGAGTTTCTCTCTCTACTCTTGCCTGCCTCTAGATCATTTTCCTGACTTCTTCCTCTTAAAGACATTGTCATTCTTCCAGTCATCTGGCTCAAGCTGGTAAATCCTTCTGCTTCATTCCTCTCTTCTTAATCCACCACATTCTTCTATAGTTCTCCTCAAAGCATCCCTAATTATAATTACTTCACCACTGTCTGTTAGAGTATCAACTGCTCACTTGTATTAACTATCCCACTGTATTAACCAGGGTTCTTCTTATAGAAATGGCCACAATTCCAACTCAAATTACCTATAATGAAGAAGATCACGTTTTGGCTAATGTAATGGAAAATAGGTTTCAGGCAAGGCTGGTTCCATTGTCTTGTCATTACCTATGGTCAGTTTCCTTGTCTCTGTTCTATCTCTCTCTAGGTTGACACTACTCTTGGTTATGCTTTTCTTCAGTCATAACAAACACAGCTACTTACATCCTACAACTGACAACCCTACTGGTAAGAGAGCGTTTCAACCATGATTCTAGTAAGCTGTCTATGAATGATTATTGTGGCTTGAGAACAATGTGCTGTGTATTTTCTCACTTGAAAAAATGATCTCATTCATTAGCCCCACTCCTAAGGTGGGGGTTAAATCAGTCCCAACCGAATTGCAATGACTAAGAGTGGGAGAGATGATCCCCAAAGTAAAACTGAGAGGCTGCTACCCCAGACTGAGGAAGGACAGTTGGCAAGCAAAGTAAAACAAAATGATCTGTTCAGTATGCCTCTTTATCATATTTCTCAGTTCTAATTTCACTTCACTTCAATTTATGCTGAGTGCAAATATGAGTTCAGAGTCACCACAGAGAGTCCTCACTAAGGCAATGCCTAGTGGAGCAGTGAAAGTGGCAATACCACACAACTGTAGAGTACTGGTATACAACCCCAGATGGGGAGAGCTTCAGTGGGGCCTGCACCCAACAAAGCCAGAGGCAGGGTTGCCTAGGGCAATTGGAATAGAATGAATGTATTTTCATGTGGGAAGTATATAACTTTGGGTGGCCAAGGTAGAATGCAGTAGTTTGAATCCATCCCCCAAACTCATGTGTTGAAACTTAATCCCCCATGCAACAGTATTAAGAGGTAGGGCCTAATAAGAGGTGACTGAATTATGAAGGTGGAACTTTATGAATGAATTCATGTCATTGTGACTATACTAAGAGTAGACTGTTATGGGTCAGCAGGTGGTGTGGTTGGTTGGAGCACCAGATTCCCAAATGGCAGACCACAGTTCGAGTCTCAGACCTGAAGACTTGCTTTCTCGTTCTCTCTCTCTCTCTCTCTCTTTCTCGTGCACACATGTTCTGTAGCAAATTTTAAAAATAATGTTAGTGATAAATAAATTAAATAAATAAAAGAGTAGATTGTTATAAAATCAAGTCCTCCCTTATACTTTCTTTTTCACATATACTTGCCCTTGCTAATTTCTGCTATTTTATTAGGCAGAATGAAGGCCTTCACCAGATACAATGTCATGCCCTTGGACTTCCCATCCTCCAGAACTGTGAGCTAAATAAACTGCTTTTCTTTACAAATTACCCAGTCTACAGTATTCTGCTATAGCAGCAAAAAAATGGAGCATGTTAAAAAATTGGTCAGTGAATTCATCTTGAAGATATCTTTAGGGACCAGCCAGTAGCCTACAGGTTAAGGGGGAAACCCACATAGCCAACCATGGTTCAATTCTCAGCCCTAGCAGCTTGAAAAACATGCTATGTGTGTATGCATGTATGCCCCGAATCCCAGCAGAATGAAGAAATGAAGGAGAAAGGATTGCAGCTTGACCGTGCCCCATGGGATGTGGGGGATGCTTTCTCTTCTCTTTCTCTCTCTCTGTCTCTCTGCCTCCCGCTGGTAATTAAAGAAGAGAAAGAAAGAATACCTTTGGTCATTTTTGTCTACTGTTCATGAACCTTCAATGACACCTCACCAAAGGTGCTAAGGTGCTCAGGGAATGACAATTTGCAAGAAAATCTGAAAAATGTCAGAACCTTTCTTGAATTAGAGAACAGATCTTAGAAAGTGGCGAAGCTTTAAAGACATAGTCGATGTGGGTGAGTGAGAGAGTTACACTTTTGTTCTATTTCTGGTACCCCAGTTAGACACTTTCAACTGGTGTGGCTCATAAACAAGAATATTACATAGGAATCCACTCATCACAAACTGTATTCTCAGCAAAGTATGTAGAAATGAGGCTTTGAGTGGCTCTGGGCTTTCTGTACAGCTGTCAAAATCTCCACTTCACCTGTCGGAGACCTTTTTCCCTTCTTTTTCCCCATAAGAGCCACAGGAGCATTCTCTTTCTCCATCATGTCACAATCCCCATTGAACATATTGTAACACTGTAAGGTCAGGGGCTGTGTCTATTTTATTACATCTGTATCCCAAAAAACTAGCTAGTGCCAGGCAGTGTGCCCTCAATATGTATTAACTGAATTAGTGAATGAATGACAGGTGTCATTTTTTTTTTTGCTTCAATAGCCCTTAGCCCAGCATCTTGTATATAGCACATGTTCAATATTTTTATTAGATTTAATTTACTTCAAAATATATTTTTACAAAGGATTTTAATCAGGACCAGCAGATGGTGTAATAGTTACATCATTGGACTCCCACGTAGTTGACTACAGTTTGAGTCCCAGACCCAGTGGTTTAAAACTCACACCAGGCGCATGTGAGACTGTGCCCCAAATCCTGAGGGGAAGATAAAGGAGAAGGGATTGCGACATGGTCATCCCTCCTGGAGGGTGATTTCTTGCTGTCTGTTTCTCTGGTGAGCACATGCACCCTATAGCAAAAAGCGCTCTTAAAAAACATTTTTAAAAAAAAGGATTTTAATCATATATTTTTATTTGGGGTCAGTGCAAATTTGGGGAAGCAACCTGGCTTGAGTTCTCTATGTGCCAGCATCTCCCTCACATATACACACAGACACACACCCATGAATTTACTAGAAGGGCTAGGATCAGAGTCGGTGTGAAGTGCAGGCTGGGAGGGAAAGGCAGGGGTGTGGGCAGCACTGCCAACCTGAGGCCCCCAGGACAGGAGGCCTGGGGTGGGCACAGCCCCTAGAGTGATGGTCCATGGGCAGCAGGCGAGCTGCTCCTCACCCTGCACCTTCACTCAGGCATGGCAGTGGCTTTGGGAAGGGGTGAGGGCACAGCTGTAGGTCCCGGGCTTCAGCTGCATCTGTGAACTGAGATGAGAAGCCGGTCCCCTTTTTATTTATTTATTTATTTTTTTGAGAGGTGTTTGCTATACAACACACGTGCTCACCAGAAAGACAAAGAGAGACAGAGAGACAGAAAGCGAGAAATCACACCCCCCCAGGGGGGGATGGCCACGCTGCAATCTCTTCTCCTCTATTCCTTCTCAAGATCATGGGTACACACACACACGTGCCCGGCATGAGTTTAAGCCACCAGGTCCAGGACTCCAACCGCGGTCAACTACATGGGAGTCCAGCGACATAGCCATTACGCCAACTGCTGGTTCCCCCACAGGGGTTCTTCACCACTGAGAGGCAATTTTGGGGAAAAGGATAATGACGCTAAGAGGCCAAAGAAGGGCCAGAGTAGCAGAATACGGGTAAGCCCCAGAGAGAACGCAGCGTGCTGAGAGGAAGAGACCGAGGCCTATGGTAGCACCTCTGAACCTCACCACGGAGGGAGCACAGCTCCCATGCCCAGGACCATCTCACTGGCACCATCACCACTGCCCGGAAACCCACAGTGCCCACAGCTTGTCCCCATGGTGCAGGAATTCCCCCCACCAACACCAATCTTCCCCCAGGGCCCATGCGAGTCCACCTCTGGGGTCCTCACATCCTCCTCCACATCACTTGCAAGGTGCAGTGCCGAGAACAAGCTGTCATGGGTGTTTTCACAGCACACAGGCTGCAGAACAGAAGCCGACCAACCCCATGGCTGGGAGACAGCTTACCTGAAATCTAGAGGCAGAGGTCTTTGGAGAGGAATTCCTGGGGGGGAGCAGGAGGAGGACTCTTCCTGGGGGTCAGCAAATGGCATAGCAGTTACATCACTGGACTCCCACATGACCAACCACAGTTCTGGACCCCCGTGGCTTTAAAGTCATGCCGGGCGCTTATACATGCATGCCCAAAATCCCTAGAGGAGAATAAAGAAGGTATTGTGGCATGGCCATCTACCCTGAGGGGTGATTTCTCACTTTCTCTCTCACTGTCTCTGTCTCTCTCCAGTGAGTGCACGCACCCTAAGGTAAAAAACCTCTAAAGACAACTATTCCCGAGAAAATTGAGGAAGGTCTGGCATTTGCAATGCTGTATTTGTGGTGCCATGGGGAACCAAGAAACACATTGCCCCCAGCTTCACCTGGGTGCTAACCGCAGGGACAGGGGCAGGGTCTTGAGCCTCACCCATCTCATTCGGGAGCAGGTGGGGTGGTGACCTGAGCCTGGGAAGGACCTGCAGCATAACTCCGCATGCCAGCATCTTAAAACATACAGCCTCTAGTCATCGGCTACGGACTGCACACGGCTGTGAGGCATTACGAGCTATCTCCCTTCTCTGTGCCGTTCACATTTCAGCGTACGTGCTGCTGAAGCAACCATCGAGGAAATTTGAAAGTAAGTGCTGTCCTTTCCTAGATGTGAACCGTATCATTCTTAGCTGCATTCTTAGTGGCATGTATGCACGTCCCTCCCCCAGCCTAGGGAATTCTTCCCCTCCCCAGGGTCTTCCCACATTGACACCCACCTCTGCACTGCTAGGTGGCCGTCAGGGCTCAGCATCTAGCAGTTTTTCTGCTCTTGGAAAACCCAGTGAATTTTAATGCTAGTGAGCAACTCTGCTCAACACTCCTGGTGTGAACTGAGCGAGGCTCCGGTTGCTAGGCAACCATTACAAAAGCAGAAGGATTTCCAAAATAAAAAGAGACCCAGAATACACTTGAATCAAGTACACTTGCACTGTTCATTTGCAATTGGTTGGAATGCACCCTTATCTTGGTTATATGGTCTATTTCTTACTCTAGAAATATTACTACTTAGCCCTGCAAATTTTTAACTAAGGTGAAAGTATTTTTCAGCGTCCCAGGGAAGAAAGAAAGAGGCGTGTTTCAATGCTGGATTTCTAGCATACAATGGGTGCTCAATAAATGTTGCTGAATTAATTAATTAATATGTAGGCATAAGAACCTGCCTCTGCATCCTGAAAGAATCACAGCATCTAAATATGTATAAAAGAATAGTATATATGCATAGGGTAGTTTTACTTTAAAATTCATCATCACCATCATCTATCAGAGGGTACGTGTGTTTGCGAGAGACAGAGAAAGTGAGAAAGCACGCCCACGGGGGACGGCACCTCAATCCCGCCTCCATTCCTCCGGCCCTTTGGGATTTTCAGCACACACGCACGTGTACCCACTGTATTTCTCAAGCCAAGGATTAGGGACTCAAACCCCACCATCTGGGCCCATCCACCTTAACCACGAAGCCACCAATTGGCCCGAGAGGGTAACTTTAAAATAAGCCCTGAAATGCTTGGGTACCTTCTCCCTTTAAGAGACGAAGTTTGCACGGACACTAGACTTAGCAACTCGCTGCTAACCAGTAGAATATAGCAGAATTGACAGTATGTGGCTAGGTCCTAAAAGCCACCTTGTCTATTTCCTTACTGTATTTTTTACTCCGGGGGAAGCTGGTCACCATGCTGTGAGTATATCCACGTTGTCTGTGGAGAAGCCCACACGCTAAGGAGCTGAGGCCTGCCGACAGCCATGTGAAAGGGCCAGCTCCACACAGACTCCCCAGCCTCGGCAAAGCCTCCAGGTCACTGTAACCCCTGTCAACACCCAGTTCCAGTCACACGGAAGACCCCAGGCCAGAGCTACCCGACTACCTTCCAAATTCCTAAACTGCAGACACAGGAAATGTGAATTAGATATTAGTTATTTTAAACCCTAACTTGGGGGTGATCGCTATGCAGCAATAGAGAATACAAGCTTCTTTTACCTGTTTTGAGATGATTACTTATTAAAATATAAACTCTTTGTGGGCATGGGTTCTATCTTTTTCACTCCTGTATTTCAATACCTGGTATCTTGCACACACTCAATAAACAATAGGTAACAACCACTAAATGCCACTGTTTTTAATCTTTTGTGGAAATTTACAATATACATATTCATACACAGAAACAATTCTTTTGTAAAAGAGACTTTCTAACAAAAACCATTAGACAGAATAATTATTATTATTATTATATTTTTTGGAGAGGTTTTCGCTTTAGGGCGCGTGCGCTCGCCAGACAGACAGAGAGAGAGATAGAGACAGAAAGCGAGAAATCACCCCCCAGGGGGTATGGTCACGCCTCAATCCCTTCTCCTCCATTCTCCTCTCGGGATCTTGGGCATTCACGCACACGCGCCCGGCGTGAGTTTTAAGCCACCGGGTCCAGGACGCGAACCGCAGTCGACTACGTGGGAGTCCAGCAACATAGCCATTATGCTAACTGCTGGTTCCCAGACAGAATAATTATTAAAAAAAAAAAAAAAAGGGAGCCATTAGAAATGATGGAAAAAGTGCTTTAGAACTCACATAATCCTCTGTCCCTAGTGGGGTGGGAGGAGCTACATCTAGAATAGGCCTTGATGTAACCAAGGTAAGAACAATTAACCAAGAGCACAGCTTAAGAAGTCCACCCTTCTCATGGGTAGGAAAAAGTATTACAGGCTGGCACATGGGCTCTAAGGTTTCAGATTCAATCTCTATTTGGACATTTTCTCCAAGTTCTCCTGAAGCAGCGTAATTAAAGAAATTCCAGGGAACCAGCAGTTAGCGTAATGGCTATGTCGCTGGATTCCCACGTAGTCGACCGCAGTTCGCGTCCCGGACCCGGTGACCTAAAACTCACACCGGGCACGTGTGCGTGCGTGCCCAAGATCCCGAGAGGAGAATGGAGGAGAAGGGATTGCGGCGTGACCATCCCCCTGGGGGGTGATTTCTCGCTTTCTGTCTCTATGTCTCTCTCTGTCTGTCTGGTGAGCGCACGCGCCCTATAGCAAAAATCTCTCCAAAAAAAAAAAAAAAGAAAGAAATTCCAGTATGCAAGGTCAGCTGGACCAGGTAATCCTGCAGTACCTTTCTGTCCTGAGCTGCTGCGATTGGAAGACTTCCATCCTGCCTCTGCAGCCCACAAACCCGCCAGGCGGGTGAGGAGCACACTCCTGCCCCCTGCTGGCCCAAACATAGCTACAGAGGAAGGTTTGGTGCCTACATTTCCTACATTCATGTTCACACATTCTATTTCCAGAAAATGTCTTATTAGACAGGCTACATACATCTCCTCAGATAAGAGATGGTGAACAGCGGCAGGAAATCATTGTCCTGTCTCCTCTAAACAGGAGGATGTCTTAATAGATCAAAAGCGAGATCAGCCCTCCATGGAGCTCAGGAGGTGAGGGCTAACTGTGCACAAATGCAAAGACCCACTTGTACGCCCCTTCCCATTTAACCCCTCAGTGTCCAGAGCAGACATTGCTATTCTACTACATGCTGTGTGGTATGGAAGAAAAGCAGTGTGTAACCTGATGTCTCAGTCACTTATCACCCCTCTCCAGAGAAAGGGAACATTTCCCAATGTGTAAGGTAGCCCTAAAATATCTATGAATTAAAAAGTAAAATAGGGCCTGGCAGGTGGTATAGTGGTTTAGGTACTGGACTCCCACATGGCTGACCATAGTTGGAGTCCCAGACCTGACATTTTGCTTTCTCGCCTTCTCTCTCTTTCTCATTCCCTCTCACTCTGATGAGTGTGTGTATCCTGTAGAAAATTTTAAGATAATAATTAATTAATTTAATAAGTAATTCTTAAAGGAAACCCAAAAAATGTAACATAAATGTCTCAGACCAGAGAATCACATTCTTCTCTTCTTTCCACCCAATATTCTTGAGTCTTCCTTTGGCTTACCTTGTAAGCCTCTAAAACTCAATGTTAATGTCGCCAATGTTTCCATGTATTTAAGAAAAGCTTATTGAGCATTGACAATGTGCTAGGTGCTGCAAGCTTCTTTACACTTATTTAATTTAGCCAAAATGAGAATTAGAATGAGAAAAATGAAGCTCAGAGTTTGAATTGTCTACTAGCGATTGCGAAGCTAGCGATCCACGCAACTCCCAACCGAGCCGTTTCCAGTGCCCCACTCAAAATAGTCTTTTTTTCCTTTTAATTGTCAGGGCGTGTGCCCTCTGCAGAGAGCGAGCATGAGAGAGGGAGAAAGCGCCCCTCGACGGGGCATGATCATACCACAATCCCTTCTCCTCCGTTTCTCCATCACGTGGGGACTTGGGGCCTTCATGCACACATGCTCAGCTTGTTTTCCAAACCACTGGGTCTGGGACTCAGCTCCCTTAACCGCTAGGCTACAAGACTGCCTTTGTAGTCTTTCAAATGTTCTAGGATGGGGTCTTCAGTGCAGCAGTAACGTGCTGCTCGTGAGAAGCCAGATCCCATGCAGCAGCTAGGTTCACATCCCTGGCCTGGTCAGCCAGAAGCAAGCCCTGTCTGTGCACACCCGACCTGAGATCTGACCGGCTGGAGGACTAGAGGGCGAGGGTCACGGCACGAGCAGAGCCTGTAAAGGGTGCTCATCGCTCTCTCACACCTAAGTACACACACACGCTCTAGCATGAGTTTTTAAAATAAATAAATGAACGTTCAAATACAATCTTCATGTTTCCACCAAGATAATGAATCCCAAGATTCCCACCTCCCCTGCTTTCTAATATGTTGACCAAGGTTCCAATATTTAAAAAGAGTTTAATCACCTGGCTGAATTAATTTAGAAATAAAGAAGCTTCTTTGGAAGACATTTTAAACTTCCAACCCAACCTTTGCCTAGCCTGAGACAAACACATTTATCACAGAATCCGTAATAACCCCAGCATAAGCAGTTGACATTACACTGACAGAAAAGCCATAGCTCTTCTGAAATATTGAAAATAGCTCTATGTTCCCCATAATTCAAATCTTACCTCC
Organism: Tupaia tana; assembly: GCA_026018925.1. Lineage (NCBI taxonomy): Eukaryota > Metazoa > Chordata > Mammalia > Scandentia > Tupaiidae > Tupaia > Tupaia tana. The sequence continues at coordinate 81,941,236 of JAKSZU010000008.1, forward strand.
CAGAGGTTTTTAAGGGAGTCATTTAATACAATCAATGTAGTGTTTAAGATGGAAATTCTATTCTACGGATACAGAGGCCAGTGTTAGCCCCTCTGTCGTCGCCCCATTTCTCCCAGGCATTCCACGTTAACCCCAGCAGGGAAGACGCTGAAGGGAGGAAGGCGGTGGGGGTGGGGGCAGGAGTGGGGGAAGGGAGGCAGGGGAGTGGGTGGGAGAGAAGAGCTTGCCTGGATCCAGTGGGTCCCGAAGCGCGTAAGGGCGTGAGTGGCATCTCCAGGTGTTCTGCTATTGGGCAATGCTGCCACCTTCTGGCACAAATTGGAAATTCACTAGAAAATACTGCCGTTACTATCATTCAAAATACTTACACCACGAAGATGTTATTTTGCTTACCAATAAAGTCTAAAAAAAAAAAAAAAAAAGACTTCCAAGATCTCCCTGGGTCATATTTTCAGATTTCTAGCCTCCAGAACTATAAGAAAATAAATTTCTGTTGTTTTAGGCTACTTGGTTTGCAGTCATTTGCTGTGGGAGCCATGCAAAACTGTTCTATTCATTTTACTACTAAAATAAAAACTTCTCGGACCTTCTACTCCTTCCTTATCACAATATTCATAGTATCCTTAGGGCCTAAGACCAAGACTGGGACATAGGAACAAATTATTTCATGCCTATCACATTAATCAGTTATTTAATTCATTGGACACACATTTTTGAAGGCTTCTTATTTCTATTTGCTTGTTCAACAAATATCTGATGTAAAACCACCACACTCCAGGCACTGCTCTGAGCTCTGGGGCTACAACGAATAGAACAGATAAAAATCCCTGCTCGTGTCGTACTTACATACTGGTGGGAAATAAACACAAATAAGATCTTGACGTCTATTTAAATACAGTTTATTATCTATGAGAACATGAAAGAGAAAAACTAAGGAGGTAGAATAATAGAAGTGTGGTGGAGGGAGCTTTGAATTTTACGTAGACGGCTGGGAGTGGACTCACTGAGGACGTGACATGAGAGTCTGTGCCCGAGAGAAGTGGGGTGACATGTGGAAGCAGGTAGGGAAGCCCCATAAAGCAGAAGGTAAGCATTATGCTGAGGAAGCCAGATCCCACATGGCTGGCCAGGGTTCAAGCACTCAGGAAGTTCTCTGGGCACGAATGTGGCACCTTCTAACGGGGCTCAGCCTCACAGAGTGTCACGTTTCATCGATATCCCATCATCCGGTCCTCCAAAAATGTTTTAATTCACACACAAGCACACATATTTATCTATACATCCCCTGTTAAGAAAATTAGCTGTTTTTGCTTTTCTTTTTCTAACTTGCCAGCGTGCTTGGGCTCGCTAGAGAGAGACAGAGAGAATGAGAGAGCGAGGGAAGGTGAGAAAGCACCTCCCCCTCGGGGATGTTCACGTGACAATCCCTTCTCCTCCATCTCTCCTTCCTTTCAGGATTCTGGGCACACATGCACACTTGCCTGGTGTGTTTTTCAAGCTACACAGTCCAGGACTCAGACTGCACAGTTGGCCATGTGGGACCCAGTGCCCTCACCACACTACCAGCTGGTCCCTAAAATTAGTTTTAATGATACACTAAGATAAGCATGTTGTAAAGTTCAAAAGAGAATTTACTTTGATTTTTCTGTTACATTTTAGTTGCTAGAATTGGTACACAACAGGGTATGATAAATATTTGCTGAATCAATATCACAGAGAAAATGCAAAAATGCTTATAAATTTTTATGTTAAAGCCACAGATCCCAAAGAAATTATGACTGCAGCAGGTAGCTTGGGCCTTTTGTTTAATAGTCCTTGGGGTCGGGGCTATCAGAGTTTGGAAAGCGTTACAGGAAAGGAAAAGTGCTCAGAATTTGGTCCTCATAAAGAATTTAGTGGTGTTCATCTACAGCTGAGTAAAAAACAATGTCGGGACTCTGCCTCGTGGTCTTCTTTTCTACCTCCTACTTCCTTCTCCCTCACTACATCTCCCCCCCCCACACACACACACAAAAATATATATATATATATAAAATATAATATAAAATATATATAAAATATATTTATATATTTTTATATAATATAAAATATAATATAAAATATATATATTATATATATATATAAAGCTAATTATCCCATAAAAGCAAGTAGAGAGCTTTTAAAAAGATGGTATGATATTATGTTTACTATGTTTAAACTATCAAGCAACCAACCAGTAGAACTTTTTTTTCCAACAAGTTAACCAACACAATAATTTTTTTTATACCTAAGGTGGTTAGAACTTTCTCATGATCTTCTTGAGAACTCATGCCCATTTCTATTTCTCCAAACACTAAAATCAGTGATTCTTCCCTCGAGGCGATTTGTATCCCAGGAGATGTTTATTAATGCCCAGAAACATACTCAGCTGTCCCCACTGTGCTACGAGCATCTAGTGACACAAAACACTGCAGAGTATCCTATATTACACAGGACAGATCCAAACGAAACAGAAAGTATGTGCCCAAATGTCAATAATGCAGAGATCGAAAAGCTTGGGGCATAGTGGTTAAGGTACTAGACTCCCACATCGCCAACCATAGTTCAAGTCCCAGACCCAGTGGCTTAAAATCGTACTAAGTGCGCGTGCATGCATGTCCAAAATCCCAAAAGGAGAGTAGAGGAGAAGGGGTTATGGTGTGATCATCCCCCTGGGGGGGTAATTTCTTTTTTTCTTTCTTTTTTTTTTTGTAGAATAAGAAATGAATTATTTAATAAATGATTTATGAGCAATTGATGATTTGGAAATAGTCCATTTAAAGCTTAACTTTACAGATGGATTGAAAACTTAAACACAAAAATATGAAAAAGTTCCTCAGAAAGCTAAACAAAGAATTACCGTAAGAACCAACAATTTCACTCTTAGGTATATACCCAAAAGAATTAAAAACAGGCAATCACACAAAGCCAAAAGGGAGAAACATCCTAAATACTCACTAACTGATGAATGGATAAGCAAAATGTAGTACTGGAATATTATTCCTACAAAGGAATAGAAAAGATTATGAATATGGGTGAACCTCAAATACATTATACTAAGTGAAAGAAGTCAGGGAGAAAAGTTTAAATATCGTGTGATTCCATTTATGTGAAATATCCAGAACAGGTAAATCCATAGAAACAGAAAGCACAGTGGTAGTTGTCAAGATCTTGGGGGAGCAGAGAATAGGCAATGATTATGTAATAAGTTTGAGGTCCCTTTTGGGGTTGATGAAATGTTTTGGAGCAAGTTAAAGGTAATTTTTCATGACATTGTGAATACACTAAATGTCTCTGTTTTACTTTTTGTTTTTGTTTTGTTTTGTTTTTATAAATTATTTATTATGCAGTCATTCACTGAACATTATCACAGCATGCAAGATGTAGTTTCCCAGACAAAATACACTGTATAGTGGCTTAATCCTACATGTTTTCATCACAAATAATTTTCCATTTCTTGTTTCATGTGTGTGTGTGTGTGTGTGTGTGTGTGTGTGTATATAATATATATATATATTATATATATAGTATATAATATATATATCCACCATTTCTCATCCTGTGTCATATCTCTCCCTCCTCCCACTCTATCTCTGGTATCTGCAGCTGCTTTCCATTCCTTTTTTTTTCTCCCACATGTTATTGGTTAACAAAATACCTTACTTAACTAATCTAACTACATTCAATTGCAAGTTCAGCTGATATATAAATATCTGTAAACAAATGTTTGACTTTAGGCATGAAACTGTGAGTAGAATGAATATACTATAAAATAGCACCTAGCTGAGGCTATATAGCTTACTGTGGTCATTAAATAGGCTTTTTTTTTTTTTTTTTTGGAGAGGTTTTTGCTATAGGGCACGTGTGCTCACGAGACAGCGAGAGATGGAGAGACAGAAAGCAAGAAATCACCCCCTGGGGAGATGGCCACGCCACATCCCTTCTTCTCCATTCTCCTCTTGGAATCTTGGGCATGCACACACACACGCCCTGCGTGAGTTTAAGCCACTGGGTCCAGAACTTGACCGGGTCCGGAACTCGACCGGGTCGACTACACGGGAATCCAGCAACATAACCATTACAGTAACTGCTGGTCCCTAAATAGGTGTTTTTTAATACGTTTTTTTTAATTTCAAGAAAGGTAGTTTTAGCTTTAATAAATCAAAATCAAAAAATGATAAGAGAACTTTGCTTAAGACTTAAAACCAGGAAGCAGGTTAGGATTCTGCTCAAATAGTAGTTACCTGGATCTGTCAACAATTCAAAAAACATCCTTATTTCTGGACTACAATGCATAGAAAAAGATCAGTATTGTTTTGGTCAAACGCCATAAAATTCTATTTCATCAGCTCAGTCTCATGCACTTAATGTAATTTCTGTCATGGTCCAAGCTTTCCATTTAAATCCTGGAAGATAATATTTAACTCTGGACTTGTCCCTACTATTAAGCCACCCATTTTCTTAGTTGTTTTTTAACTCTTATGGAGGCTCTATTACGGAGTGAAAAAAGACAGGATATGAAAGAAAGTTATTGTACGTATCCATCTAATATATACCGACTATCAGCACTTGATGGTAGAGATCAAAATATTGGAGGGCATAAAAACAGTGAAAACAGTTAGCGATGATAAGACAGTGTGGAACAGGACAGGAGAAGAGAAGAGTATGGAGAAGAATAGCAGGAGAATAAACAGAGAGGAATGACATTAGTGGGACACAGATAAGGTTTATTACCTGTTGATGATGACCTGTACAGTATTCTCAACTGGACTGGTCTGAGAAGTATTTCATGTTGGGTAAAGTCTCTTTACAGGCACAATGATAAATAGTGACTGAAGGCTTGAAAAAAATAATTGGAATAATAATAATGATCTGAAAATAATGAAAAGCTGTTGGATGAAGATAATGGGAATTATCATCTCTTTGTATTGACTGATATGCATGGTATTCCTTCTGGAAAAACAAATGTAATACACTGTAAAGTTATATGTGATTCAATGTAATATAAACAAGATTATGATAATAAAATTAATTTTAAAAATATTTAAAGAATCAAATAATTCTAGGTTCTTCACCCATGTTCCCCAATTGTTAATGTTTTATCACATTTTTTTAGACACATATCTGTCTCTCTAACATGAACCCAACTTATTTTTGAATACTTCTATGGTTTGAATGTGTCTCCCGAAATTCATGTATGGAAATCTGGTGAGCCACTGTAAAGATGTTGAGGAAGAGTTAATCCAATTATGGTGTTGAAAAGCAAGGCCTTTGGGAAGTAATTAGGTGTCATGATGGGACCCCATAATTAGACATTCATGGGCTTTAAGGGGACACAGACACATGTGCACTCTCATTGCATCTTGCCATGTGATGCCCTGTACTGCCTCAGGACTCCCCCCAGCAGGAAAGCCTTCACTAGATGCAATCCCTGAACCTTGGCCCTCCAAACAGTGAGACGAATACATCTCTATTATTTTTAAATGTCCTAGAATCCAGTGTCTCTGTTATTCACAACACAAAGAACTTAAACAGATGCATTTCAAAGTAGGTTACTGTCATCAATACACTTCACTCAAAATGACTCAAAATGCAGTATTGACTAGAGTATTTATTTGTTTATGTTAGTTTAAAGTAAAATTTACATGGAGTGAAATGCTCAGATCTTTCACATACTATTTAAGGAGTTCTGACAGATATAAAAATCCTTGTGAAGATATAGAGTATTTTTCACCATTCAGATAATTCCCTAAAGTCTCTAACTATTCATCTCTACTCTATCTGGGAAAGCTGAGAGCTGAGGCCCTGTTCCTTGAGCCTACAGAGGGTGCTCACAGCACAGACAGAAGTGAGGCCAGGCCTTCCTGGACTGCCTACCAGGGAAGGTTTAGGCCTCAGCCAGCTGCTGCAACAACAAGAGAGTCCCATAGAGGGCCGACAGGGGCACCTTGGCTTCTAGATCCCAGGTAGACTTGGGGTTATTCATCTCCATCTTCAGGCCACACTCCTCCAACAGGCCATAGGTGATGACCAGCCCCTCACCCTGCAGTGGGCTGAGGAGCTCGGGTTTGAGGGTGAAAGGAAGGAACCAGGGATATTTGAAGTTGGGTTCCAGGATGCTTCTTACCTAGAAGATTACGAGACAGTTCAGAACAGTCTTTGCAATCAGGAAGAGAAATCTTCTATCTCAAGGGTCAGAGGTCTTGATGATAATGGAAGGAGCAAGTGCTTTGTGTTAAGGGAACAGAAGTCATGTCTTGATCACATCTTCTGATCAGTAGGATCAAGCGATTGGAAATTATTGAGCATTGGATCTTTATCTTAAAATGGTAACAAAGCTTACCCTGCAGAATAGTGGTAAATCGTTGGGTTTCTATCTGTATCTGTCTATATAAACATATGTATTTATAGATACATAAATATGGAGAAAGAGCAATTTGCAAATAGATACTATTAATTAAAGTAGGAATATTATTCTCTGAGACTTTGGGCCTGATGGGACTCATTTCCATGGAAACTGAGACCCCTGAGGTAAATTCATAGCCATTAGGCCTGCTCTACCGAGGACGAGTGTAGCTGGACATTTCCAGTGGCCACACTGGGATCAAACCTTCCCTCCCAGGGAAAACCTGTGTCATCTTTCACTCAGAATCATTTTTATACCCAGTTCCCTCAGCCTGTTCCCTGGACTTCTGGACCCTGGGGATTTCTCACCAACTCCTGCTGGTGGAGCAGGATCCTCTTCTTCATGGACTGGGCCAGCAGGTCAAGCTGAGTGTCACTCAGTACTGGGGGGAGGGGAGACATCAGGAAATAAAGTGATGAAGAGCCCAGGCTTTCTTCTCCCATTGATCAGGAGAGCCTCTGAGAGGAGAGCTCTGAGGCAGAACAAACCCTGGTACACTTGAAGCCCGAGCTCCCTTCCCTGGGAAGTCCTCCTTCTGCTCTTAGAATGTTCCCAGGATGATAAATAACATGGTCTAGGAGATGAGACCTGAGGTTAGCAACTCTCTAGGCCTCAGGTTGGTCTGGGAGACTTATGTGGTTGTGTGGAGACTTATCACAGATAGCCCTCCTGACCCTGGTGAGCATGTGATGTGAGGATGATTGCAACATTTGAAGGACTTTGGAGAGGTGACATCAAATGCAGCCTTTGCAGAGGATCTGGGCATCAACCTTGTGACTCTCTCACTCTTCTCCAAATCACTCTTACCCAGTACGGCTTGAAGGAGATAAAGAATGGTATCTGTGTAGCTCCATCGCCATTCTGAGTCTTTTCGTAGTTCATTTAGGATTTTGCCAGCAGGGCCATCCAAACTCTTTGAGCTTTTCAGTTCCAGCTGTAGGTAACAAGTATGATTAGTGATAATAGCAACATCACATACTGTACCTGTGTCTTCAGTGTTTATAGGTGGCTAACCATTGGGGTTGAGGTAAGTGTTCTCTGCCTTCCCCAGGGAATTGCAAACACCCTCTAGAATGTGGGGATTGAACTCCCTGATCCTGGTCACTGTGCCTGGGGCCAGAATTCCCAGTGTCTGACATCCTCCTCATTCCTTTGAAATCTTGCTTATTCCTCCTTCCCCCTAAATCTTGGAAGCCATTTTTCTTAGACATTCCCCTTTACGGGGCTAGCAGGTGGTATAGAGGTTAAGGCACTGGACGCCCATATGACTTACTGCGGTTCAAGTCCTAGACCTAATGACTTACTTTCTCTCTATCTCTCTCTGCTCAAATTGAATAATAATGATGATGATGATAAATGAAATTAAATGATTCTTTAAAAAAAAAAAGACATTCTTCTTTACATCTTTGATCACCACTGTGCAGCTATGGGCCCACTTACCATGGCCATCAGGTGATACAGAGCCTCTCTGTTCTCAAGCATATCCAGGATATTATAGAATAGGACATCTTGAACAACTTTTGAAACCTGGGCCAGGATGTCCATTTTCTGGGAAACCTCCCCTTGCAGTTGTTTGAAATCTGCCCTCAGGTATCAACACCGATCAGAAAATGAGAACAACATCTGATTAGAACACCCTGGAGATGATAAGTCCCTCACCAGCCCAGCACCTCTGTCTCTGTAAGCTGCTGACCAAGGACATCCCTGGTAATGGCATAGTTAAACCCTGGGGACAGGTTGCAGGGGCTAGAAAGATGGACACTCTCAGGGGCCTGAAAGGAGGGGAAGGAATGGAATACGGTGAGCAGAGATGGCAGTTCTGAAAAGAGTTATTGCATGCGGGAGAAAATGACTAAGCAGTCATTTCTGGGACATGTGAGGAATACTGTGAAAACTGATGTTGGGTTCCAGAGATGAAAAGTTTAGGTGTTCTAGGATTAATTTCCACATGTCTTGAAAGAGGATATTATGAGGAATAAATGAGTTTATGAATATCAGGCACTTGGGATGTATGGGCTCTCCTTACTATCATCCAATTGTGCCTGTATTTCAATGTCTATGAAGAACTAACCAAGAGGTGGATGTTGGGAGCTCTCTGCATCTTCCAGAAGGCTGCAGGTGTCTAGGGTGATCTGCTGAGAGTGCAAGATCACTAGATAGGCAGCTCCTGAGAGGCCAGCATTTCTGTTTGGTTCAGTGCTGCATCGTCGGTGTGCAGGATAAGTCCTGCTTCCTAGGAGATCCTCAGTGTTGTATACATATTTCAATGAATGAAATAAGTGGGGCTGAACGAAGTGTAAATTTGGAAGTATATGTCTGTTTTCTGACTTGCCTGGAGTCACCAATATAGGAGCTCAGCCTAGCAGTTTCCCATCCAGAAGCGCAGTTTTCTTCTTAACAAACACTCACCTTGCCAAAAGGGCTCTTCTATTCTTCCTAGAAAGAGAATCACAAATGACCATCTCCCCAAATTTGTGTTTGAGATACTTTAGAGGGTTCTGACTTCCTGCTACAGCCTCCCTCTCACTTAAGCTCCTCCTGCCCCCATGTCAGTTCATCCCTCAGCCTCCTTGGCCTCCTAAACCCTTCCCATCCCCAACATCTAGCACTGACTTCTAAGACTGTGGTGGAAAAAACAGGGGCAATTTGTCCTGTTTGCTCTTGTGTACAAGATGGAATCCCATTCCCACCTCCACCAAACTCATACTCACCTATTGGGCAGATGTAACTGCTCAGGTAGATGGAAGCTTTCATGGAATGCCCCCCACCAAAAAAAAAAAAGAAAAAGAAAAGAAAAGAAATTAAAATCCCCACTAAATAATTCATCTAAAAGACATAGTTTCTTCAGCCTTCCGCCCCTGCTTTCCTTGACCCCCTTCCTCTCCATCTACCCTGACCCTTTGCCCAGGGCCCCAGATCCAAGGCCCTGGTACTGGCAGCAAAGGCAATCAAGCAGGTTTTCGTTTGGCAAAGTGGTCTGGGGAGAGATCCAATTCTTCTTTCCCGGCTTCATAATCACCCACTCACACATTTTTAAACTTAGCCAAACGAATTCACCTGTAAAGAGAAAGAGAAGTGTGGACTTACTAAGAGTTAGCCTCCTTCCCATCTTCCTCTCTTGGTCTCACCTTCCTCACTACTCCCTTCCTCCCCTGACTTCTCACCTGGTACCACCAGTGCAGCTGAGAGATACCATCAGCGCCATGAAACCCAGTAGACTCTCCTTCCCCCCACAAACCCACACCAATTCCAGTTTTCAAAGGAGAGAGCTCATGTTCCCTGTGGCCCTATGGACTGTAGCTGGTCAAAGGCTGCGGAGAATGGCAGGCCATGGAGGAACCTGGGAGGGGAAGGTTTTCCTATGGATTCAATGAAGGGTGATCCCCCAGTGGGGCTCTTATAAACATCTAAATAGGGTGAGGACTCTGTAGGGCCAAGGTAGAGGCAGAGAAACTGCCCATTTCTGGAACTCACGTTCAAAGGTTTTCTCCTTATCATCAGCTGGGATGACCTGAATGGCTGTGTAGAAATAAAGCAGAGTTAGAGCTGGGTTTATTCTGCAGCCTTCTCCAAGTCCCGCACCTGGAACTTGGAGTCACCAGGATCAGAACCATTTGGGTTGCTTGTTAAAACTATCACTGGCCTAATGTCATAACTTCCTGTGGTTATGTACAGTTTATGTTGTCTCAGCACTCATTTTTAAATGGAAGCCAGAAATAGGGCTCATTCACTCTTGACCCAGTTTCCAAAACTATCCCCAATGCAAAAAGCTCATCAGTGGGCCAGACATAAGAACTGAGAGTTCTCTCCTGCCCAGTGGACTGCACTCCTCACGTCCCCATTATTTTAGACTAACCATTCAGGTGTTTGCTGGTGAACTCAGTAACCCACACTCTATTCCCCAATATAAACTGCTAGTGGTCACACCCTCAGCTGTCTCCCTGCCTGCACTCCTCAACTCACAGGCATACTATGTTACACCTTCCACCCCCACCCCAAGGTTTGTAAGTCCTAAAATAAAATGAAAATTATCACGGTTGTGGCTGTGTCATTAAAGCCCTGCCTGCAACCTGACCCTGACTATGAGACTCGGGCTGGGGAATACCTTCCTCGTGTGCTTCTGTCTGTGCCTCAAGGGCTGCAGGAAACAGTAGTACCAACAGAGTAGACAAAGAAACACCAAGAGTTTCATAAAAGCACGTCTCAGTCACTCTTTGCAGGATGCCCTGGAACCTGAATGTCCTTGGGAAATATCCATCCTGGGAAATCATTGTGTCCTCTAATATGCTAGAATTTCCTTTGTAAGGAAAAGAGATCAGGTCTCCTCTCACCCTGGTCCTGCAGGATTGTCATCCTGCCGTCTTTTGTCTCCTGTTTGGCCCTTATCAACTCCCAAGTTTGCAGTCTCCCTGGGTGATGATCCTAGCCTGACACCAACTATGTGTCTGGCAGAGTAAAAGAGCCCATGAGGAAGACAAAAAGGTTTTCTAAATGTAGGAAAGTGTGAACTGAATGAAGTTGGAGGAAAAGTTAAACTCACAGTGGTTCCTAAAAGTCACATCCTAATCACTAGGGGGTGGGTGGGGTGGGCGTCTCTGTTTACACAACTCAGGCCCTTGACTTAGATGGACAAATAATCCTAACAAAACAGAAAGAGAAAATATTTAATAGTAGGCCATAGCCCTCACTGATAAGTTCAGAGAAAAGCAGAATCCCAAGGAGGCTCAGCCTCATCTCACTCTGGCTGATGTGAGGAATGGAGGTGAATATCTGGCAATGCAAGAAGCCATGTACCCTCACCCTCTCACCTGGTTCCTTCCCCTGGCCTGAAGTAAGCTCTGTAAAGTCCACCATATGAAGTCCTTCACCCAGAATCCACCTAGAGTTATCACTACTCCCGCTCACTTTCCCTGCACAGCCAACTTCCTGAAAAAGCCATCCACACTCTGCATCCTCACTCGCTCCCCGGCATTCACACCTCAGCCACTCCACTGAGGACTGTGCTCCCCTGAGTTCACCTGGCTCAGTCACCAATGAACGTGAACCTGGTTTTCTCTGGATTCTACAACATTGTGCTCTACGAGGTCTCCTTTTTTTTTTTTTATTATCATCATAATCTTCTTTATATTACATTGGGTTACATATAATTTTACAGTGTATTACATTGCTTTTTCGAAAGGGAATGCCATGCATGTCAGTCAATACAGAGACATTAATCTCCCCACTTCATTCAATATCTTTTCTATATTTTTTCCAATCATTATTATTATTATTCTAATTATTTTTTAAAACAGTCAATCACTATTTCTCATTTTGCTTGTAAAAAGACTTTACCCATCATGAAATACTTCTCAGACCAATCCAGTTGAGAATACTACACATGTCATCACCAACAGGTAATAAGCCATATCTGTTTCTCACTAACGTTTTACCTCTCTATTGTTCTCTTGCTATCTTTCTCTATCCTCATCTCCTCACCTCCCACCCCATTCCACACTGCCTTATTCTCATTAAGTACTGAGGTCTCCTTTTATTGGTTCATTTCTTTTTACTTTTTGGAGTTGTTTGGTTTTTTTATGACAATGATGGTATTTGTTGAAAATGGGGCTCCTTTTCTTTCTCTCCCTAAACTAAAAGCATTTTGTGATTCACCTTGACCTTTAATAGCAATGTCATCTCCTGGTGCTCTCAGTAGGAGTTTCTGACCTCTTTCTACAGTGTGAATTTCATCTTTGCTCCTACTCATTAGAGAGCTGCTTGGGCACAGCTGGTCGTTCTCTGTGCGCAAATGACACAGATAGTCTGTCCATGGGGAGTCTGAACCTAGAGTTGTATGTTGGGGTCTGTGTATTTTGAGGCTAGTGAAGGAGACAGAGAAGTAGATACAATTCTGCATTGTGTTCTTAGGGTATTATGTCTGTAGGGACCAGCAGTTAGCGTAATAGCTATGTTGCTGGACTCCCATGTAGTCAACCGCGGTTCACGTCACGGACCCGGTGGCTTAAACTCACGCCGGGCGCATGTGCATGCATGCCCAAGATCCCGAGAGGAGAATGGAGGAGAAGGGATTGCGGCGTGACCATCCCCCCTGGGGGGTGATTTCTCGCTTTCTGTCTCTCTGTCTTTCTCTGTCTGTCTGGCGACAGCACACGCCCTATAGCAAAAACATCTCCAAAAAAAAAAGAATATAAGGGTATTATGTCTGCAATTCTGCTTGTGATGGTGCCATTGTTATCTTGTGGGGGATTAAGGGTTTAATGTGGGATTAAGGGTAACCTGGCAAGGGCTGCATGGCTTCCTCAGGTGAGCTGCTGAGAGTCACAAGACCTTTCTTTCATGGCTAGAGATAGTGGGGATTAGGGCCAGACTTCGCTCAGTGCTGACTTTAAAATAAGTTGGTTCCTTTTCCATGTAGAAGACTGTCTCTGTGCCCTGCTAGTAGCAACCAGTAGTTTCAGGACTCGGGGAGTACAGGCAGGTAAAGAGAGAGCTGAGAGCGTGGCCACTAGCACGATGCATGTGCTCCAAACACTGAGAAAAGTTGCACATCCTTTTATCTGGACAGACAAACCAGCAAAGGCTGCCTATCAATGGTCTTTCTCCTTTCTCTTCTCAGGAGAGGCAGACAGCCCCTCCCACCCCCTGCCTGCTTCAGCCTCTGCTGACTCTCACCTTTCTCCCTGATGATCAGCTTCATCCTGTTATAGGCCATTATCAGGCCCTGTGGGAGAGTTGTCTTCTCTTCCTTTGCTTTGAAACCCTCTCCTTGACCTTGACCCTGGGAGAGAAATCAAGTATTGCAATATTAAGTGCATATAATTGTAAAATAGATAGAGAAAGCTCATTAAAAACAAAAATAATCCCAGCCATCTTCCGCTCTCACAATCTCTATTCCAGATCTCGATTTCCAGTTACTGTTCTTTTCCCCCTTGTTTCATTCAGCATTTATCTTTCACTTTCTCAATGTTTATCTACTCCAATGTTTTTATCTTTTCCCCAGATTTAAGTATGTCTGTTTACAGTAGTTCCCTCTTCCTTCCCCAACTCATGGTTTTGCTTTCAACAGGCTCAGTACCTGTGGTCAATCATAATGTGAAAATATTAAATGGAAAATTCCAGAAACAAACACTTCATAAGGTTTTTTTGTTTTTTTAGTCTTTTTGCTATAGGATGTATGTACTCACTTGAGAGACAGAGAGAGAGAGAGAAAGTGAGAAAGCACCTCCAGAAAGGATGGTCACACTACAATCCCTATTCCTCCATTCTCCTCTCAGGATTTGGGGGATGTATGCACACACGTCATGCGTGATTTTCAAGCCAGTAGACCCATGACAAACTGCACAGTTGGGCATATGGGATCCAGCTGCATTAACCTCCAAGCCATCAATTCATAAGTTTAAATTCCACAGCATACTTAGTTTTATTAGATTTTTTTAGTGTACTATTAATTTGAATAATTTGGATTTTATATCTACATTTGGGGTTTTATGGTTAAAAAAATACAATATTAAATTTGTAATCTGTCATCTCTAAGTGTACAGTTAGTTCCATGGTGTGAGAGATATTCACACTGTCATGCGACCAATCTCTAAAACGTTTTCATCATGGACAACTGAAAGAGCACACCTCCTAAACACTAATTCCTCCTTCCCCCTCCCCAGCCATTGGCAACCAATTTATTATTTTCTGTCTCTATGAATTCAAATATTGAGATATTTTATATGAGTAGAACAATATAGTAGAACAATTTGTCTTTTTGTAAGTGGATTATTTTACTTAGCACAGTGACTTCCAGGTCCCTCCATACAGTAGCATGTAAGAGGATTTTCTTTTTTCTATTATAAGGATACATAATATATTATTATATGCACAAATCATTCTTTACACATTCATCTGTTGATGAATATTTAGATTGCTTTCACCTTTTGGCTATTATTACTTTGTTGCAAAGAATACGGATGTCTAAATATCTCCTTGAGATCTCAGTTTGAATTTCTTGGGATATATACTCAGAACTGAGATTGCTGGATCATAAGACAATCTGTTTTTCTTTTTCAGATGATCTCCATAACATTTCCCACAATATCTGCACCAATGGTGCCCAAGGATTCCAGTTTCTCCACATCCTTCCCAGTACCTATTATTTTGTTCGATAGTGACCATCCTAACGAGTGTGAGGAGACACTCCCTGTCATTTCAATTTGTATTTTTCATACGATAGGTGATGAATGTGATACATCTTTTCGTATGCTTATTGGTCACTTGTATATAATCTAGGTCACTTGTATACTATCTACTTAAGTCTTTCCCCCCATGGTAACTGGGTTATTTGTGGTTGTTTGGGTCCATCTGCACTACTGCTGTGCCACTGCCCAGCCCTGATCTTTGTTTTTTAAACTGGGCTGTTAGTAAAATCTGAGGTACAAGCAGGTAGAAGTCCCAATAGTTTTCAAGAACCTGTAATGTTAGCATTTGATGTGTAAATGATGACAGCTAATCTGTATACTCTACAGGTAGAAAAGTAGATAGTAACTGTCATTTTCTTAAAATTGAGGCCCTACTAAATTAATAAATACTTAACCCATCCCTACTTAGAGGTGATCCAAAGAAATCCTAGTTGTCAATGCCAGGATTTTCTTTTATAGCCAATTCTGATTCATGCCAGTATATCAATATAATTGATTAAATTGCCCCACATATTGGCCAACCATTATTTATATGCAAGAATCAGACACTTTTAAGCACCATGGACATTGATTTTATGGTTTCTTAAATTACAGATTTGAAACAAAGTAATAATAATGAAAGTTATTTTTATTGAGCCTTAACTGTGTTCTATGATACCAGCTAGACCATTAACATATATCATCATGAACCTTTACGTATATTTTCATTTTCATTTTTTGAATGAGGGAACCGGATCTCAGAAACATGAAGAACACACTCAGGTCATCTATAATTGTTAGTAATTGACTCCTCCAGACTTCAACCCTGCTCTTTGATTCATCTCGTCTCATTATCTACCTAAGAGAGTCCAGCTGCAGACCAATGGCATGGGAAGCTCTGATGTTCTGAAACACACCCTAACCCAAACAGAATAGAAGCAGCCATGAGACAGTGGTGTTGTGCAAGCTGTTTAACAACATGGCCCGCAGTCAACATCAAGGGCAGTGCCTGGCTTTTAACAACCGAAGTGGCAGCACCGAATACATGGGTGAGCATCTGCCCTGCACGGAACAACACAGAACAGAAGAGTATTTCCCACTAGTTCTCGCAGAGGCCAGTCCGCCAACCCAAGCAGATGGAGACGCAAATGGGAGTGATATTTTACCCTATTCAGGTTCGAATGTCTTTGTTTACGGGTCTTGGAATCAAACGACCTGGATGGAACCTGAGCTTCCTCCAGGATTAGTTAACTACCTTGAGAAAGTTAGTGAATATCTCAGTTTTATTCTTTAGTTTCTAAAGATCTTAAGTAAGAAATAAATTACATAAAAAATATATTGTGTGGGTCTGGCTTCATGTGTGACCTGGTGATTAAGGCAGCTGAATAGCACGTGGCCAATCATGTTTCATGTCCTGGACCCACAGGCGAAGAAACATGCCAAGTGCAAGCGTGTGCATGCACAAAATCCCAAAAGGAGGATTTTTTTAAGGGATCTTGATGTGACCATTCCCTAGGAAAAGTACTTCCTTCTCTCCCTTGCTCTCTCTCTGTCTCTTTCTCTGTCTGGCAAGTGCACAAACCTTCTAATAACAAAAAAATTGTGTGTGAAAAAAATACATTGTAACACACAAACATTATACGTCTGTGGCCCATACTTAATCTGATTCTATGACAACCACACACATCTTCTAACAAAAGAAAAAAAGAAAGAAAAAATGTGTATAAAAACACTTTGTAACACACATAAACATTCTATATCCAATCCATGTTCCATACTTAATCTGAGTAACTATTTGATAAATGAATTTGCTTATATTACTTAAGAATACTGTTGTAGCAGCCCCTGAATGGCCCTGAGGGATTTTTCCCATTAGAAAATAAGAAGCTAGTTAAAATGACCTTTGGCCAGACCCTCTATTACTGGCAAACTAAACTACATAAATGTTTCAGCCTATGCCCACAGATGGGCCAAAAGGGTCACAATGGCAAGTACCCTCATCAGAGCATCCATATTCCTGTGACCCTACCCCTCCACTACTCCCATGTAAAGACATCATGCCTTCTTGCCAGCACCTGGCCTGAATAAAATATTCTGCGCAAGACAGTCACTCCCTGAGTCCTTTGTCAAAACCTAGCAAATACTATATTCTCATTTATATTACTTAAAAATTCTGTACTTGAGGGACCAGCAGTTAGCGTAATGGCTATGTCGCTGGACTCCCACGTAATCTACCATGGTTTGAGTCCCGGGCCCGGTGGCTTAAACTCACAACAGGCGCGTGTGCGTGCATGCCCAAGATCCCAAGAGGAGAGTGGAGAAGAAGGGATTGCGGCGTGGCCATCCCCCATGGGGGGTGATTTCCTGATTTCTGTCTCTTTGTCTCTCTCTCTGTTGGTCTGGCGAGCGCACGCGCCCTATAGCAAAAACCTCTCCAAAAAAAAAGAAAAAAGAAAAATTCTGTACTTGGTTCTTGTGAGTGACTTATGTAAATCACATGTGCCTTAAGATATTTAAATCTCACTCCTGAAACTGTTCTGATCTGGTTACCATATAATCTAGAGTATTTACCTTAGCAGCTGAGGTTTGGCGATAGTGCTCTCTTGTTTCTTCCTGTCTTAAAACTAGACATGCAGCAGTCACACATTTATATTCTGTGGAATCTACTATTTACCCAAAACAAAGGTTAATACCAAATCATTAAATTTATTCTTGATTTTTGTCAATACTAAATAATCCTATAAGTGAAAGCATTATAAATGAAGATGTTGAATATAGCCTTAGGTCAGGATTCTGAATACCTTGGCATAGGAGAAAGGGAAAATAATGACCTCACCCCTTTGGACTCCCCAGAAACAGGAGAGTGCTTGGGAAATGAGGTTGGGCTGATGATGCAGTCATTTCTTACCTCGACATAAGTATTCCAAGGGATGGACAGGTTTCCCCCTAATTTCACACTGCTGTTCTCATGTAGCACAGCAGAGTTGATCAGCTCAATGGTCTCTGTCACCACATATAGGTCATCCCCTCTCCTCCGGTAGTACGTCAAGAATGATGGCTCTGGGTCCAACAGTTTCCTAGGGATATACATGAGGAGAACAATGGTCAGGGTGAGAAAGGGGTGCCTTTTCAGGTTACTTTGGGCCACTCTTTTGCTCATGACCTGGAAGGTTACAATGCCTCTGGACTTTGACAGGTGAGTCATCAATGGGTGGGGACATATTGGATCATAGAGTTGAGGTACCCAAAGATACAGAATATCCCCACTTTCTAGAGGTAGTATAAGAGTATGTACCATATTATTAAGGGCATCTGCATTTTACTAAATTATATCGATCCTTTTAAGGTATAGGCTATAGATTTCCAACAGTAGGGTCTTTCAGGAAAAAAAGCTAGAAGTAGACAGGTCCAGACTGAGAATATCTTTAGAAAGCCCTCTTGTCAAAGGATTTCCACACTGAAAAATCTAGAGACACAACTGGGGTGGGATGTGGAATAAAAAGATCAAGTTTGACAAGCCAGTAAGGGTTCTGGATTAGTTTCATGACTAGCAGAGGTGAGTCTTTATGGATTGACTGTCCCAGTGGATAGATTGATACATACAGGTATCATATGTATGATGCATACAGGGAGAAGTGAGAGATGTGAATTACTAAGATATATTTCATCTCTATTTCAATTCTGAGACTGAACCTTGGTTCCTCCAGTGAAGTTTGTTTCTTAGGTAATAAGCATTTGGAACACTGAGAGATTCTTAATTTTCTCTTCAGGGAAGGAGGTTGCAAAGCATTCAATATTAGATTTTTTCATTGATGCTGAAATGAAATTCAAGCTCCTTATTATGTCTCCAGGTGCTCTATCATCTGACATTTACTTATCTCTATCCAGATTGGCAAAGCTTCTGGTTGCTTACTGCACCCTATACCCTGAAAACACCATGTACTTTCTTGTCCCCAAAGGCTTTAAATTCCATCCCATGAGCATTGTTCAAGGCTCAGCTCAATTGTTAAATCCACACAGGGACTTGAGTAGAAGAGATTTATCTCTACCTAGTCTTTCCAGCTCATCCTGTTTATTAGCTTCAGAGCATACCTCAAAACATTTCTAGGTTGGTGGGAAAATATTTTTGTTAAATATGCCTCAGACAAAGGACTGATAACCAGAATACACAGGGAACTCAAGTGCCTTATGCGAAAAAAAATGATTAACCCAATTAAAAGATGGGAAAATGAGCTGAACAAAAGTCTCTCTAAGGAAGACATATGAACAGCCAAAAAGCATATGAGGAAATGCTCAACATCCCTCATCATAAGGGAGATGCAGATAAAAACCACAATGAGATACCACCTAACCCTGTCAGAATGGCAAAGATTAAGAATATAAAAAGTGATAAGTGTTGGCGGGGATGTGGTGAAAAGGGAACCCTCCTACATTGTTGGTGGGAATGTAAACTAGTTCAACCACTGTGGAGAACAATATGGAGGTTCCTCAAAGATCTACAAATAGAACTACCATTTGATCCAGCAATCCCACTTCTGGGTATTTACCCAAAAGACAGAAGAACGCTCAGTCGGAAAAGTGCTTGCACATTAATGTTTATTGCAGCATTATTCACAATTGCCAAGACATGGAACCAACCTAAATGTCCACAAACTGATGAATGAATTTGAAAAGTGTGGTATATATACTCTATGGAATACTACTCAGTCATAAAAAATAACAAGACCCTGGAATTTGATAGAAAGTGGTCAGATACGGAGGATATATTGCTGAGTGAAGTAAGCCAGGCTATGAAAGAAAGACATTGTATGTATCCACTCAATATATACCGACTATCAGCACTCTATGATAGAGAGCAAAAAATTGGAGGACATAAAGGCAGTGAAGGTACTTAATGAGAATAGGACAGTGTGGAATGGGGGGGGTGAGGAGAAGAGGATAGAGAAAGATAACAAGTGAACAATAGAGAGGCAGGACGTTAGTGAGAAACAGATATGGCTTATTAACTGTTGATGTTGACATGTATAGTATTCTCAACTGGATTTGTCTGAGAAGTATTTCATGATGGGCAAAGTATTTGTACAAGCAAAATGAGAAATAGCAATTGACTGTTTTAAAAAATAATTA